>JADLZN010005416.1:0-276314 GCA_018155175.1 Sinocyclocheilus anophthalmus
TGTTTGTTTGAATAGAATCCTAATCAGTTACTTGGTATCCGCGAGCATATGGTTTTCTCTGTGTTGTACTGAGAGGATCGGCCTCTGTTTTAAACCTTCTCGAAACTGACTCAGCTTTTTCTGTGAAGAGAGACATGAATCAGCAAAAACATAAGCATATTTATCCTTAAGTTGCAATAAAAAACCTTCAGACTTTTAAACCTAAAAACATTTCATTTTGCTTAAAGAATTGAAAGTTTACAGTTGAATCACTATTAAGCCATCAGCAAATGAGAACCTCACCTCAAAGGTCACACACTTCCTGCGGATAACAGCCACCTCTGCAGTATGAAGAGGAGCAACCTCATGTTTCAATGTCCAGGCCAACTTCTTCATGTTGTTCCACTTCTCTGGCAACTCCTGATACGGTTAAATACATTACAGTTGAGTAAACTTTCTTCATCCAGAACATTTTAGTAATGCAAGTAATGCAAGCATATTACAATTCTGGGAAAAATAATAAACTGTTAATTATTTAGATGGCATGGCCAATGCTAAAAACTTTAATCAATCATTTCAAATCCTGTGAATTTAGGCATCACAATAATACAATGTACAGTACGAAAGACTGATATTCATGTCAAATTGCTAAATAGTATTATCTTCTAATATTTTCTAATCATAAAATATAATCGACAGTGGTGGGGCAAAAAAGTCTTTAGTCAGCCACCAATTGTGCAAGTTCTCTCACTTAAAAAGATGAGAGAGGCCTGTGATTTTCATTATATGTATACCTCAACTATGAGAGACTAAATTAGAAAAAAAAATCCAGAAAATCACATTGTAGTATTTTTAAAGAATTAATTGGTAAATTCCTCGGTAAAATAGTATTTGGTCACCTACAAACAAGCATGATTTCTGGCTCTCACAGACCTGTAATTTCTTCTTTAAGAGGCTCCTCTGTCCTCTACTGGTTACCTGTATTAATGGCATCTTTTTGAACTCGTTATCAGTATAAAAGATATCTGTCCACAACCTCAAACAGTCACTCTCCAAACCCCACCATGGCCAAGACCAAAGAGCTGTCAAGGACACCAGAAACAAAATTGTATACCTGCACCAGGCTGGGAAGACTGAAACTGCAATAGGTAAGCAGCTTGGTGTGAAAAAAATCAACTGTGGGAGCAATTATTAGAAAATGGAATACATCACAAGCAGACAACGATACTCTCCCTCGTCTGGGGCTCCACTCAAGATCCACCCCGTGGGGTCAACATGATCCCAAGAACTGGGGGTGGTCAAAATGATCCCAGAACCACACGTGGGGACCTAGTGAATTACCTGCAGAGAGCTGGGACCAAAGTATCAAAGGCTACCATCAGTAACACACTGGGCCGCCAGGGACTCAAATCCTGCAGTGCCAGACGTGCCCCCCTGCTTAAGCCACTACATTTCCAGGCCCGTCTGAAGTTTGCTAGAGAGCATTTGGATGATCCAGAAGATGATTGGGAGAATGTCATATGGTCAGAAGAAACCAAAATAGATTTTTTTGGTAAAAACTCAACTTGTCGTTTTTGGAGGAGAAATAATGCTGAGTTGCATCCAAAGAACACATTACCTACTGTGAAGCATGGGGGTGGAACATCATGCTTTGGGGCTGTTTTTCCTCAAAGGGACCAGGACGACTGATCCGTGTAAAACGAAAGAATGAATGGGGCCATGTATCGTGAGATTTTGAGTGAAAACCTCCTTCCATCAGCAAGGGCATTGAAGATGAAATGTGGTTGGGTCTTTCAGCATGACAATGATCCCAAACACACCGCCCGGGCAACGAAGTAGTGGCTTCGTAAGAAGCATTTCAAGTCCTGGAGTGGCCTAGCCAGTCTCCAGATCTCACCCCATAGAAAATCTTTGGAGGGAGTTTGAATCCGTGTTGCCCAGCGACATCCCCAAAACATTACTGCTCTAGAGGAGATCTGCATGGAGGAATGGCCAAAATACCAGCAACAGTGTGTGAAAACTTGTGAAGACTTACAGAAAATGTTTGACCTCTGTCATTGCCAACAAATGGTATATAACAAAGTATTGAGATGAAATTTTGTTATTGACCAAATACTTATTTTCCACCATAATTTGCAAATAAATTCTTTAAAAATCCTACTATTTGATTTTCTGGATTTTTTTTTCTCATTTTTTCTCTCATAGTTGATGTATACCTATGATTAAAATTACAGGCCTCTCTCATCTTTTAAGTGGGAGAACTTGCACAATTGGTGGTTGACTAAATACTTTTTGCCCCACTGTATATATATATATATATACTTGACTTCTCTTAAAATATATTCCAATTATGGAATATAATTTGTGCTGGGGAAAAAAACTTTTACTTGTGGTCTCAGATTTTTGGAAAAAAATATAAATTTTTCATATATTTTAATTCAAATTAATTTCGAGATTTGTATTGTGAATAGATAATTTCACTCTCGTTCAAAAGGTTCGGGTTTGTAAGTTGTTGTTTTTTTAAGTCTCTTATGCTCATCAACGCTGCATTTATTTGATCTAAAATACAGTAAAACAGTAATGTTGTTACAGTTGAAATAACTGGCTTGTATTTAAATATATTGCAAATAAATGTAATTTATTCCTGAATTTTAGCTGAATTTTCAGAAACCATGATACACTTTTTTCAAGGTTCTTTGATGAAAATAAATTTCAAAAGAACAGCATTCTCTCATAACTCTTTTGAGATTTAGCATGGTAATGGATATGACAATGTTAAACACTGATGCGGTGCTGTGAGTATTGAAGACATACTGCTGCTGCAAAAGTAGCGTATATTATAACCGTAAGTGGAAAAGTGGAGCTGGGTAAGGTGGAGGGTTTCAGAGTAAATCTGAAAGCGCATTGCAAACTGCTCTATGGATGCTACCAGCCATTAAATGTAAGCAGCACGCTTATTGCTGCGTAACAACAATGAAACCAATCGGCTTGTGCCAAGTAGGTTATACTTTTTATCATCAGTTGGCATTAATGACCCATCAGCCAGAAGAGTTTTAGTTGACAGACGTGGCATTGAAATTAATTTATTTTTTGTGTAAAATAACTTTACTGGGACTTTTGAATCACTTTTTTTAAAAGGCATCTTTGCTGAATGAATATCTCTCTCTCAAAAAAAAAAAAATTTTTGACCCCAAATTTTTAAATGGTAATGTAGATGCAAAGCAGACATAACTTTACAAAAAAAGGTCATGACAAAACAGATACACAAAGATGACATCCTTAAAATGGCCGTCTCTTTACATAATTCTTAAGAGCTGTCAAATACTCTCACCTCAAGCGGCATGTGGACACACTCAGGTATGGTTTCTCCATACTGCTCCAGAAGACTAACCACATCACTGACAGGTTCAAAAAGCTGGTCTGTACTAGTCTGCCTGTCTCTGATCTCCAGCAGGTAACCCATCACCTGCACAAGAGCCTGGTAGTCTCCACCGCACAACGGCTCTTTAAGCCTGGATTCCGCCCGGAGCATGAAATCCTCGAGTTCACCAATACTGAACAAAACCAAGATCACAAACCAGCAAAAACTCGATTACTTTTATTGACTAAGGAAAGCATTTGGAGTTTGGAGGAAAACTGGGACATTAAAGGGGTCATATGACGTTGCTAAAAAAACATTATTTGTTTTGATTTGGTGAATGCAATGTGTTTATATTTTATTGTTTAAGGTAAAAAAAAAAAAAAACAATTATTTTCCCCATAATTTACATTACTGTGCTGCCTCTATGCCCCGCTTTCTGAAACCAAGGGCTTTTTTACAAGCTCATCGGTTTGAAAAGCGAGGTGTGCTTTGATTGGCCAGCTATCCAGTGCGTTGTTTTTGGCCGAATACCTCAAGCGTGTGACGAATGTTACGCCCCTTACCATAACTGTGATGCCGTGTCCCGGTGCAATGAGACAAAAACAATAAAACCCATTACAAACAAGGCATTTGTTGCATCCAATGGGACATTATTATAATGACTTATACTGTCTTTTTTACGCATTGCGTTGCGTATTGCGCCGCGAAAACATAAAACCATGTTTGTATTTGTGATCGGAGAAACGACAAACAACAAGCGCTACTCTACACTGCTCAAAACTCGCGTTTGAATAGTCAGTGGAAAATTCTTTAAATATAAAAAAAACTTACACACAGGCTGAGAGTCAGAAGCGCCAGACTGTCATTGCAAAGTTGGAACTGCCCAACTTTAAAGAAACAGCCTTTGTGCCACAGACGCACTGTAGGCTACTCTGCAGGTTCAGGAAACCGTCCTTCAAAATGCGCTGGGGGCACACATCTGAATATTTTGGGTAACTGTTCTGGAACATGTGTAAATTACAACTTAACACTGATTGGCTAGTTTGTGTCCTCTTTGGAATGCCAAACAAAGTATTTTTAGCTGTTCACCAACGAACCCACGCGGCTTGAGAACTTGGCAACCACATGTGACGACCCCGGGCCTGACTCCGCTTCGTCCTCGGTGAAAGCTGATCCGGTGATCCACCGTGCGAAGTTGATGTATTTCCTCAGCGAACCGCACGGATCAGCTCTAGGCATGACAAAATGGATATTGTCCTCTTTTGGAAGGTCAAAAAAATTAGTTTTGTTTTCACAACGAAACACAGCGCCTTCATGACTTGGCGGCGGCGGCGGCAACAACAATACTACAGCGAGAATAAAAGTTACGTTTTCTTTCTTTGCGTGAACATTTGGGATGTGTTATGCAAATCTTCCCACACAGTTATGTAGACATGTGGAAACGAGGCATTTAGAGGAAGTCGTGGCAAGATCTTTAACTTTTATAAAGAATATCTCTTTGGGTTTGAGACTTTAGTCTTTGCAACTTTAGGGATCTTATCTATGCACGAACAGCTTGTAACACTCCAAAGAGAAAGGAAAACTTGAAATTGCATCATATGACCCCTTTAAAAGGGGTTATTTTTCTAGGTAATTACGGAAGGGGCTCTCACCTGCCGGTAACATAAGACATCAGGTGCTTTTTAAACATCCAGCTCCATTTTTTGATTATGTTTAAAAGACTCATCTTGAACGAACGGATATCCACTCTAAACCAACCGTCAAACACCTGCCAGTCCTCCATACGGCTGACCCCTGCATACACTTCTTCATAATGATTCATCTGTTGTGAAAGGAGACAACTTACTAATAATATGACAAACGTTTCTTACTACTACCGGAAAACAATTATCTATATCCATTTAGGTGTATTTAAAGCCGAATTAATACTGTGTTCAAAAACTGATATACAAGAAGAAACATTAAAAGCTGTATAGTTTCACCTGTTCCTTGAATTGTGTTGTGGTGGGAGGATTTTCTGGAAATGCATCTTCTCCATAGGCTTCCACCTCTTCAGCTGTCAGTGCATGACCATAGAGGAGGAACTGCCTGAGAAATTCAACCCTGTCATCAAGCCACAGGGGACTGTAGCGGATAAGTGTGTCCTGGTATTGCAAGGCTTTCTTCATGACTTCATCAACTTTCTCCATCACTTCATGTCGGAGATCTATTAGGTCTAACATGTCCTCGACGTCAGCCTAAACAACGTATGAAGGAAAATATGAAATAGTATTTGTATATGCACCAAAAAAACTACTGCAAAATCAGAAATAAAGAGAAAAAGCAGGGATACAAATGTCTGAGATCACTTAGTAAAAATGCTTATAATTTGTCATTTAAAAAATGTAATAATTTAGAAAAATGCTAAATAAATTATGTTAACCAATTAATATATGTAACCAATACGTTATATTACCGGTAATTTATTTTATATTTATTTGTAATATTTATAAATTTTTTATATTAAAAATAATATAAGGGAGAGGTCGGACTTTTAACTAAAATAATATAATTAAATCCTCAAAATGTTTTACATGCCCCTTTTTTCTATAAAGGCAGTATGCACTCGACCTGGCATACTGTTTATGGCACAATTTCTAATTCATTCATGTTTCAAATTGGTATGAATCCTATTTATTCCTCCCAAGCCAGCTATAGTTCACTGAATGAAGTGCTTGTTGTTCCGTCACAATGAGGCACAGAGTCACTTTCCAAAACCTTCACCCTCTCCACTCCTCTCTGTTAGAATGAGCTGTTTACCTCCACCTGAACTGCTGAAACCATCGAAACTTTCAAAAAAGCTGAAGACACTTTTCCGCCACCACTCCACAAACTTAAAACAAAATCCTCTTTTTTCTCTTCTCTCCGTTTCTCCTCTGCTACAGCTTGTTTCCTAATCTAGCTTTCTGTAAAACTTTGCATACTGTGAATATGTTTGGCTCTGTTTCAAATCACTTATGCACCTCTATTGTAAGTCATTTGTGACCCTGGACCACAAAACAAAAAAAATAAGGGTAAATTTTTCGAAATTGAGATTATACATCATCTGCAACGGTGAATAAATAGCTTTCCATTGATGTATGGTTTTTTAGGATAGAACAATGTAGATACAACTATTTGAAAATCTGGAATCTGAGTGTGCAAAAAAAAAAAATTCTAAATATTGAGAAAATCGCCTTTAGAGTTGTCCCAATGAAGTTCTTAGCAATGCAGTTTACTAATCAAAAATTAACTTTTGATATATTTACAGTAGGAAATTTACAAAATATCTTAATGGAACATGATCTTTACTTAATGTCCTAATGATGTTTGTCATAAAAGAAAAATCTATAATTTTGACCCCTACAATGTATTTTGGCTATTGCTACAACTATACCCCAGCGACTTAACACTGCTTCTGTTTCGTGTCCAGATTCACCTTTTGGATAAAATTCTGCTAAATCACAAAAATAAATATATTTCAGTATCAATTTTATTTTGAATCGCATATTTTCAATGTGACCTCAGATATTTGGAAGCCACTCTAAATCCATTAACTGTGAATACCTGGTAGTCCTCCACGCTTAGGTGAGGTGCCACCCTCTTCACCTGAGCAGACATCTTGAACACAACTCCTAGTAATTCTTCCACCAATTCATAAAGTCCATCGCCACCATCTCGATCCAGAGACGGTTTAAACTTAATCTCGGATCCCATCAGTAGCATTTGAGCCTCAAACAAGGGAGCCTGCCTCACTGACCCCTCCATATTCTCAATGAAAAACTCCAGAGAAGTTGAGACAGCACTGAAAAACCCCTCCACCGCCATGTCATCTACATACTCCAAGTAGGCCTTCCATGCATCTGAAGAACTATCCGCTGCAAAAAGGATCACGTTCTCCTGGGAAAGAAACAAGAAAACATGAATGTTAGAGAAATATGGTGTAGCAAAAAGAATCTATAAAAAGACGCTCCCTCACCTGTAACAAGTTATGGATAGTTTCTCCATCTTTCCTGAGATTGCTGTAGCATTTTGCCATTGTTCCTGCTTTATCATCCAGTTGTAGTGACGATTCTTTCTTATGGTCTTTTCTGCAGAACATTGGCTGTTTGCTCCATCCATTCATCAGAACTTCCATCATCTCAATATTGTCTTTAGTTGTTTGTAGTCTTCTCTCCAGCCGGTAGACAGTGTCCTTCAGTGTGCAGATGTAGTTCCAGCAGTTCTGGTCTTGCCATGTAAGCTCAGTTTCTGCTAGATGGATTTGCCGGTCAACAGTCTCCATCTCCTCTTTCATAAGAGGAGCCTCCACATCAAGAGTTGTCTGTTTCACCTTGTTATACCACTGCACCAGTAAATGTAGGCTCCCAAGGTTCTAATGGAGATCAGGTAAAATACAAATTTTCATGCCATAGAATATAAAAATCCAATTTAACTGATACCAAACAAACTAAGCATTTTCTAACCTTAAAGAACATCTTTCTATTTTCATACACCTTCATAGCAGCAGAAGGGATATTCATCTGATTAAGGATTTTCAGGTGTTTCACGTCCTTGAGCACAGCAATCAGCTAAAAAAGTTCAGTATTATGCAAATGAATACACTGACAGATTCCTCAAAATTTGTCGCTTTAACAATTTAAATTAATGCCTTATGCTGTTATAGATTTTAAACACACTACATTTATGTTCTTCACCTCTTGATTGACGTTTACTGACAGCAGGTCAGTGCAGGGTTCTCTTTTGATTAGGGGCTGATCCAGGTTCATCTGGCAGACCTGGTTAATATTGCCACACCAGCTCAAATAGACCTGATTCTCATACTCATCTAAATGAGAGGACATCTCCAGGTACTTATGATAGACCAGTTCCATTTCTGCTCCTTCGATACTCCTGTAATATAAGTGCACAATCATCTTTCTTTATTTGCATTAAAGAAAAGAGAAAACTATAACAATAGGAATAGAATTTAAAATGCTTACATATCCAGAACAAACTGAAAGTTGTTCCAAGGGATTTGAATTCTGTCTCTAAGCATTTTTGCCCACTTCAGACAACCTGTCATAGCAGGCATGTTCTTGCTCAAATGCAGTTTGTTCCTCTTTTTCTGGAATTAAATGAGGAATTAAACAAGGCCCTCTTTGTACAAGAACAAAAATCTGTTGAAAAACAACTACTTTACCTGCTCAAGATGAGAATCAAACAGGTGTTTGCAGGCTGTGTTGGTCTCTCTTGCGTCTCTGCGCAAAAAGCTGAATCACTTTGGCGAAATTAGGAATAAACGTTTCCTTTATGATGTCTCTTTCCAAAAGGGGTTTGAGCACAGCGACCAGCTTCAAACATACAGATTAAAAGGTTATATAGGTTTGGCTATTTTACAGAGCCTTGCGAAAGTACTCATACCCCTTCATTTTTTTTCTCATTTTGTTATGTTGCAGCCTTATGTTAAACTGCTTTAAATAACTTCTATTTTAAATACAACAAAACGTGTAAAAAAAAAAAAAAATTTTTAATTATAATGAATACTTTTGCAAGGCACTGTATGCTTTTTCCGATTCATTTGAACTAAATCGGTCTCACCAGAATTGCTTACTTTGAAAACTGATTCCAATCCTGAACAATCTTGAAAGGCAAGGCACAAAATACTGGACAGCTGTCGATCAAAGTCTGCAACTCTTTCTTGGAAACTTGAAAAGTCTTTTTCGAAATCCTTTACACAAAATTTACAATTTAAGAAAATCAATTATTTAAAATGTGTTTCATAAGTTAAATACTGAATATAATATTCTATCCTGGTCAAAAATGTTTTAACAATTCATATAAAGTATAATTAATTCCTTTACAATCATGTGTATTAGATTGTACATTAAGTAACAATGTGCTGAACAATATAGGCTGATATTTAAATCATTTTTCATAATGACAGATGTTAGGGGTGGTTGTGAACGCCCGTGGACTATAGAAGGTGTTACCGTTGGTCGAAAACGGTGTTGTGTGATTGTTGTGGTGGGCCTACATGTGTGCGGTCCAACAGAACAAAAATTAGGATTTATGGGAACAATTGCCTGTGAGAGGGGCCAATATCATGGGGCATGTGGTTCCAAACACACCCTATATTTACAAGAAAGCCCCAGGAACTCCATAAAAAACTGAACTATAGCAACTACAAAAAACAGTGAGTTATATCTGCTATTGTACCAAACACTCATATACCACATTATCTACGTTGACATATTCAGTGAGGCATTATTATCATATTATCAGACATCAAGTTGTTTAAAGTGCCCCTATTATGGGTTATGAAAGGTTCATATTTTGCTTTAGGGAGTCCCCAACAACAGGTTGACATGATGCAAGGGTGTCAAAAACTGTTTCTGTACGTTTTATTGGGTTGCGTTCGAAGGTATGCGTGGGATGGAAATCTCAGGTTGGTCGCGGTTGTTAGTTTTGACCAGTATTGCTCAACTCTACGCCCAAACGTTTGCGCATGATGCATTGTTCTAAACCCCGGGGTGTGGGTGGGGAGGGGGAGATGGGGTGGTTCCTCTCCCCCTTTGCGGACCTATCTGCAGTGTTGGTGCCGATTGGTCGTGGCATTTCCATTTCATCATGCCTGTAATGTCTGATAAAGCAGGTTTTGTAGCAGTGCGCTGTGTGTGCCACTTTAACCGAGGAACAGCATTTTAACCTAACCCGCCCCCTCCAAAAGCGGCACCTAGTGGCAAAGAATGAATTTGCATTTTCATTCAAAACCACGCGAGAAGTCAAGTTTGGTCTCAGGTCTGGCGCGACAACAAGTGGCGGGCCATATGCTATGGTTTCATTTGATGTCAACTGAAACGGCTTGGTGATGCGTTTTAAAATGACTCGTTGAAATGATTTCAGATCGAATCTTTCCTTTGAGAGACCATACTTTAGATACAGTGCACTTTCAGATGTAAAACCTTTGCATGATGTTTTCATCACTTAGAGCAGGGTTCCTCAAATCTTGCCCTGGAGGGCCAATGCGCTGCAGAGTTTAGCTCCAACCCTGATCAAACTCGCCTACCTATGATTTTCTAATGATCCTGAAGACATTGATTAGCAAACTCAGGTGTGCTTGATTAGGGTTAGAACGAAACTCGTCTGTGTCTCCGGGGGAAAGTGGATCTCGTGGGCCAATTTGAGGATCCCGTCAACTATTTGTCCTTAGGGAATCCAGAATAGGTTGTCACGTGTAGGAGAGAAGTGCTACCATTAAATCAGGTGTTTCTATAGACTTTTTGTTATCTTATGGCTGAGTCTAAATATAAACCAAGAGTCTACCCATGATGTAACACCAACCACGAAATGCGCGAACCTCGTCTGGATGGACCTTGCATAGATAACCTTAGCAGTGCGTGGCAAAGCACTGACAGAAACTCTGCAGTATATTGCTTGACGAGACCGTGAGTGCATCAGCATGTAAACGCCTTCGCTCTGAGAAACCATCCCGGAAAATCCTGAGCGTCAGCCAAGCACTAGTGGAACTCGCACATAGTGGATGAGGAAAGGGCCTGGAAAACATCATTTTTCAAATTTGTTAACGGTCCGCAGCAAAAATATGTGTGAGTACAATCAAAGCATAGACATAAAAGCACTCCGTGAATGGTGTGGCTGAAAGGTGGAAACAGTGTAATATCCCGGTTCAAAAGTACCTACGTACTGGGGGGGGGTATCATACTTCCTAATCACACTGTGTAAACACAGCCAAAAGCCAGTCACACATTACGTGTAAAACAAGATGCCGAATGGAAATGCCCCGGCACACATTTGTTGTACAATAATGACTGGCCAAGCGCAGGGCACCTAAAGTCTTCGTATGTCTTGAATGGTATTTCCCTGACACAGCCTGGGAAAATCAGGTCAAAAGACAGCACAGCAGTCTGGTACCTTCTCCAAAACATCTTAGGTCTCTACTCGTCAGCACGCGGCTCTCTGCACGGAGATGATGACGGATAGGCCTAGTGTGGTAGCGATGAGATTAGGAGCGTTTGGGGGTGAGGTCGTTACAAAGCAACAATGTTTAAATCTCTATTCGAAGTCGTCACTCGCTAATTTCAGAATAGAACGTACAATTAAATACAATGGCGCTCCCCCAAATAGAGTAATGTAACAGATTTGTATTGAATTGATTCATGGTTAAATATGCGCATAGACGGCCCACATACAGGGAACAAAAAATATCAAAATAAAAATAAAATAAATAACAATATATATCTTTTAACCAATTGCAAAATATACATATCAACCTTCAGATAATACATTTCATATACATTAGTACATAGATTTCAACTGTGCTTATCTGGAAGATAACCGGGGCCCACAAAACCCAATCACTACCACATCACTACTATGGATCCAACATTTGGATCTATATAGTGCAGGGTGGGGGGTGGGGGGGGGTGTAAAATAGGAGGAAAAGATTGGGTGTGGGGGGTGATGAAGAGAGAAAGTAGATAGGGTTGTACAAACCACGCTTGTGCTGGTATATTAAACACATATGACACATAAGTTGCACCACACAATGCGAGTGTGTGTGGGGGGGAGGAAGAGGGGGGGTGGGGGAGGGGAAGAAAAAGTGGTGTGGATTAGCTAGTAAGTGATGATATATACTGAGATGTGTGTAAACAAACACAACAGAGTCTCTAACACCACATAATTACACTCGAGATAAGTAGGGGAAAAGCTGGCGGTAGAGGTATCGATCCCATACAAAAGAACATAAAGACAGTCTATATCAACAGTAACTGAAAAGAAATCATGACTTGTTGGTAGTCCATAGCTGATTTAATATTGTTGAATGACCTCTTAGGCATAGTGTTTAACCACAAGTCAAGATCTTCTACGTAAAACGTATGTAAATGATGTGTTCTTACACACATTAATCAGTGTTACACCTGCGATCCATATGTCAAAAGTTCGTGATGAGATTGAATTCCCAATATCAGGACGATCTTCATTCAGACGTCGGCGTCCAACAATGACAGTTTATTACAACCTAAACAACTTGCCCTTTCATTAAAAAGGCTAAATTATCTGTTAGCTTAAGAGACTTGTTCACCTTGACCCAGTTATGAGCGGGTTTCTGCATGTTCTTCAAAACAATAAGGCCACCACATGACTGATTTAGGCAAGCGTCTGGAACATCGCTTCAATAACACACGACACTAAAGCCATAAATCTAGAAGATTGTCACATACCTGCCGGCAATGAAGGTTAGCAGAGCCCCTGCAGCAGAGCCAACGATGCAGCACGGTAACGATAGAATTAAACAGTGATTCCTACCAAAATAATAAGATGAAAGACTGGTGGAATGAGTGTATGGAAGGATGAGAACTCCGTCCTCCCCAGTTAGATCAGTGCAAGGATCTAATAAGGATGTGAAGGTGAGGATCAGACTATCTCAATAATAACTATTCCTGCAAAATCTGCTGAAGACCAAATACAGCAATAAATGCATAACTAGTTGCACCGCAATAAAAAAACTGTGTACACACGGGGGAGAAATAAAATTAAACAAGGGTGATTAGTAGAAGAAACAGTTAGAAAACTCACTGTATTGTTAACCAATTTTTGGGGACAATTCGTACAGAAATGACCATTACCACCTTCAAAACAGCAACTCTGTCAAGTGACGAGGTTGAATGATGGGAAATAACTGCTGTCTATAATTTCCAGAATCCTCATCATTTTCTGAACACAAGGATTCTGTAGCTGAGATTTACAGAGATTTAGTACATTATCAAACATTTCTGCTTGCTTATACACCATGAAATGTTTGTTTCTGGACGAACCTGTTCATGAATACTCTGTATGTTCGTTTTCCTGGATCTCCAGTAGTCAAGTTCAGCTTTTGGTCCAGGGTTCAATCCTGTCACAATCAAGTCAGCAGAATCTGCTCTTAAGACTTTATGGATCATGTGCATCCAGCTGATGACCATGGACTCGATTGCATGAATCATGGCTCTGTTGCGACTGTCTTGCCTTGATTGAAAATGAGAAATTGATTGTTGTTTTAGTCAAAACGAAGACACTTCATGCTTTTTAATCTTACTCTATGAGGATTAATAAGCGAGTCGCCTGACCCAAAAATGGGAACGAAGAACACAAACCAGAAAGGGAGAAAATGAAGGTCCACAAGGTCAAAAAGACACATTAAGAAGGTGGGTGCATGCTGGATAGATACAAGTGAAGACACTAGAGACACAGGGGGGTGTGTTCAGACAACACAGTAGTTTATTTTATAGACAGCAATTATGATGTAAGGGTATGAAAGGCGATTTACAGAACATGTTGGTGTGGTCAGATGTTTTTTGAAGACACGCTTGGGGCTTGGGGGGGGGTGGAATAATGCGCGTCCGGTAGGTGCTAAAAAAAAAAACCCAGGGGCTGGAATATTCTGTTAATTGCAACACATGGAAAAAAGCGAGAATTACAACACTGCATAAAGTGTGGTGTTGCTCAGTTAGAAATTACAAAAAACTGGATAGAACAGCCAGTAATTGTGCACACACCAAGGTACTATAAGGAAATTAAACATACGACTGTCGTAATTAAAATGCATGGACATATAAGTTAGCGTGGTGACACTAATATGGAATCACAAGGGGATGGCGTGGATTAATCAGCAGGGCAGTAGCTAGATAATTAATTTGTGCCACGGAGACACAGAGAGTGAGAAGGTGAATAAAGCATATTAAGTGTAATATGCAGGGGTGGTGGTAAGGATAAAGTTGGTATCAGTTCAATGGTATGATACATGGTTGTCTGGATCATAATTTAATTTAGAAAATGCGCGATCTTTAGACGTGCGAAAACTGTGGGTTCAATCATTCCTAATACCATCCTGCGTTTAAAGTGGGTAGGGGAGAAGAGGAAGCTGGGCAGACAAAGTACATGGAGAGGAATCTGATGTATAGGGGTCGGACCCACACCATATGAAAATGGTAGGTTGGGTATATTATTCCCAACAACACAAAAAAACAGTCTACATACAGTGATGTTAAATACGGGGGCGCTGTGACAACCGCTCATATCCAATCTCTGAGGCATGAACAGGAAGACTTTTGCGCATTATGGAGACTGTTCCCCTACAACCACGGTGGACCCTTGTCTGTTTGCAATTCTCTACTCTGGCGGCTGCGTCACATCCTGTGCCTAAATGAGATAGGGCGGCACAACACGATTCTTCTTGTTCAACAGAAGCGGCAGACAGACCTTGATGCAAAATATTGACAAATTTTACAGGCATTTTTACAGGATGATGGCCAAGGACTCAACTGCATGCATAACACCAGTGTTTAACACTGTAAATTATATATTCAAATGGTATATTCACTTCTGCTCAATAAAGAAAAGAAAAGGTGGGCATTCCTGCTAATATTCAGTTTCGTTGTGTATTTTATTTACTTTTTTGACAGCAAATCAAACAGTTGTGGACTTTGGAGTCTATAAGTGTTCATTACCTTCTCCATGGTGTCTAACAGCTGTGGCAGAAAAGAGGGTGACAGCACCCCAAAGAGTAAAGAACTCCTGCAGGTTTCTGGCAGGACGGGGGAATTTCCTTTTCTGAGAATGTAAACTTTCTTGTCTTTAGAGAGATGACAAACCTAAAGTGTACACATAAAACCACGGGTTATTGTTGCTGTATAGTATTAAAGGAACACACCTGTGGTGGTCTATGATTTTGCATGCATTCAACAGGCCTATATGTAAACACAAGGCCGTTTTGCTCACTTACCTCTGGAGAAACAGTTGGAGCATTGGACGCTGTCACGCTGAAAAATAACAGTCTAACACGCGCTTCGAAAAACGTTGTAAAAAGCATTTTATTTTTTTCAACATTGACAAATTTTCCCCACGCATCAGTTTTGAGTTTGAGCACCCGGCAGAGTATCTCGCCTAAATACTGCACCCTGGGGTCTTCGGAAAACGCCGTTTCTTCCTCTTCTGACATGTTTGACGTCCTTGTGGAACAGACGCAAACTGTCCAAAACTTAAAAGGAAAAGTTGATGCGTGGAACGTGTTTACATATTGCGCGCTCAGCTTCGTGCACGCTGAAGAGATTTCATTCAGTGAAAGTGCAAGAAGGGGCGGCTCAGCGTCCAGTTGCCTTGGTTTCCATCCAACATGCTACATACCCCTCCACCCAGGCCAGATACTATTGGAGTCATGACCAAAATGTTTGTTCCACCAGTCAGCAGCAGCGATTAAACTAATAAAGTCAATTTTACTTGGTAGGAGACCAAACTCGCACGCTTTAATGTTCACAGAAGTTTTCCAAAAAGTTCTTTAAAAAAATTGTTACATTCTCAAGAATTCACTGATCCACGCACTTCCAGCATTCCACATCTGGATCATTTATTTTATGCAGGATCATGCCCAGGGGTTAAATCAGAATCAGAATCAGAATTAGAATGAGCTTTATTGCCAGGTATGTTTTCACATACGAGGAATTTTCGAGTTTTGATGACAGAAGCTTCCGCAGTTCAAAAAAATATGTAGGCCTACGCTCTATGTATCGAGCTTTATATAGATATATATATATATTATGTGTGTGGTGTGTGTGTGTGGGTGGTGTGTGTGTGTGTGTGTGTGTGTGTTGTGTGTGTGTGTGTTTGTTTTTTGATATATGTGACCCTGCACCACAAAACCAGTCTTAATTGTCAATTTTTCAAATTCTGAAAGCTTAATAAATAGCTTTCCATTGATGTATGATTTGTTATGATAGGACAATATTTGACCGAGATACAACTATTTGAAAACTTGAATCGGAGGTGCAAATCTAAATATTGAGAAATCGCCTTTAAAGTTGTCAAATGAAGTTCTTATCAATGCATATTACTAATCAAAAATTAACAAAATTTCATGGAACATGATCTTTACTTAATTTTCTAATGATTTTTGGCATAAAAGAAATCTATAATTTTGACCCATACAATGTTTTTTGGCTATTGTTACAAATATACCCCAGTGACTTAAGACAGGTTTTGTGGTCCAGGGTCACCTAGGATTTATTTCGAAGCGTAATCTCTTAGTAGCCACCCCCTAAAGCCCCCCCCCTATTCTATCAGCTGTGACATATAAATCTGCGTGTTTTTTTTATATTTTATCCAAGGGCATTTTTTTTCCTTTATAGAGGGCATTTTCCCACTAGTCTCACTAATACTTTCATTTCAAATTCTTACATTTAATCTATAAACTCAATTATAATAATGTGATTATTGTTATCTACACATTATCAAATTAAATCCTCTACACTGAAAAAAATACAACTGCATTGAATAATGTTATGAGATTGTTTTAAATATTTTTTTGAATATACAAACAAGAAATGATGGTTGAAATTATACTTTTCAACGAACTTAAACGCCATAGGCAAGGCTTCATCAAAGTGCCCCCTCAGATTTTTGAGCCAAGTGGTTTTTGAATGCAGCTTCCAAAAGACAAAAAGTATATTTTTTATATTTGATACGATCACACCGTTGTGATTAGATCGTTCAGTTACTTCGATCACATCACCAGCTGCTAAATTCAAATCTGCGTTCGCTGGCTAGCACTGAGACAGAGACAGGCGCGTTATAACCAATCACACACGATGCTGTTGAGCTTACTAATGCAATGACCAATCAGAGGCGTTCAGATGAATCATGCTAAAAAGCGTGTTTTCCCTTTCATGGGAACTTTCAAAAAAAAAAAAAAAAAAACGAACTCCCGTCCTCTAGGGGTCGCTAGGGGAACGCCTCGTCTTGACCCGTGTCTGAAGCATACATTCAAAAAATACCAACAACATGTTGGCCAGCGACAGCCTATGACGTCACTACCGGTGCGACTATTAGTGTAAATAGGCACCGGGAGAACACATCATTCCTTCTTCGTCTTCATTGACTGTTTTGTTTGAAGCGGGCATTTCTGTGGTAAGAGCGATCTCTATTCATATCATTATGGCGAGCACTAGCAAAGCATTTAAGGATGTGTGCATCCGTGTTGACTTTGTTTAACATCTGATGACACACCTTTTTCCAAGGGAAAAGCTTCGCTCTCGTTTGTCTCTTTTTTCGAGGAAAGAGGGGCAGCCATCTGCTTCTCGCGGTTCAGGACCCGCCGCTGCTGATGCACGGAAGGGAATGAGCTCGTGGGGATCGCAGGTGGATCTGGCCGATGAGTTTTGAAGGGGGGTTTCCCTTTCGCGATCGTCGGCTGTGCACGAGAGTGAGCCGCTGGAGGATGATGTTATTTCATTAACATTGTCTGATCCAGGGGCCAGTGCTCTGCTGGGTTCGGCCCAGCAAAAGCAGGAAATGTCTGAGGAGGGCAAAGAAGCTGAGGCTGAGCCTTCCCAATCCTCCTGCCCTGCATATGATGAGCTTTTGGAAATTATGGATCGCGCCACGGCGAGGCTTTACTTGCCGTGAAGCGGGTGAAGAAAGTGACGTCGCGAAGTATCTTGATGAACGTTATTTTCTGGCCATAACCCTCCAGCTCAAGTGAGCCTTCCTTTCTTCCTGTTTTCCATATAAAGATTGAGAAGGAATGGAAGAGGCCGTTTTTTCCCCACGCATCCATCGATTCCAGCATACGAGTTATGCCAACATCGAGGCGATGCGCGAAAGCGGTTATGAGAAGATGCCCCTATAGAGAGACGCTGGCCAGCTATCGCTCTATGGGTGAGACGTCCTCTAAGACTCCCTTCCTTGACATCTCGCTCGGATGCCAGGGCATACGCAGCAGCAGCAGGTCGGGCTGTCGCTTCATTGCACACGATGGTGATGCTCCAAGCATATCAGGCTGACCGGCTGAAAGACCGGGGATAGAAGTCCAGGTCTGAGCCCGAACAACCCAGGGGTCCTAGCCCGTCTCGGTTTGAGGATCAGAGACTGGCTCAGAAGGCTAGTGTCGCGGCTCGCGCTCCTCCCCCGCCCGCGGGTAGGGGTAGGAAGAATCGCGGGTCAAAGGAAGGTAAGTAAAAGACCTAAGGGATGTGATCCAGACAGGGCGTCAGCGCTTTTGTCCGGATCAGAGTGATACCTCAGTATCTACTCATTTCCTTCGGGGGTCTTACATCTGCCCTTATCTTCACCTTCCTAATTCCCCTGTAACCACCATCTCTCCACCTGACCGAGGTTAGGTGGGAATTTCCTGCATTAGAGTCTCCTATGCTGGACCTGTTATGTTTGGTTGGTTCTATGGCTTCATAGTGACCATCTAACTGATGGTCTGGTCTAGAGGCTTCTTCGGACAGAGCTCCGACGCAGGAACCATGGTGGGTGAGTACGATCCATGTCTAAATATATGTATATATAAATATATATATATGTGTGTGTATAAACTAATGAGCTGGTGGTTGTGTGTATAACCCTTCTGCTAGTTTCTTTGCAGTGTTTCCTGGGACCTGTGTGTTTCTGTCCCTTTCTAGGGTAGGTCCTCGATGGGCAGCCCCTCTGCTGGGTTCAGAAACCGGGTGCTCGACTTGCAGTGTTTATTTCACTCGTCGATATATGTCCAGACGGTAAGAAAAGCCGGGGTTCGCCTTCATACCTCTTGGATCATGCGGCCGAACACGGGCTTTTGCAGGAGCCTTCGTGAACATCAGGCCCCCGTGACCTACTTTAACAGGGCGTTGCTACTAGGGGTCTGTTGAGACAGTTCCTTCAGTACATACAAAGAGAAATGTGCGGTAGCCACTGTGTGGCAGGCCAAGACTAATATGATTCTAGGCTCTTGGTCGTATTCCTTTAAAGGAATCTATTCCTGATTCCAAGCTTTGAGCTCTACCCCGGGCCCAGGAGTTTTGGCCCTAATAGGTAAGTTTTTTTGGGGTATGTAGCCTAGGCCTTTTTGCCGTAGGGAGTAACGTCACTGACAGCCGTCTAACGTCCCAGGGGCGGCTCCCATAGCAATATGGTAGAGTTGGTACTTAGTGCTCGGCATGGTTCTGGCATGCACTCCCCTCAGCCTGGTAATAACCGGTAAAAAAAAAATACCGTTCCCCATAGTGACCCCTATAGGACGCATTTCGAAGTTCACATGAAAGGGAACGTCTCAGGTTACTATGTAACCATGGTTCCCTGAGTAGGAAACGAAACACTGCGTCCTCTAGGTTTCTTGCCATGCTGCTGACGCATCTTCATGACGAAGAAGAGAATGATGTGTGCGCCCGGCGCCTATTTATACTATAGTCGCACCGGTAGTTACGTCATGGCTGTCGCCGGCCAACGAGTTTGTGTTTTTTCAATGTATGCTTCAGACATGGGTCACGACGAGGTGTTCCCCATAGCGACCCCTAGAGGACGCAGTGTATCATTCCCTACTCAGGGAACCATGGTTACAATTCACGGGCGTTTCTTCACTCCTGACTGAATACCTTTTTCTGGCTAATTCTCGTCAGAAACAACAAAGTGCAGACGTGTGTACGAATTTGTCAGTAAGATACTCATTTCACAGTTTAAACAGCTTCAGTGATTTTAATCGAACTCTAAACTGTAGTCAGTGAAACTGTTTTTTGATAATGTAAATGTTCTTTGCTCTCTTTCTGTACAATGAAAGTGTTATGATTTTAGCTTAACTTACAATGTTTTTTTTATTAAACTCACATTAAATGCAAAGTCAGTCGTACTAAAACAAACAATTGATAAAAAGTTACCCAACAGAATAGTGAGGAAATGAGAATTCTTATTTTTTATTCATTTATTTTAATTCTACATACATACATACATAACCCCACACCAACCCACACACATATATATATATATGTGTGTGTGTGTGTGAAAACATACCAGGTTGGTATAATATATTCGTGAGGTGCAAACATATCAAACATCACATCACAAAATCCACTTCTCCCTCTTTTTGCTGGGCCCCTTTCTTAGAGAACTATAGTTTCAATCAAATCCAGACAGGTCAATATGGGATGACCATAGCAAAAAAGATTTTGAAAAATTTTGTTGATGTGGAACAAAGAGTTTGCGCCTAAATTTGAAACTTGGCTTACAGAGCTCAGTAATGTGTTACATATGGAAAAGATTAGATATGAGATTGCGGGTAAACCAAAGAGATTTGTACAGATCTGAAAGTCCTTCTTTGAATATTTGAAAGGTGACCAAGGATAACTGAATTTAAACTTCTTCTTTAAGTGGTGTGGTTAAGTTGATAAAATATATTAGTGTGTAACAATTTTACTTTTTCCATTTATTGGTATTGGAATATATATATATTTTTAAATGTCTTTTTCCCACTAGTCTCACTAATACTTTCATTTCAAATTCTTACATTTGATCTATAAATTAAATTATAATAATGTGCTTATTGTACTATATGTGGGTTTTTGTTTTTTCTTTTTTTTTCTTTCAACTTCCTTCGATTTGCTGGCATGGGGGTTGGGGGGATTGTTCTCTAAAATGTGAAAAGCTTTAAATAAAATATTTTTAAAAATCCACTTAGTAATGCTTGTGCTGTGGTCTTAAAAATGGACAGATTTTTTCATTCATGAAGTTCTTAATGACACGGCAAAAATGACAACATCTATTGTATCTCAAATCACCAAAGCAGTGAAAACATTTCAAGGTCATCGCGATTGTGATGAAAATGAACTAATATTAATTACATTCTTAAAACCAGTTTTTCTGATTTCATCCAATAAATGATCATGAATATTATGATGAAATGAACTGTACTGCACAACCAGAATGACCCAACTAATGATGCATTTATTGTGAGATTCTTGAGAATTTGTATTGTGACATTCTAAATATTTCAAACTGATACTGTCAAGAATTGATAGAATAGCATTATAAAAATAAAACTCCACAACTGAGGATTAGATGCACATTTGATGTTAAATTCTTACTGTATATGTCTCACTTACACGCTTCCACTGTTGCACAATTGAAGATTGTTCACAGGTTGTGTAACTGTGAGGTGCATTAAAATGAATTCTTCAGAAGGTCTCTGCTGACTTTCACGTGAGTGCACCAATAATGCCCTCTAGGGGCCTGGACCATTGAAACACTCTAATGAGCGCTGCCGACAAACCAGACGTGCTGTGCCTGATCACACTGTTAGATGAGGGTCCTTAATTCTGCCCTCCTTTTGGGAGCTGGTTCCCACAGAATGGATAGTTTACTAAATCTAAGGTACATATTTAAGCATGAAGAGTCAATATAAAAATTAGCAGAGCTGGTAAATAGGCTATCCGGCACTTTCGCGTCTCAGCCAGCTGCAACTCTCAAAATGACTGCATTTTATAAACCTTGTTTTCAGTTCTTATATAATATTAAATACATGAATAATACAATATCAGTTTTACTGTGCCAAAAATATTTTTAAACATTTTATTCGGTTATTACTTTTTTTTCTTTTATAAATCGGCTATGCTGAATAATTTACATTACATAATTTGCCTGTTTATATATTATGCCCTCGATATTTGTATTTTTGAGCTTATTCGTTGCCAAAGCTATATGGAGCAATATTCCGATTAGTGACACAGCCACTGATTCTAGCAAGTGTTCTGAAACGTTAACACTCTTGGAAACCATGGGAATGTCGTTTGAACTGAACAGAATGCGATATCCGGCCACATGCGGCCGTCCTATGAGTCCCCCTGCGGTGTTATGCAAGCTTCATAAAAGAACAAATTTGTTATCGTCCACCCGAGGGCATCTGTTGATGGATACGTCCTCCCAGGGGTCGAGAGGAAGTAACCATTCAACAACCGCTGCTTATCTCGCTTTACTTGTTTTAAGTGTTCCTCACTTAAGATATGACAGACTGAAGTGCTCCACTTGGAAGGTAATAAACACCTTTTTTATTCATTTGGACGGCGAGTTGCAACGTATTCCTTCCTTTACTGAGCAAACCGTCTGCTGTTCGGGATCTGCATGATATACTGTATATTTCCTTGAGGCTGGAAAGAAATTCCAAGAGTTTCAAAATGTCATTAAAGAATAGATAATAATGCAGGAGCGTGTTGTTAGAAAAGCACATGCTAACATAAACCATAATGTCAAAACTCCATAGTGCAAATAGTGTTTGTGTGTGTTGAAAGTAGATGAAGAGACAGATACAAGGATTTTGAGCATTCCCACTGGGAAAACACTTGGCCGCATGAGTCTAGTGGGAAGCTTTATCCTTTTTAATAAACCCCCCAAAAGACTGGTGCTACCCTATTGACCTTAAAGAAGATTAAAACAGGATAGGCTACCATTCCTCATAAACCAAGTGCATTATCACACATGTAATAATCAACCATTCAAGTTATTCTAACCTTTAACATGATTGTTTTTTATATCTTTTAATGGTGAAACCATTTATTTATTTTATTTAGAATTTGTTTCTTTGTTACACTTGTCGTGTTCAAATAATTGCCGAATATTGTATTCAATCTTTTTATCAACTTGTTTTCTTTCAATCAGCACAGGTTTTGTATTCCTTTTTGGAACTGAATTATCATAGGCCTCATTGATCTGAGATTATTGCATCTCAGTTTTTTAGTGAACAAATTCTGCTTTTTACTCATTAAATGAGGAGCATAAGCTCACTTCAATGAGGCTTATGATCAGTCAGTTCCAAAGAAATACAGTTTTTTATTTATTTGTGCAATTTATGCATATGCAGGCACCTTATTGCCAGCTTCCCCCTTTGGGATGACAGAGTGTGGTGTGCAGGGTCTGTGGTGTTGAACCGTTTTGTCTCAGATTTCTCATGGGCTTGTGTGGCATTAGTCTATACATGGCCTTTTGATTCCTTATAATCCCAGCGCAGGCGGCCCAACGCTAGCAGCCGATGAGATATTCCTCTCACAGCTCGTGATTTACGACCTTGCAGCCCGGCACTTAGTACAGAGAGATCAGAGGTGCTTCTGAGGCCAGTATAAAAGTTTTAATATGCACACCTTGTGATCCCGACACATTCTGCACTCTGGCTTTACTGCCCAAAGAGGATGGGTCAATAAATGTTTAAAAAATTCATCCGAGACTGCAAAGTAGACTCTGCTATCTAACCGCAGCCGAAGTCTAAAATTATTTTCCTATTTTATGAAGAGTGTTTCTAAAAGCAAGCTTACTCTAAATTGCTTAAGTGTTTGCTGGATGAAAAACATGTACTCAAATAACCCTTCTTGCTTGGACATGTTTTTCAGATGCGTGATGTGAATCATTGTTATGATAAGCTGTTTCATTTTTACTCTTAAATTATCCAGTACAATAACAGGTTTCCAATCACTTTAAACAAGGAAATGCTTAACAAGATTTTTTTACAGAACGTCAACAAAACATTAAGCCTTATAACAGAGTAAAAATTCACAAACCAGGCCTTAGTCTTCTACATTTATGTGTTCATCTGAATGGTAATTTAATGCCGTTTACTGTTTGCTTTCCTCTTCAGTATGCACTTCCCGCAATGGAGTCCTCTTTACAAGGGAGCTAAAGACTCGAGTGCACATCTTTTGTGAGTGTAAAGCCAGACTTTGCCAGCAGCATCTTAAAGTTCTGCCTGTGGATTGTGGAGTGAAGATGTCATTGTGTTTTTGGAGCCGAAGCCACATAGTTGCAAGATTTGCCAGCAGGGTTGTGAACGAAACACTTTGGCATCGATGACTACATTCTAAGGGAGTTTTGTCCCTACATGAAAATACATAAATCTAATTTTTAACATAAACTAATCTCTAAACCTCCTGCCTAACTTAAAAAAAACAACACTTTATGTTTGTATTGCCACAGGCAGACAATAAGTAGAATGTTTTCTCAAAGATACATAGAACAAAAATGCTGTTATTTTACTAGATTGTTATATCTGAATGTAGAGTTAATTATTTGAATTCATACATATACATATAGGCCTATACCATATTAAGAGTAAGTCAAATGACTTCAAAGCAAACAATGCAATCTACCAAATAATAAAACCAATAAACCTATTCATTTGACCAATTATCCAAAAAGCTTTTTTTTTTGTTTGTTTAAAATGACAGTACATGGTGAGTCTGTGAAGCCAATATGACTAAAGTACGAACCTTATGAATGCAAATGCTCCCCGTGTTAAATTGAATGGCCATATTGAGTGTCCAGTTATTGTGTGCATCTCAGAAAGCCTAATGAATAAATTAAACCTTTTTGAAATGTCCATGTTAAAGTTTTAAACGAAATGACAATGATACGCTCTTTCAAAGTTATTTCCAGTAACATTAATAGAATTTTAATTCAAAGTTATCTGGTCTTTAATAACATTCTGAAAACGTAAGCACAGAAACTTTTTATTTCTAAAAATACATTTTATTTCTGAAACATTTTAGTTGGACATTCATCTAATTACTATAAATGTTACTACTTTTTTCAGAATGTTCAGAGGAAGCTCAAAACTAACATTCCCTTAATGTTTGCAAAATAATAAATTGGAATGTTGCCTTAAAGGGATAGTTCACCCAAAAATTTTAATTCTGTCATTAATTACTCACCCTCATGTCGTTCCAAATCTGTAAGACTTTCGTTCATCTTCAGAACACAAATCAAGATATTTTTGATGAAATCCGAGAGCATTCTGACCCTACATAGACAGCAACGTAACTATCACGTTCAAGTCCCAGAAAGCTAGTAAGGACATTGTTAAAATAAACCATGTGATATCAGTGGTTCAACCGTAATTTTATAAAGATACAAGAATACTTTTTGAGCGCAAAGAATACAAAAACAGTGACTTTTTTTGGGTGAACTATCCCTTTAATGTTTGTTTAAAAAAAAAAATTATATAAACATTTAAAACAACTAAAAAAAAAAAACTCGGAAATAACGTTTTCATAACTTAAAGGGAACCTTAGCAAAATATTCTTAGAATATATTTCTGGGATCATGTTTCTTAGTAGTCTATTAAAGTCTAATAAAGTTTATTAAAGGATAAGAAGACTTGTTTCAGACATAAATGTGTTGTAATGCATCCAAAAAATTATTATGAGTAAATTATCAAAGGGACTCATTCCCAAAAATTCACTTGTCGCCACCTACTGGCGTAATGATGCAAATTAATTTGAATGAAGCTTTTTGGTGAACTGATTCAAAAGAGTCGAGTCACTGAGATTAATCAAAGCATATATTTTACATACATTAGCTTCACTACACATAAAGGTTGTAATAAAAAAATAAGTAATATTATACTTATACAAGGGTATTTGTGGTCTTTTTTGTGTTCATAAAGGAAAATGGAAAACTATAAAGGGATTGACACTATTTATACATTGCAAAACCGGTATGATAAAAATAAAGATAATGTTTGCTGCAAACCACATATTAATTATATATCTAGTATATTAGATAGATATATTATCTATAATATACTATATATATTATATATTATATTCTGCCACCGTGTTTTACGTTTTCACCACTGAAAGATTCCAAAATCAATTGTTTTCACCACACTGTCATGATGTGATATACACAGTCTGATTTGCATTTACAGCTCCTTGCTCTGGTTTAGTAACAGTGATATCAGAGCTTGTCTTCCCCTTTCCCTCCCCTCAATCCTCCCCTTTTTTCCTCTATTTCTGTCTGTATGCCAGGGGGGTGTGCTGTAAATGGCAACACCAATTCACCTGGACTTCACTAGCTTGTAATGGGCGCATTACTGCTCCAGCCTCCCATCCTGTCCCCCCATCATAAGGCACAGAGGTCAGCTCTCTACTCCCTGCAGTTGATTGAAGGCATTTATGCCAATTATGGGAAACAGCCTTTCTAGACTAATGACCTCAGCAACCTTGGACTTTTTCTCCTAGTTGGCCTTGGTGACCACACTGCCTAAGGTCACCGTCTCTTTATGGGTCTTCTCTCCCTTTTGGAGCCACTGAATTGAGACACATTTGCATTTTTCTGTATTCCAATGCAATACACACAGCTGGTCTTTGTTATGCATATTCATCATGGATATGTATGTAATTGTGCTGCCTTATATTGTTTGTAACAATTACAATCTCCCATTCAGATGAGGCTGAGCATCTGAATACTCAAAAATGTGCATTTCTACGTATTTGTAACGGTTAAACTAACCTAAAGAAACAAGACAATCATTTTTTCAAACAGCATAATGGACACATTGCAATATACAGCAGACAAGAAACTAAAATCACAAAATACTGCGAGCATGAGTCATATCAATAACCTGCATTTCATTCAATTTCCTCTATGAAAAACCTCTTTTCCCATTAAATATAATTGCAGTTCATCTAGTTTCATAAAAACTAATGATGAATAGAGGCCTGTGGTTAAGATTTGGGTAAATGATGGGGCAGGAGTTTGCTTATAGGGCCCCATCATTACCACGATTACCCTCTTTTTGTAGGACCAGAAGCCGCAGACTGTTACTGAAGCACCATATACTGATATTTCATTGGGTCAGTTTGGGTGAGGAAAACATGACACTTTGTGTTAATAAATAATATAAAAACTATATTTAAAAAAATATTCCTGATAAGATCATATTTACATTTATAAACCAAAGCACCAGAATAGTATGATTAATTTCATTGGGTCAGTTTGGCTGAGGGAAAACATGACAATTTTTTGTGGCATTTTTATTTTTATTCATTATATAATTAAATATAAAATAATAATTGTATATAAACCAAATCATTTAAATTTTTTTAATGTTGAAATATTGATTAAACAGAAAATATAAACAAAGTATGTTTATATAAATGTACTAAAACTTTACTATGTTGTATAATATGTTAATAATAATAATATAAAAACTATTTAAAAATGTAGCTAAATATTTCTCAAGAGGGGCCGAGGGTGCCTTTTAAATATTTATTCAAAAAAAAAATCTTATTAAAATGCTTAAAAAGTGGGGGGGGGGGGATAAAATATGTAAACACACAAAAACCTCTCAGTTCACTGTTTTTATGAAAAACACAGATTGAGGAATCTTGAATTGGCTTGAATTTGTGTGAATAAAAGTTTGCAAAACAAACCGCCTTTAAAGCAGAAATACAAATACAGTTTACTTATAATCCCTGAAAATACGCTACTCTAAATATGGACTTAGGGAATGTCTTTTTTGGTGGAGGGCCTGAAACACTAAATCTTCTAAAACACCATGATGCTAGGGATTTTTGTTCCCATAGGAACCAGACCAAATGTTTAATCCCCCTGTTCCCTGGTATCTCTACCATGATCACCCTTTTTAAACGCTCTCTCGCCTCTCACAGGGACCTGGCAGCCTATCGAGCAGCACTATTGCTCCGCTGTGAGATTATAAGTAAATTATTTAGACAAACGACCAGCAGTACAATGAGCCCAGTGCAAAAATCTTCTAAGGTCTTAACCTCCCCCCCCCCCCCCCCCCCCCCCACCCCCCCCCCCCCCACCCCACACACACACTCTCTCACTCCCCTTTCTCTCAAATTAAAGCTCTGTGGGGATCTCTCCACACCTCTCAGGTGAATTCCCCCAGTGCCCTACATCCTCCCATTAGTAGCCTTTTAGCTGCAGGCTAAGGTAGGGCTCGCTAATTGGCCTCGGGAACAAAACTAACCCACTGACAGGCACAAACTCGCAGGGAGCTAAAATGGGCAAATTGCCCCAGTCCCGCCCTCCCCCCTCCACAAGGCAGCTGATGTGTGAAAAGCGGGGACAGAGCAGGAATGACCTCCCGGAGCATGAACTGTATCAGGGGCAGTTAAGGCTGGGATGGAGTTTAATAACTACGTGGTTTCCATCGATGTGTTCAGTGAACGGCAGAGAAAGAGTTTTAAAGTCAGCTCACCCATATTTTATAGTTCTTTTTAGATCTCATTTGATGTAAACATTATGTCACCAGCTCTACCCCCAAGTGAAAAATAAATATACTAAAAATGTATTTGAAATAGATTTATTTAAATATACTACAAATACATTTACATATTTATGTGCTTAATAAAAATACCCAGCAATTAGCATACTAATCTGTTATACTTAAAGTGTGCTAAACTGAAACAATTAATTTTGTGCTTAATGCACTTTATGTCGGAAGTAAGAGTACTGAGTCCAACTAAAGAGATACTGAGTATATTGATGTGCTACGTGGAACTATTGCAAAGTAAGGTTAACTTTAAAGTCGGCATTTACAAGAAGGATATATAGGATCATACAACTCTCATCAATAGTGACATTAAAACATATTTTACGCTTAATATGAAGAAACGTGCATTGTGCACAAGTAGAACTCCAAATAAAGTTGAATTATAATTTTTATATCAGTAAGTCTTGAGCGATATGTCAGTAAATATAGGTTAATTGATTCGATTCGAACTATACTAGTATGAAATAAATGTATTTTAACTTTTTATAGGGACTTCAGCCCTTATAGTAGTTTCAAGACTAATATTACAAGCTATCAAGAAAAACACTTAAAGACAAATGAAAGCATTCAGTGCGCAACAAAACTTGTCCTTCCATTGTGATGCAATGCTAATGCAAATAAGCCAAACTGCCAAAAAATCACACAATGCCTTTTGAACCTGCTACAGCTGGTCGCAAAATCTGGTGTCATTCTTGGCCCAAATCCTTATTCCTTTGTCGATCTTATGAATTCAGACTAAAATGTATATTTTAATCATTCTATGACTCTATGACATTTATTTGAAGTAAAGAAAAGAAGTGTTAGGGTACAAGCTACTTCAACACGCTGGTAGTGTGAAGTATTTGACGTTTTTGGCGAATATCTTATTGTTAGGTCGCATTTGGTTGTTTCTTTTTTTACGTCTGTATGTTTGTATGTTCTGTGAATCACGTTGTACAATACGAAAATGCTACTTCATAAAATAGTTATGTTTGTTCATGAAATCGGATTGAGCTATTAAGCTAAACCTTAAAAACAACATTGACCCTCAAGCTCTTTCTAATAATTTTGAGAATGTGATTTTTTTATTATTATTATAAAAAAAATAGGAGTATTTTCCTGGCAAAAAAACTATATCTCATTTAGGATGACAACTTGAACACATACATTTACACTAAATGAAACAAACAAACAAAACTAAAACCACTGAATCAGAGACAGAGATAAACAGCAGTGCTTAACTAAATATGCATTTTGCTACATAAAAGCATACAAATTAATATTGATGTTAAAACAGCATCCAAAACCAAATAGATGGTTTAATATAGATAAACATACTATGCTTTGCCAATACTATATTCCAATTGTCTTGCCAAAAAAGCGTTATTAAATTGAATTGAATTGAGAATTAGTGAACGCATGTTTGATTACAGTAGGCTTACATTGTGGCATACTTAAAAAGCTACGGTGTTTTGAAAGTAGCTGCTCAAAAATCCAATAAAATTAGATGCATCGCTAGTTATTTACTCTTTAACATTGTAGTGCTGAATACCTTGGAATATCTACGTTTTCTATTGTCTAAAACAACGCTTAATGTGTGCGAGAAAGAAAAAGAGAGAAAATGTGTGCCATTAGGTAAGTTCTCAAGCCATTATACAGTGATTACCCAAAGAGCTTATGAAAGGTTGCTTTGATAGTGTTTTTAAATGGGTCAAAGAAAGCTTCTCGCGGCTCAGGGTAATTGGAACTTGAATCAATTGTTTGTAATGTATGTCAGCATCACACTTCAAAGTCATTAATTTAACTCCACTGAATGAGATCTGTGGATTGTGAAGGTGTTTCTAGAGCAATGGGAAATTATTAGTGCAGCCAATTCCTTTGATACCTTGACAAAACACAAACATGAAATAACTAATACAAAAGCAAAATGGATTATTTAACCATTTCATTAGCACCAAAAGCTAAGAGGACATTTTCCAAAGAGCAGGATGAGCTACAGCCAGTGTCTTTCGTCAGATTTTGGGAGGCAATGTCATCCATCACATGCTCTAATTCCCGATGGCCTCCCATTGAGAGTTTGAAATGTGCATGTAATTTAATTTGAAGCCCCCCGGTCACTCTCGGCATCCTCCCTGCATGTTTGTCAATGTGATGTAATCTCATGCTCAGTGGGACCTTAAGTGCTGATGAAATCAGATTGTTGAGTGTCACGTCATTAAGGAACACTGCAAATCAAATGGCGAGTGAAGTGTTCAACACGTTTGATCACTTTGTATTTCAGCACCATGTTACAGAGATATTTGCCTATGGCTGTTTGTTTAAATTTTGCATTCTTAAAGGAAAGACTAACCCAGAAATGAAAAAAAAGCATTATTTACTCGTGCTCATATTCCAAACATATATGGTGTTATCTTTTCTGTGGGACACAGTGATTTTTATTTTATTTTATGTTATTTATTTGACTTTTTACGTAGCTCTTGTCATACAATGAGATAAACAAGTATAGAGGTTTTTAGAGTATAATTTTTTTATGGAGTTTTTTAAACTTGAAAGCTGCGGTTCTTCAAAAACTATTACTTTTTTGTTCAATAGGGAAAAAATATGGGCTTGGGAAAACATATGCTGATTATTATTATTGTCTATTATATATATATATAGATACGTGTATTTTATGTACAAATATCTATAAATGAGTTTACAACATATAGCAAAAGTATTTTTTCATATTTGGGGGGTGAACTATCCCATATGTTATGTAGCAATTCATTTGAAATTTTGAGACTTTTGCCTGCTAAGTATTGACTGTTGTGGAATGTACATATTATATTACAATTACGAGCTTTGCGGGTCAGTTTGACCTGAATATTCAAAGTTTAAAGGCAGGTGCACAGACCCAAAAATAAAAACATTTTTGTTCATTTTGATAAGTAAGTTTCTCAACTACCCTCTTGGTATTTGCATGCATGCATTCGGCAGATGCTTTTATCCAAAGAAACTTGCACTGCATTGACGTACATTTTTATCAGTTCAACTTCACATGTTCAGTTTGTTGGGAATCGAACCCATGATCTTGCCGTTGCCAGCCCCATACTATACTGTTCGAGTATCAGGAAGTGGTTTTCCACCATTCTTACATGTAAAATGTTGTAAACATGTTTAAAAATAGTTACAATACTGTTTATAATATTCACACAGTAAAGTCATTGAATAGTTATGATGTGATAATGATATTCACATGATTATTTTTTGTAATGTGTGAGAAGTATTAATGCAAAAAAAAATCTTGTTTTTCATGGTGTTATTTTGCTTTATTGTGTTGAATCAATTTGATTGTACCCAGATTTTTAACCTGATATAAGTTTAAACACTCTAAACATCCATTTTTCTAAGCAGAGTGATGAGGTTAGTAACAAGCTTCAGTCTCATTCACATTTCGACATCCACATTTCCTCGTGCTCCCTGCCCCTGTCCTGTGGGCCCCTAAAGCAATACGGGATCACACCGATGCCACCACAACATGGTGGCTTTTCACACATGATTAGTTCTGCCATCAGCAGCAGGTCTGAGACAGGAGCACCAGCTTTCTAAGCAGATTTTGTCCTGTAGCTGACCCCATCATTAGGCCCTAATAATCCAGTCCTTCACTGAGTCCACCAAACCACTGCCCGGGAAATGCAGCTCTCAGCCGTGTCTGGTCCTGACGACAGCAGGGCTGCGGGAGGTCATGATAAATAGCGACGGGAGTCATATTCGGGACACAATGACAAGTTGCCCTCTATCATTAGTGCCGTGTGGGTGCCGGTAGCTGCAGAGCGGGGTAGCGGGGCATGCAGATGGGACTGTAGGAATGGCAGTGAAGGGACTCTGTTGCTGTGTTTGCATGCATGTTGTAGCTCATCAGCACTGACCACCTGATCACATCTGTTAGATCCGATGTACTACAGTATACGCTATTATGGTCAAGCAGCTACAATTCAAAATCTATCTCATGCTCTTTCACATAAAAATGCACAATTACACATTTTCCCCCCTTCAATTAATAAAAAACTCTGCAATTCACACACACAATGACACACAACCTCTTCTATGAAGAAAATGTTTTTAAATTCCTTAATTAAAATGTATTTATTTATTTAAAGATAAAGTCAGAAATACCAGGGTGATACAAATGTGACCCTATAGGACAATATTTAGCTGAGATACAACTATTTGAAAATCTGGAATATGAGGGAGCAAAAAAATCTAAATATTGAGAATATCGCCTTTATAGTTGTCCAAATGAAGTTCTTAGCAATGCATATTACTAATCAAAAATTAACTTTTGATATATTTATGGTTGGAAATTTACAAAATATCTTCATGGAACATGATCTTTACTTAATATCCTAATGATTTTTGGCATAAAAGAAAAATCGATAATTTTCACCCATACAATGTATTGTTGACTTAAGACTGGTTTTGTGGTCAGGGGTCACAATTGTGCTGATATCATAATGAAGAAAAAAAAGTAGTTTGGCATTTATGATGAGTCTCATTCATATTTCGAAATATAGTTAATATTGAATATTGTTTTGAATATTTGCTCAAATCAGAGTCATGTGGTGCGACCAACAAGCAGGAAAAAAAATCAAGGAATTATGTCAAGTTATGATGTTTGGGTTAAAATAAAATTCATGTGGTAGCATTGCCTTAAAAGTGCAATGATATTTATGAATTAATAACTTATAAAAAATATTTCTCATTGGTAAAAAAATTATAAATATTTTCTTTTAAAATGATTAAACCGTGTGCCCTACAGTATTCAAGGGAAATGGAAGACATTTACATTACTATTTCTTGATGAGTTCCCACCACATGACTTTTCAATAAATTGAAACTTTTCAAAATGGTATAAAAGTGTTTTAAAAACTATATGAAACCAACATGAGTAGAAATAGTGTGTTTCTATGAACTTGGCACATGTTTTCTTTTTCATTAATTTGAATAAGTTTTCATTATTGAGCACAATTTTGATAAAATGTATACTTTAAAGGTTCAGAGAATTAAGTTACTTGGCATAAAAGCATTTTCCAATGGAATAAATCAAATGAATTTAATTTAAAAAAAATTATATAAAATAAATAATAATGCAAATGATCTTATATTTTAATTTCCCCAGTAGTTGTTCTCACACACTATGTACACAGGTCTTCCTGTCATTTGGCTACACATAGCGCGCTGCGAGACAGCATCTCCGTTATCTTCACTTTGACACCTTTGAAAGTAATCCATTAAAATAACAATAAACGGATGCAAAAACAAAACAAAAAAGAGCCAAATGTCTTTGATTTACAAAAGCAAGGCTTCTTGTCCTTAATTTTAATGTTGGGACCTTTGATTTCCTCTTGAATGGAAGGCTTAACTGATGCTAAGAGTATAGGGCAGTAACTGAAGACAATGAGAGCTTTCAAAGTTTAAGTGCCCATTCAAATGCTAAGAAAGCAATGGCTAATTATATAGTTCTAAGACGCTTGAAAGTCTCTTATCTGTCTTACATTAATGCCGAGTCACTGATGTGCTGTTTATTTCCCAGCAGTCATCTGGTTTCCTGCCCAATGAATGACAAGAGAGGAAGAAGGAGGTCCAAGCCTCTAATGATTCCAGTGAATTTAGATTTCAATAGGGCACTGCTCTTAATGACAGTCTTCACAGCTTTGCTGCATGGGAGAAACCGCACTCTTCTCTTTCTTTACGAGGTTTCATCTGCTGTCATTTTACAAACATTTCTTGTTTTGAAGCGTCAACCAAAGAGTTCTGACATTTTAGTCAGTTTCTTGTGTTTTGATATTGGGAAAAATCAAACCAAAAATGCGTCAGTGTTTGTCTTGACTATCTAAATGAGCGCTTGGCACTCTGACATGAATGAAGTCATTCATCTCGACCATTATCTCAGTATCTACTCAATTATATTAGCAAGTCAAAGCTGTTTTTAAAGCAGTTTGCAATCTTTCTAAGCTCTAACATTCAGTGCTTTACAATACACTTCCTATTTTCACTGAGCCTTTTAAGATAGTTTGTTCATTCTTGTCCTCCAAATTCCTTTTTTTACACTCTTAATATCTAAAGACCGGCTAATTTCTAACCCCTCCGGCTTTCCAAATCCTCTGTGAGTTCTCCCCAGGGACACGGATGTGCAAAACAATTTTCCTTTTTTCCAGCCAAATAAAAAAAGTACCGTATCACACAAAGCCAGCTTAAATTAGTTGTTGCCAAGCAACCAGCATCAAAAGGTCCATTGCTTAGGGTTGAGGATGCCTGTAATTTAACACTTTGTGGGCACACTGAAATCACAATCAGCTAGCCGGAGTTTTGCACAATTAGACCATCCCCGCTCCCCAATTTACCACCGCTGCCTGTAGACAGTGTTCTGTTCAGACTGAAAGCGGTTCATGCACTGAATAACAGAAAGATGGGTATTGCTGGTCACATTTACCAATCTGATACCTTGACAGTTTTCATTCATATTCTTTTTTTTTTCATTGTGTGTCATTTTTTACACATTACGATAAACGTTCCAATATACGCTCTTAAAAATAAAGGTTTTTATATGCATCTATGGTTCCATGAAGAACCTTCAACATCCATGGAACCTTTCCATTCCACAAAAGGTTCATTGGATTATTAAAATGTTCTTCACATGCTCAAATATACGCTTTTAAAACTAAAGGTTCTTTATTGGCAACTTCAACATCCATGGAATCTTTCCAATGTACAAAAGGTTCATTAGATTATTAAACTGTTCTTAACACGTTCCAGTATTCAAATTTAAAAATAGAGGTTCTTTATTGGCATCTATAGTTCCATGAAAAACCTTCAACATCCATGGAAACTTTTCATTCCACAAAAGATTTGTAATAGTGGAAAAGGTTCAATATATTATTAAAGGGGTCATATGATGCTTTTTTAAAGATCATTATTTGGTGTATTTGGTGTAACACAATAGGTTGACATGCTTTAATGTTCAAAAAACACATTATTTTTAAAAAACTGTACATTATTGTAGGTCTTATATGCCCCGCCTCTCTCAAACGCTATGTTTTCAACAAAGTCCCTCTTTCCAACTAGCGCAGTCTGCTCTGATTGGCCAGCAGACCCAGTGCATTGTGATTGGCCGAACACCACAAGCACTCGTCGGAAATGTAATGCCCCTTACCATAATCGCGACTCGCAAGCTTCATCTTTCAAAATAAATGTAAAGACAGTAAATAATGTCATTAGATTTACCATCAGTTCAAGCCCGAAAGGGAACAGACACAGTAATGATGCAGTACACAAGCCGAAGTTAAGACAGCTGAATCTACGGTGATGTGACGCTGTCTCTCTCACACACACACACACACACACACAAACAAGCACAAAACTACGCATTTGAAACAGTCAATAACAAATACTTAAACTAGTAACAAAACATACTTACAGTCGCTGATTCAGAAGCGCCAGATTGTCATAGCAAAGTCAGAATTACCTCCTCTCCTAGATTCATGAAACGGTCGTCCATAAAATGCATTGCTGTTCTGTTGTAAGTGATCTTAAAGATTTCTAAATGCATATAATTTCCGGAAGGCACAAATAAAGTGCTTTTGCTTTCGCCTAGAAAACACACAGCGTTTCCCTGACTGGCTGCTTCAACACTAACTGCGGTTACTGAAACCACGCCTTCTTTCTTTGCATGAACATTTGGGAGCATTATGCAAATATTCCCACATAGTGACCTAGATATGTGGGGGCGTGTTAGAACGAGCCGTTTTAGGGGGGTGTGGCAGAGTCTTAACTTTGATAAAGAATATCTCTTTGGTTTTGAGACTTTAGTCTTTGCAACTTCAGGGATCTTATCTATTCACGAACAGCTTGTAACACTCCAAAGAGAAAGGAAAACTTGAAATAGCATCATATGACCCCTTTAAAATGTTCTTCACACGTTCCAATATACACTTTTAAAAATAAAGGTTCTTTATTGGCATCTATGATTCCATGAAGAACCTTCAACATCCACAGAACCGTTCCATTCCACAAAAGGTTCATTAGATTATTGAAATGTTCTTCACACATTCCAATATACACTTTTAAAATAAAGTTTCTTTATCTATGGTTCCATTAAGAACCTCCAACATTCATGGAAACGTTTCGTGCCACAAAACATTCTTTACGGAAAACGGTTTATTATATTGTTAACATGTTCTTCACACGTTCCAATAAACACTTTATAAATAAAGGTTCTTTATCTATGGTTTCATGAAGAACCAGGGAACCTTTCCATTCCACGAAAGTTTTTTTTTTTTTTTATTGGGAAGAAGGAAAATGTTCTTCTGTAAAGCTTGCTAAAATGTTCTTTGGGGAACCAAAAAAATATTCCTCAATGGAATCACTGTGAAAACCTCGTTTTGGAACCTTTAAGTGTATCATGGGAATTTGGGTCTTGGATTTATTGTCTGTCTTCTCTTTGAATCAGCTGCAAGGACATTATCCTATATAAAACAAAAAATACAACAAATGCATTCATTTGCATAGTATAAAATGTTTCTGTTATGATGCAAATCCTAATTTGCATCTCTCGCAAATCATGTGAACATTTGTTCCATGATATCCTAATTTTTTGTAAAGCTCAGCTTGGTGATTATTCTCCTGCTGCCCAGATGAAGATTGTTTGTTGATTGCGCTCAGCATTTACGTCTGTCCTGTCTGATGACGGTAGATGAGGCCTTGAGCTCCGGCTGGGACGAAGATGCTTGCTGCAATCACAGCCTTTTACTCTCCTTATGAAAATTCAGTTTTTGCTGTGGCCAGCCTGCCAAACCAGACTGGGCAGATGCGTGTGGAGGTGGTCTGGAGGTACATTGGAGACTGGAGTGCTTTTCTTTCCCCCTGTTGATTGACTCATCAAATCCCAACAGTTATCTAGCTGTCTGGTGGGACTTGTTTGCTATTGATTGATTTGATGGGAGAAAGAAATCATTAGGACATTGAAAGCAGAGAAGGAAATCTTGTGATTCACTGAAGTGGTCTGAGTGAGTTGATGATACAGAGACATTTACAGAATATTTTATGGGCTGCTCTTTGACAGAAACACCTTATTGTACCTGGCTGTGCTTTTATACAACGTTTTACAATAGACATGAACTTTGAGAGATGACACTGAATCGATCGATCGATAGATAGATAGATAATATTGTTTATATAATATATTGGACATTTTTTGGGAGAGTTTAGGAAAGTTTTTTTTTTAATCCCTTATGCTCACCAAGGTTGCATTTGACAAAAAATTGTGTGAAACATATTGTGAAATGTTATTACAATTTAAAATAACTTTTATGTTTTCAGCCATTTTCAAATTTCAGAATTTTCAGCAGCTATTACTCCAGTCTTCAGTGTCCGTGTACTATTTTTGTAAAAATCATGATACTTTTTTCAGGACTCTTTGCTGAATAGAACAGAATTGAATGGAAATATTAATATTTTGTAACAGTGTATATATATTTACTGTCACGTTTGATCAATTTAATTAATAAATAAATGTATAATAAAAAACTTTATTTATCCATTGTCATGATTTATTTTATTTATTACACCAAGAGGGCCAGGATTGTCACTGTTGCCCTCTTTAAAAAAAAATCTGTGAATGTCATCTTTCGTTAAGTCTGTCCACACAGTTAAAAGTGCTTTGACATGTTTAACATGTTTTTGTGGGTGTGCCATTTTTATAAGTTCCTTTTTGAAGGCCTTATTCTGAGTCACTGTGCTTCACCAGGAGGAAATTTACTGGGCTGTAAGTGGTAGGTAGCTAGCACGAAAAATTACAGGAAAGGAAAAAAGATAAATGAAGCAGAGGAGCATGTTTTGGCATGTGTCTGTGGCGTGTGGAGATGCGGTACGCTACATCTGGGAGAGACAGATCCTTGACGCCTCGCTTTCCAGTTGAAAGCCGCAGAAAAAAATGCCAACTAGTTGGAAGATTACAATAAATAAAATTAACATAACCGAAAATAAAACTCTTGTGTGAAAAATGGAAATGGGTGCTCTGACAAGTACTTCCTATAGGTGATGCATCTTAGTCTCTCAGTCTCTTTGACTTTGGTCATAACCGGTTGAGGATGATCACAGGGGCCGCCACTACACACAAACCTCTGACCCCAGCTTCAAACGGAGAGCAACAGTAAATCATACCACGGCAGATGCCCTTATACATTCCCATTGAGCAGCCAACTCCCCTCGGGCCAAGCTTACAGGAATGCCAGTAATGTTAACTGACTACCTTAACAGAGCCTCAGGTGAAAGACACACTTTTAGAGTGAATTAGAGTCTAGCTGCTGTGTTTTCATGTTACAGTAGTAGATCTACAATTTATTAAAAACAAGCGACAAATGTGATTCCACATTGAACAGGAGAAGGAAATTACTGTAGTGTTGTAGAATCACAATTATTATCTGTATCTGTATTACAGAAATCTTGTATATTTACTAATTATATCTAAAATTCTATTTGTTGAGCCTGGTTGACAACTCATACTAAAAGTTCACACCTAACAAATATTGATCTCAGAAATAAAGAAAAACAGTAATATTACGATATATTATTACAATTTAAAATAACAATCTACATTTCTATTTTAATGTATTTTAAAATGTAATTTATTCCTCTGATGGTAAAGCTGAATTTTCAGCAGTCAGTGCACAGTCTCAGTGTCACATGATCCTTCAGAAATCATTTTGTGAAGTAAGTGCCTAACACAAATTTAACCAAAAGCAGATGTGCGTATACTGTAACCTATGAGGAGCTCAAAGTAAATGGTTTTAAGGAAAGTTCTTCCAAATGAAAATTGTGAGTTTAGTTTTATCAATCCGATTTGGAGTAATTTAGTATTGCACAATCAATTTTCACCAATGGATCCTCTGCAGGTGAATGGGTGCCGTCAGATTGAGAGTCAAAACAGCTGATAAAAATATCGCAATAATCCACGCGACTCCAGTCCATCAGTTAATGTCTTAAAGCCAAAAGCTGCATGTTTGTAATAAACAAAACAAATCCATCATAAAGACGATTTGTTCTTACAAACATGCGATTTTCACTTTACAACGACATTAACTGATGTACTGGAGCATGTGTCTAAATCTAAATATTCCCTCACAGTTTAATTGTAATGACTTTATGAATTTCTTCACTAATAAAATAGATAGTATCAGAAATACAATAACAAATGTAGAGTCGACAGCGTCTTGTAATTCAGCTTCGTTCATTGCACCCAAAGAAAAACTGCAGTGGTTTATAGGAACTATAGGACAGGAAGATCTAAATAATCTTATCACTGCATCTAAACCAACAACTTGCCTGTTAGATCCTGTACCCACTAAGTTACTAAAAGAGTTGTTACCTGTAGCAGAAGACCCGCTTCTCAATATTATTAACTCGTCACTGTCTTTAGGTCACGTCCCAAAACCAATCAAAGCTGGCGGTTATTAAGCCTCTTATAAAGAAACCACAACTAGATCCTAGTGAAATGGCAAATTACAGACCCAACTCAAATCTTCCTTTTATGTCTAAAAATTTAGAAAAAGTTGTGTCTGCTCAATTGTGCTCCTTCCTGCAAAAAAAAAGATCTCTATGAAGAATTTCATAGCCCCACCATAGCACAGAAACTGCACTTGTTTAAATTACAAATGACTTGCTTCTTGCGTCCGACCAAGGCTGTGTCTCATTGCTAGTATTACTTGATCTTAGTGCTGCATTCGATACTATAGATCATTACACAATATACAGGTATTCAAGGTCAGGCTTTAAGATGGTTTAGATCCTACATGTCCAATCGCTACCATTTTGTTCATTTTAAATGGGGAGTCATCTCAATTATCACCAGTAAAATATGGAGTTCCACAAGGATCTGTCCTAGGTCATCTACTATTTTCGATATACATGTTGCCACTCGGTAATATTATTAGGAAATACGGGATAGTTTCTACTGTTATGCCGATGATACTCAACTATCTATTTCAACAAGACCAGATGAAACTTCTAATTTATCTAAGCTAACAGAGTGTGTTAAATTTAAAAGATTGGATGACCAATATTTTTTCTCCTATTAAATTCGGATAAGACAAGAGATATTACTTATTGGACCAAAAGACGGTACACAGAATCACAATTTGCAACTAGACAGATGTACTGTTACTTCCTCTACAGTCAAAAATCTGGGTGTTATATTAGACAGCAACTTGTCTTTTGAAAATAATGTTTCACATGTTACAAAAACAGCATTCTTCCATCTTAGAAACATTGCCAAGCTACGAAACATGTTACCTGTTTATGATGCAGAAAAGCTAGTTCATGCATACATGACCTCTAGACTGGACTATTGTAAAGCACTGCTAGGTGGTTGTCCTGCATCTTAATAAACAAGCTACAGGTAGTCCAAAATGCAGCGGCTAGAGTCCTTACCAGGTCAAGAAAATATGATCATATTACCCCAATTTTACAGTCTCTGCACTGGCTACCTATTAAGTTCCGTATCAGTTACAAAATATTATTACTTACCTATAAGGCCCTTAATGGGTTAGCTCCTGCGTACCTAACTAGTCTTCTACCACGCTACAATCCATCACGCTCCCTAAGGTTGCAAAACTCTGGACTTTTGGTAGTACCTAGCATAGCAAAGTCCACTAAAGGAGGTAGAGATTTTTCAACATGGGACTCAATTAGGAACATACCCTTCCTGATAACGTTCGGGGTTCAGACACACTCTCTCTGTTTAAATCTAGATTAAAGACACATCTCTTTGGCCAAGCATTCAAATAATGCATCTCATAATCTTGTACTGCAGTTATATCTGATCAAATGCACATTATTATTCTTTAGTTTGGGTTAAACAAATAAATTTTGCTTGGTTGGAACAGCAGCTACGCTAATTATGTCTCTATTTGTTTGATATAATAAAATAAAATAAAAATAACTACCAAATTTTGCTATAAGTTTGCTTGCATATAATAATTGCTGTTAATAGTGTTCATCGTCTGTTTGATTACGTCTTTAATTGATTTTTCCGTACATTTCTGCCATATGTACATTAACTGACAGTCACCACTGATAAGCTACCACTAAATATTGTAGAAAATTAATTTGCTGTAAAGTTGCTTTGCAACGATTTGTATCGTGAAAAGCGCTATACAAATAAACTTGAACTGAATTGAATGTGAATTACTTGTTTTTAGCAGCTGTTTGGACTCTCATTCTGACGGCACCCATTCACTACAGAGGATCCATTGGTGAGCAAGTGATGTAATGTTAAATTTTTCCAAATCTGTTCCAATGAGGAAACAAACTCATCTACATCTGGTCAGACAATTAAATGTTTGGGTGAACTATTCCTTTAATAAGTTAATGAACTCCAAGTTCCCAACTGCCAAAGGTTAATCACAGTAATGGTGACTATTCAAATTAAACTATCATGTTATGTTTATGCAAAATGGTTATTTTTCTTACAGTAAATTAGATGTTTTCACAGCTATCCTGCAGAGATTACCAAATTACATTTTTTATATTTTACTCCAATAAATTACTTTAAAAGCTTGGCTCTTTGGCATTTATTGTGTCTAATTGCATTTGTTTACTGTCTACACGGTCTCTTTGATAATTTCATAAAATAAACTCATATATCTAACAGTGGAGCCATTATTATAGGCCGTTTTGATGTTTCTAAAGAGCAGTCTGCCATGGATAAAAAAACGCTTACACTTTAACTCACTTAAACGCTGTCAGACTCTGTTCCGTGTTTTGTGTTTTGCTCCCCATGTTTTTCCATGTCCTGGATTTCCCACGTGTTATGTTTATGCCCTTATTTGATCCTTCCTGTTCCTGTCATTATTATGATTATTTAATGTGTTTCCAGGTGTTCCCCATTTAGTTCTATTTATCCTAGGTGTGTCCCATTAGCTCCCTTATTATTTAAGCCGTGTGTGTTTCCATGTTTCCTCGTCTGGTATTGTGAATGTCAACCTCCTCAGCTACATGTGTTTTCCTGGTTCCCTTGATTTCATTCAAATCTCCTTGTTGATGTACTCCACGTCTCCTCGTTCCTCGCTCCATGCTCCAGCACAGTAGCAAACGTGACAAACGCAGGTTGTTGTGACGGTTTAGGCCTCCACTCTACTGTAATTTCTGTGGATGCTTCACTCACAAACATCATTCAAAGAGCCAAGGTCAGCAAGAGTCCTCTGCTTTACATATCTGCATAGCAAATGAAGGCCTTTCAATCAGACGGGAGAGTGTGTGCCTGACCACAAACAGGCCCGCCATGACGGATGAAGGGATAAATCAGTTAAGCTTTAAGAGAGGCCGCAAGCTGTCTCATTCACGCTCGCCACGTAAAGTCTGTTGCATACAGTACTTTCATTAACACATTGCAGCCATAAAATTTATTAAAAGTGATATTCTGATTCTCACACACATGCACCTGGCAAGTATCTAATACAATCTGCAGCACAACTTTCAAACCAATATACATATCGGACAGAGAATTGAGACAATCTTGTGCTACTTATCAATTCAGAGATGGACAAATTGAAGTCTTGCTCTCTCATTTGTCAAAAGTTTGTTCAATTTTTATACTGCACAAGAGGCCAGCCGGTGCGCACAAGTTCTTCAACGATCGATACATTATCTCCAGCCAGGCTTTGATAAGCAAGGTCCTAATACCCCTGTTTTTTTTCCTTTCCTTTTGCTCAAACCGAGTAAAACAAATTAAAAACACAACAAGTCAGTGAAAGACCAATTCATAAAGGCACAGCAGCTGCCTAAGGCCCATGACAGGATGCTGAGGTGAAAAATCAGCGCTGACCTCTCCCCCGGCTCATCTATCTCCTCTTACTGTCCACCAAAGGGGCTTCACAACACTGATTTATGAGCCGAAGAAAAATGCCACGCTGGAATGGGCTTTTGATAAAATTGTTCAAGAGATTCCAGGCTATAAATCCTGATCTTTTACGTCCAGGTCGCTAGCTACTTTCACATTCTTCTGCCATCAATAAGAGGATGCTGGACATGACAACAAATCCATAATGCTACAATATTCCTGGCACTTTAGGAAAACAGTAACATTTATATTTTTCTAGTAAAGATTCTGTGCTTATGGATCTAGGATGTCTGATTTAAAGTTGAACTGATATGTGCTCTGATATTTGTAAGATTCTATATATTGTTTGAGAAGCAATATATATTTTAATTCATAGTCAAGAAAAAAAAACAAAGGACCTGTTCGTATATTTAGGGGGAAAAATTATATATTGTATATAAAAGTGATATATATTCATACATACACACACACACTTTTATGTATATACAAAGTAATATACAATCTATAATATAAAGTGTTAAAAAATATAGCTTGTTAATGTATTATATAAAAATAAGGAATACACACATACCTATAGAAATGCAAAGACGACTATATATTATATATATAAATATATAATTCATCCATTACCCATCCAGTTGTGTCCAGTGTTTGTGTACAAACACACGCGCACACACACACACATAATATAAAGTGTTATATAAAGTGTTATAAATAGATAAATAATTAAATATATTTTTATGTATTACTTACATTATACATACACACACACATATCTATAAAAATGCTACACATTTTCTATAAACACTACATATATAATCTATACTTTATATAAATGTGTATACCCCATTTATATATTTGCATATAAAAATTGCTATATTTATCTCCACCAAACAGAAAAAAAAACAGTACACTAAAACTATACAACTTGCAAATTGCAATGCTGGAGATGTTGCTTTAATGTCAGAAACCTGTCGGTCTGTGTAACTGAAGTGCAGTTCACATATTTGCGGTCGCCCCGAGCCAAACCTGTTGAATTTATGGTGACAGGTACGATTAGCATCTGGAAACTCAAGTCCTCTGCATCACATGACCAGCTTTTTTAAGTGGTGGCAGGAAGCATACTGTCAGCGAGCTGGCGCCAGAAAGGAGCAATGAGTCAGTGAGAGCCTCCTGCTGTCGTTTCTTTGGTCTCTCAATTTTTATGATCGAAGGATGAGAAAAACAATGAGACAACCACTGCGCACAGGTGTTTCATGGAAGGAGGGGACGTGTAAAAACAGGTAGCTGCGTATCCACACCAGGATTCATTGTCTCTCATAAAAGAGAGGGGGGAAAAAGACAGAAAAACAGCTCTTCCAAGAGAGCTCGGCGCTGGCTGTTTTCCCAGGGTAATTGCAGTTGTAAGGGATTGTAATTTAGTTCTGCCGAGCTATGTTGAGTTACAGTATGCAAATGTAATTTCCCTCCATCATCAGCACAGAGGGACAGCGGAGACTGAAGCGGTTCGCTCAGGCTTCAGTGATAAACATTTGGCAGGAAGGCAACCGATCGTCACCGGGGAATCATATGCCACTTCCAATGAGATGTTTTCTTAAGAGCCATTTTAAAAGACAATGACTTGGGCAAACGAACTGGGAGGATGACAAACACAGCAGGGCTGGACTGGAGTGGCTCAGCCGAGCTTGGCGAATAGGAACGGCATAACTTGCCAGGATAGGGGTGGGGGGGGGACAACAGTGTCCTCAATGAGAAAAGGAAGATGAAGTGGCTAATCTACAAAAGTGAGTTTGCGTTTCAGATTAGGGGCCCTGCCAACAAGCACAGGGCAAAGACACTACTGACAGGACAAGGAAATGAAATGTTTACTGATGGGAGGGGGGTGAGGACGACACACGTCCCAGCTCTGGCTGTGCTCGAGCCCTCTGGTATCATTACAGAATAAGAAAGAGGAGAAGGGGGGGGGAGTGATGAAAACAGGTGTTACAGGAAGAGCGGGGGGCTGTTTTAACGACAAGATTCCTGAAATCTGCCCATTTAATGACTTTACATCTTAGCCAGAAGAAGAGTGAAGTCAGCTAAAAATACTCATTGAAGTAAAACAAATTGGCAATAAAAACAAAATGGCTTAAATAATAATTTTAAACAGCATTACCCTTGTAAAAAAGAACACTTCAGAATACTTATTAAATCAAATTGTATTATAGTTTGAATTTATATTAAAGTTTTGACCTAAAACTTACTTGACCCAAGACTTACGTATACATCTTTATATGTAATTTCATAATTACTTCTATTGTCTTTTAAAGTATGGTTAAAGTATACTGCTGAATGCTGACATTTAGCATTTATGGTGATCTAAAATATACTTTAATGTCATTTCTATTAAAAAGGTAGGATTGTATCAAATATGTTTGTAAGTACATTCAATTCGTTTACATTACTGAAATTTAAATACATATCTTTTAAATGTTAATTATGAATAACAAAATAAAATTAGAATAAGTGCTTTACGGTGCGCATCACTTTCAGTAATTATAACAACTTAGAACGCCGTACTAGTTTATCCTCCATGTGGAGTACAATTCTGATGTTTTAAAAGTACTTTAAAGTAAAACCCTTTAATCTGACCTTATTACTACATTTTTGTTGCATTTTCTTTCTAACAGTCATGAAAGACTATTCCTTTAACTAGGACTTAAATGGCTTTTATTTCATTATATTGCAAGCATAGGTTGTTCTTACTCGCTTGTACACCACACTATATCATGATCACACGCCAATTTTGAGTTGCACTTCAAGTGGCACCTTCAGTAATTTAAGTGCACTTCCTTTTCACATCGTTGAACACTGACAAGTGAGTCATGTCACACACGCTTTCAAGCACACTTTTCAACAATGAGTTAGCAGTCCGATATTTTTATTGCCACTTCTGACCCCGAATGGAATTCTCCGCGCTGACCCACAGCAATCAATCCCGACCTCCGCACATGTGTCCAAGGTTAACACACCTTTTCCTTCCTGTGACCCAATAGGTGTAGGAAGGTCAAGACCGAATTCAAAAAACACATGCATACTTACAGAATGTATTTCCATCAGAAGTAAATATATATCAATGTAGACATAGTCAAAAAAGCAAAGTTTCCAAAGGTTTTCACAACGTCATTTTATTACATGAGACTGGTTTAAAGCGGTGTGAGAGACCTGAAATTGCTTAGAGTAGCTACTACTTTTGATTATAAACTAACGTTGCTGACAATCAGCAAAATTCCATTGGTCTACCTCTCCAGATAGCTATCAACTGTGTTGTAGTAGCTAGAATGAAATCCTGAATGAACACAGCCCCATGTGTCAATGACATGTGCTTGCAAGCCATAGCAAAACTATTGTCTATATAGTATCAATGTGTGTAGTAGTATGAATGAAATCCGAATGCACTACATCCCTCATGTTGTCATGACATGTGACTTGCAGTGTCAGCCGTGTCCCTTCACCAGTTACTCTTTGCCTACTGCTTTTGCTACTAATAGGAAAGTAGTTATATTATTTGATTATAAGGAAAGTGAACAGTATTCGGCTGGCTATACCTCAATATTGCTTCCTTCATGAGGTGGCCCAACGTACGTACAATTCATTTTTTAACCTAAAAAACTTTTCTAATTCAGGATGAATTACTTGAGTGCATCTTTAAATGGTGGTAAAGTGTGTCACTCAGTCTGTGAGAGACATAAAAGCTGCATAAATTACTGTTCGTGATAGAGTCCATGCACATATATCTTTCATTATGATTGTCACAGAAGCAGGTGACATTATAGTGCTGCAACAGATCATAAAGGCTTATGGCTTTAATGACTGACAGTCAAAACAATCACTTCTTGTGGTTAAACTCAAGGTGTATTTGTGCGAATTCTTGCTTTCTTCTGTGCTATCTGGAGGTGAATCAAAGAACCAAAGAACGTGTCTTGAAAGATAAAAGTGCTGATAAAATGTCTTAACATCCTCAAAATATCAAGAGAAGATTGGTTGTCAGTCAACAGTGGATATCACATCTTTGTACAGGCAACCCGTAATATTTCACCCTTAAACCTATCCCATCAATCACCAATCCATTATTCTCAAAGGACAAAAAGGGTAGACCAAAGGAAAAGTCTTGCATTCAAGCCTTTCCAAGAAGAAATGTGAGTTCTGGAGCAATTCTGAAAAAGAAAACCAAATTCAACAGCAAAATATGCAGTAAAACCATCTATTTTGTCAGTTTACAGTAACAGAAAACTTGACTGTCAAGAGAAATAAGTGATTTTCTCAAGGCCCTCTTGAACGTTCACTGGAGATGGAGTGAGAAAGTGCTGTTAATTTCTTCTCCCTCAGCCCAGTGCCACTGCACTGCGTGGAAACCACCAAACGCTTCGAAGGTGTCTTTGTAATCAAAGTACTGAGAGCAGAGGCCAGACGTCCCCTGTGTCTCATCTCCACACTAATCTTTCATTTCCGAGTCTGCTGCACCATATCAAACACCCCCCCTTGCATATACACACACACATACACACTCAAACGACTCAATTTACATGGCAGAGGGGGATTTGTAGCAGGGGCAAATCTGGTGTCAGCCTCGATTAAATGTTACACCGGTGTGCTATCATAATCAGGCAACTAATGAGCGACGTGAAGCACAGTGGCTTGACATTAGATGGAGGGAATTCAGCTTGCTGGAGTTTGGGATTAAACCCTTTCTGCTCTCACCAGGAAGCTTCGTTGTTTGATAAGGAACCATTTCCTGTCAAGATGGCATCCTGGGGCATAATTGTCACAAACCAACGGCAAAATGGTAAGATTTCTGGCCACTAATTTGTGACAGCCAGTTTTGTAAATACATTTTTGTTTGTATAAGGGCAGTGGCATGATGCACCTACTGTGTTATTTATTTATTTTTTTATTACTTTTTGAAAGGGCCTGCTTACTTAGTGTCACAGTCATAATATAAAAAAATATACGCTAAAAATGTAGGTATAAGTTCTTTATTAAGGTATAAGACGGTATAGCGGTACTGTACTAATTGAGTAATCAAATTCAAATTAGAATATGAACCTAATTAGAATTAAATAAACAAATCTATTTCATACAGTTAATATGTAATCTTTATATTTTTCTACTTTTATTTAATATATTTCTTATTTATGCATTCAAATTGCTTTGAAAACCAATGTTACTATGAAATCTGAGGAGGCTTCTGGATCAAATTCAGTACATGTGGACCTGGATTCAAATTATAATTTAAACTTAATTAGAATTTACTAAATAAGTATATTTCAGTACCTGTGGAGCTGCGTTCAAATTCTAACTTTTTAATTAAATAATCTATGTATTATATAGAATACATAATTTTTCTGTTCAAGCTGCACTGAAATTCCACAAGACTCTAAAATCTGAGGAGGCTTCTGGATGCAATCATTATTCCGTTTTCAGAATGCAAGAAGCAACATATATTTACATACAGATGTAGATTGGACACTCATAATTATGGCAGGAGCACCTGACGCTTGAATCTAACGTGCCAGTAAACACAGGACCGCAGCTTCCTCCTGGAACACAGAAACCTCAAATTAGAAAAGATTACAGTGGTCAAAAAATAATGTGTACTTGAGATCAAGAACATTTAATTAATCAAATGAGTAAAAGTAATTGAATTTCATTGACTCATCCTGAAGTACCTCACCTGTATTGATGCAGAATCTAAACTGATGCTAATGTCCCCGGAAACTGGTTTTGATTCCCCCAGTCCACACGTCCCTTTCTGTCGCTTACCAGCGATGCACCACACACACGCATCGCTCGGATGACCCCTGCACACTGTACCGAGGGTCCCTCGCAACCCAGAATCTGTCAGCGGCCCCCTTCCCTTCCCATGAGTGGCGCACACAATAGAGAAAGGGTCCCGACTGCGGAGTTCAGTCGCCATTAACCCCCACCAGCTGTTCCTGCTGGGGCCATTGGCTGCTCAATACGCCCCCCCCCAAGGGGGGCCCTCACGTTGCCTAATCTAGCCATTGTTGGCCAGGAATGCTGACAGAAAGAAAAGAGTTTTTTTTCTACTTTTCCTTGTGTCCATGCAAGCGTGTGTAGCCAAGTGTGAGAGCGCAGAGAAGGCAAGGGCTAATTTCTATAGTTGCCCGTGAAGGAAAGGGGGCTGCCATGGAGAATAGGCCTGTTTAGCTGCTTGACAAAATTCTTTTTCTCTGTCTTTTTTTCTCTCTCTCTTGCAAATGCAGTGTGATTGTTAGATGCGGATTCACCCCCCACCGTCCGTATCTCGTAATTCCTTTTTGGGACTTTTGGCAATAGAATTAGATTAAATGTATTAAAAGGTGCTTTTTCCGTTATCAAAAGCCTTTATCTGAGCTAAAAAGTTCATGAATCCATTATTTCGTAACAATATCTGGAAAATAAGAATTGTAATTTATTAGAAATCATGGAATATGTGATGCGGTCACCTCAACAGCTGGGCAGTGCTAATATTCAAATTTTAATCAGTGGGAAAAAATAAAACTAATAAAACTGGCTATTTTTTAGTAATTTACTGATTGTTATTTGCCACCTAGAGCCAATATGATTTAGACAGAAATCAAAATCCCATTTTAGTTTGTACTTTCGCCTTGTGAATATATTAACAATTAGTCCATTTCAATTAACATGAAAATTAAAACAGCATTTTCCAGTCAATTTAACCTCGAAGCAGTTAGGCTGCCATTATGATGAGCACAGGCAGTGGCCTCTGCAGGGTTTGAACATGTGTGCCACAGTCATTTGTGCACAGCAGAACAAAAAACAAGCTCTCAACACTTGCAGAAAATCATTAGATGGGATATTTTCCCACTTTTTTGTTTTAATTACCCAATTCGGAGATCGGAGAGAAGGACGGTGATAAAACTTCATAGATGGTCAAAGGAGTCTCATTCTGAGACGCTTTCACATCACAGATGGAATGAACATGCTTTGATTTCAAAACAGTGAAAACGTTGCGCATTCTAAAAGCTACAAGACCTTGGCGAGAGTCTTGTGCACTCGCCGCTTCAGTTTCATCTCAATCCCATGCCACTGGTTAAAACGCCACCAGGTGACGAAGCACTCAGATCAGGATGTGGGAGGAAAAGCTGCAAGCAAATGGAGGAAAGAGTGCAAACTGTTAATGGAACGTGATGGGATGTGTTTGTATCATGTCATTGAAGGTGGAGGGGTGGGGATGGGGTGTACCGTGTGTGTGCCGTGCTCAAGAAACTGTTGTGACAGACTCTGGGGGAGTGATAGTTGAATCTGCCTCAGTCAATTATCTGTCGGCGCTAGACGTTTTTGTGCTAATGAGCTCGCCGGGTCCCGTGGGCAGACTTCCCCTGTCTCGCGGCTAAAGATCACTTTCATTGCTTTTGCAGAACTAATTCAGGCCCACAAAAAGTGGGAGCTTCACTGGCGCGGCCCCCTTTTACTGCTCCTTTTGTAGAGCTTTTAGAGGCGTGCTGAAGAGAGTGAGGGCTCTAACGCTGCCTCCTCTTCATCCCCACTCCATTGCCTTCCATTAACATACATATCCATATGAAAAGTCAGGCAAGGCCTGAACAGCTGTCCGGCAAAAGCACCCGCAGAGAAAGCCAGGTCCTATGGCCCCTCCTCTCCCACAGGCCTAACAGAGGATCACTTTAGCCTTCAGTGGGCAATAATAAACCACAACCATTTAAACAGTCTTTGAGGGAGAGAGAGAGAGAGTGATGGGACCAGAATGCAGTATTTCACAGGCCAGCGGAGAGCCCTCACTGGCTGCCCGGGGCCCCCCCCCCCCCTGGTTCCCACCTCCGTCAGCCCCACAAGAAAGTAGCGAGCGCGGCCGGGACAGCCAATTGCCCACCCCATCCCCCCTCCCCCTATCTCTTTAGAGCGCGCAGACCATCCCCCTTCTTAAACGCGGAGAGCACCGACTGGGCCATTGTGTCCATTCATCCTTGTTTTTGAATCCTTCCCCTGCGAGGAATGTTCTCTCTTCTCTAGACTCCGTCTGACCCTCTTTCTGCCGGCGGTTGCCCTCCGACAATCCAAACCCCGTGCCACCTTTTTCACAGTCTCGAAACAGACTGCCCCCCCTTCTCACACCCCCTCAACTCCTAGGTGTAGAACACTTGGCAAGTGCCTCTTCAGCTGCTGACGAGGTTCCTATGTTTTTGGGGGGCAAAATCCCAATTTTCCGGACATACCCGCCCATGCCCAACACAAATAGAATGTGGTGTACCCTCTGAATCTAATCAGTATTTACAAAACTAAAGACATAAAAAATAATTAAATCTTAATTACCACCAAGACTAACATTTCTTAATTCTTCATGACTGGGGAGACATGGAAAGAACAGCAGAGCGCAGACCATACAGGAGGCCCTAAAAGCAGGCTTCTTCCGCCCTTTCCCAAGTGTTAGGGAAGTCGCACCAATGACATTTTACAACCTGAACGGCATTTAAATTTATTTTTTAAATAAATAGATCCAGAAAAAACCCCCCAAAGAGACAAGGAATGTTATGTCACTGACTTAACTACTAAAAAAACTTCAGCTTTTTATCAACTCAGAATTTCCCTAACACACACACAAACCACAGCTCTATAACCCTCATTTCTTATTCCAGAGAGAAGCCATTCATGAGGGATTTCCCAGCTCAAATATTTCAGCTCTTCCCACCTACGGCACTCAATGAACTGGTCCGGGTGGGACCCCAAAAGTGCATCAAGCGTTGAAATCCCCTGTGTTAGTAAGCCTTTCGGGCACAGTGAGGGGTTAAATGAGTGGCCCAGGGTCACTTGGGGTGTCTTTTAGCAGGATAGGATTTGAGCACCTCACCCTGCAAAGGTCTCCTTCATGCTGGGATGATGAGGAGGGTGATTCCCCATCAGCACTGTCGCAGACAAGCTTGTGCGGTAAACTCCCGCTGTGATGGGCGATGTTAAGTCGTGAGTGATGTCATGCGGGGCAACTTAAGACACCTTGTGGGTAATTGTAAATGATCTCAGATCGTTATTGCTCTCTGTTCCCATGTGTGATCCTATCATTTATTCTAATGCCTGTCCTGAAGTCTGTAATTTATAATATTTGGTCTCAGCTACGTAGTTTTGGTATGGTTCAGGTGTGCTTTCTTCCTCTGAGAGGGAACAAAGGGAATAGAAGACAAACGTGGATCTAATGAAGATGAAAAGTCAAACCTGCTTGGTTTCTTCATGCACTAGGACGGGATATAAGTGTGTGTGTGCTAAAGTGAAGGTCCTGTCTCATAAATCCCAACACCCTACACCCCCATCCTGCACAAAGCAACTGACCCCAGAGTCATCACACACAAAGCCCTGCACCTTCTCTCTCCGAATGTCCATTTTAAAATGAGGAGCAGTGAATTTGAGTCCATTATAGTGGCTTTGACATGCACCTGATTATAGTGAGCTTCCCGCCCAATAGTCTTACCTGCCACTTGACCACTCCAGCCGTCCTTCCCATCAAGACCTGTTGCTTTCTCCCGGTCGGTCGGAAGCGTTTCTCCACGCATCGCCCCCGGGTACTTACCTACTCCACCTCCTCAACCAAAACCGCATTGAACCTGCAACCCTGTTTGTTGTCTTTGCATAACTGTGCAACTCAATAAAAGGAAAAGGAGGGTGACCGAGAGAGGAACGGGGGTGTAGGAAATGTACTCGAGAGGGTGTGTGGGATCTGAATGACTTCTTGAACGCATCTCTCCCTTTGGCTGCAATTAAACAAAGTACGGTGGTGATTAGTTCAGCGCAAGGAGCACAGAAAGAGACACTCTTGAATCCAAATGGAGGGACCTGACTGGCCTTTCTAGGGGGACAATGGGCTGAGTTTATTGCAGAAACCTGCTTACCCTCCTGCATGGCAAACCATGGGAACTCCAGTCAGGTGGAAACTTTTCTCTCTTTCTCGCTCTTTCTCTCCCTCCGACATCCCTCCCCTCCTCCCCCGGTGACTATGGATGTTCTCAAGGGCCACAAGGGTGAGGGGGTAACGTCCCCCCAACTACTGGGTAGGATTTTTTTTCCCTATTTTGGAGTTAACCTCCCTCTGTTTTCCTCTGTCTTTATCTCTCTTCATCCCACTCTCTGCTATTGTTTGCGCAAAGCTAGTTAATTATTAGCCTTCCCATCATGTTTTCTCTCTCGAAAGCATCTCTTTCTCTTGTTTTCTCTCATTTTCCAGGCTTGGAGCTTGTTTAAGTGAAATTTCTCTTTTTGGATTTTGTGGGAAGCCCTCGCACGGCCCGCGTGTGAACACATAATGAAAACTATTTTACGCTGCTGAGGCAAGTGGGGACCAATTACAGACCTAACAGCCACCTGCAGAATCAAAACCCCTTGTACCCCACCCTTCCTCTCCCCACCAGCCAATCCTCCTCCCTCTTGTCCTTAAGCTCATGAATATTTAATAGGCTGATGATGTTATGAATGGCTGGGCCAGGTGAGGAGGGGTGGGAGTAATAAGTCTCCCAGCTGGAGGTGATGTAGTGGGCCCCCGTCTCCCTGTGCCAGTCCTTGTAGCCGGCGCTCTGGGACAGCTGACCCGGGGCGGGAGCGGTGAGTCGGGAAAGGGGGAGTGAAGTGACAGGGGCGTGTGATGCCGTGTGGTGCTCCCTATCCCTAACCAGCACCACCCCAAATCTCTTGTTGGCCGATTTTACACATGGACGCTCACGAGTCCAAAAGGAACAGCACCCCCCCCCCCCCACCCCCAAACCCCACCCCCACACACTTTAATTTGATAAGAAGCACACACAATGGGAATTAAACAAGTATTACACGCCGCAGCTCTTGCTCACTCACCGTTTATCCACATCCCTCTTTCTCTCTGCACAAACTCTTGAGGGGGCTTGTCCTTGTGAGTAACACATGCAGGTGATGGTCATGAGTAATCTACTGAACACAAACACCAATTGTTACAAGATTATGAGAGAGTACAAGAGGGAATTACATTTGTATTTGATCTGCACTCCCTGGAGACTCAATGTCAAAAGTACAAAAGCACAAAATTTTCATACAGTTCCATTCAAAGAGGATCATTTTTGCAGTGTATATACCAGGTTTTAAATATCAAGGGCAATCATATAAAAACACATTTCCCACTAGTGTGTCTAATTTATTAATAAATACTGCTGAACATTTTCTGACATTTCCACCAATGTCATTTCCATTTTCAAATCATGTATTGTGTTTAACAGCATTTTTTGCTAAAGGTTAATTATATAGTTAGGATTTTATATATCCTGAATACACACAATTAAATATAATTTTATACTTTTTAATAAAAAAATGGCATCGTTAGACTTGATGCAAAATTATGCAAAATGACAATATTCTAATCCAAAAAATTTATTTTAAGGACAGTTAGAATTTGTTTACCTTTTTTTAAAGTTCAAATCTTTATGATGGTTTTTCATATTTTCATAATATTGAAAGTCTACATCTGGCAAAAGGTTCTCTTCTCCCTGTACCAGACAATTCGCTTACCACTAAAAACCATTTTACTATCTTACTCTATAAATTTAGTTAATCATTCACCTATTTTAGTTTACCCCCTACGAGACGTTCACGGTCGCCCAGCTTGCCGTACAGGCTCTCAACTGTGTCAGTTTTTGCCACTAACTTTCCCCCCTCATTGCGGCCTAAAGAAACTAACGCGAAAGTTTTTATCAAGTTATTTATGCTTAAAGGGGGCATATGATGCGATTAAAATTTTTCCTCTCTCTTTGGAGTGTCACAAGCTCTTGATAAAGAAGATCTGTAAAGTTGCAAAGATCAAAGTCTCAAATCCAAAGAGATATGAGTATTTATAGAAATGTTAAGAGCTCAAACCAACGACGAGTACGCTAATTAGGAACACGGCTCGATCTGGTAGGCAAGTGGGGGAGAAAGATTTGACATAAGAAATATGCCGCCACCACACCTCGTTGGCACGCGGGGCACGGACGGCAAGTGAAGGCGTAACTTTGATTCACTCGCTGTAGTATTGTTGCAGCCGCCACCATGTTGTGGATATGCTGTGTGTTTCGTTGTGAAAGCGAAACTATTTGTTTGGCCTTCCAAAAGAGGACAAAAACTAGAAATCAGTGGTTAAGTTGGATTTACAACACTTTTCCAGAACAGTTCAACCCAACAATTCGACATAAGATGTGTGATGCCACATTTTTATGGGAGGATGAGGACTGTTTAATCGGGAGGGTATGCCTTACACATGCTGGGTCTGTTTCTATAAAGGGCGGCAATCAACTTATGCACAAAGGACGAGTCTGGCGCTTTGACTCACAATCTGTTTTTTTAGGGGGTTTTAAGTTTTATATTTAAAGGTTTTGCCACTGACGATTCAAACGCGAGTTTGAGCACTGTAGAGTAGCACTTGTTTGTCATTTCAACAATCACAAATGCAGACATGGTTTTAATTTTACGCAGCGCAATACGCAACGCAAAGCGTAAAAAGACAGTATAAGTCATTATAACATCAGTAATTATGTCCCCCACTGCGATGCAACAAAGCAGATCGTTTATAAGGGTCTTTAGCGGTTTGGTCAACGGCCTGCGAACACACGCATCCACCAACGCACCAGGGTCGGTAAGGGGAGTAACATTTCCGTAACATGCTTGAGGTATTCGGCCAATCATAACACATTGGATAGCTGGCCAATCAGTGTACACCTCGTTTTTCAGAAGGATGAGCTTTGTAAAAATCTACACGTTTTAGAAAAGCGGGGCATAGAGGAGAAACAACAATAAACAGTATGTGGAAAAAAATTTTTTTTTTAAACCCTAAACCGCATAAACACATTTCATTACAAAAATACACAAAATAATGTTATTTTTAACAACATCATATGACCCCTTATGTATTGCAGGTACTCGTGTCAGCAGTTTACCAGGATTCTTTGGGGTCTGCCAAGCTGGACAGGGCTATAGGGACTGAAGCGGGGGGAACAGACCGTTGAAAGCGGGGTTAAATACAACCAGCGTGGGTAACATTATGGACGAAACCCCGCGGTAGAGGGCAAATAGGGGTGGATAGGTCATATACACAACAGTGGGCTTTAAGAATTTTACACCCACGACAAGGTGTTAGGGCAGTAGTAAACCCAGTTGCTTGGTTTGTCCATATTTTACCCAGCGCTGGGCTGTATTTAACCCAGCATTTTTAAAGCGTGCATTGTTAAGAGGCGCTTAAAGCAATGCCGGTATATTTCACGGAGGCTTTCATGATTTCAAATGTACAAAAAAAATCTCTTTGCTATGTGTACACAGGACATGTCTAGAGATCCTGCTTATGTGCCAGGAGAATTAAAAAGCTAGTCCCTGAAAATAGCTCCCATAAAATTCTAAGAACAATCAAAAAGAATGGAAAAAATAGGCCACACATAAAAATGATTAAGTTAAATAAGCAATTAAAAGATTTATGTGTATTTATGATTAAGCATTTTGTTGAATACATTTCAATTCAATTAAAAAAAAATTACCATCCCAAACTAAGTAGTGAAGGCCAATCCATGTGGAATGTCAGAGAGATTTACTCATTCACTTGTCACTGTATATTGCATAAGCATGTGTGTATTAATATTTGATAAATGAGGGATGCTCTTCCGAGCACACACTCCCAAGATGAGTCCACATCAGAAGAACCAGCAGAGGCAATGGGTGAAAAATGGACCGGAAAAAGTTAAGATTATGCAATGGTTTTCTCCCACCATCAATCCAGCGAAGGCATGACGAGCGCGTTTAGCACGCGCAGGTGCACTATAATAGATGAGCCGGTGAAGGTTAAACAGGGGCCCACGAGGGAGTGCGCCGCATCTCCGACGCAGCAATACAAGAGGCGACAGATCAGACAGAGAGCGGAAGAGGAGAGAGACGAGAGGCACTATATTAATCTTCTCCTAATCTCAGCATCGCCGACAGCCGAAAAGCACCGCTGACTTTATTCCATATAACAACCGGAGACAAATGAGCGTGCTCGTTACATTAGTTCTGATAAAGGATGTGCGAGAAAGACAATGGTCCTCCATTTTTGATTTAATCAACCCCTCGGTGTGATGTATTTCGCCAAATGATAAAACAGATCAATCAAGGTGGATCAGACACGAGAGGGGAAAGGGGCAAATATTTGATTTTAACATGTCAGCTCATATGGATGAAATATACACGGTATAATGAAGTGGCCTCTGCAGACGGCATGTGGGTCCGGGCTAATACAGTGTGTCAGAGATTGAAGCCGCCTGCAGGTTCTGCTAGTCGAACCCGGGCAAGGCGGGATTGATGAAAGAGAGGCAGGGTGAGATCTGTGGAGTCTTAATCTATCTCCTCAGAGCGGCTCATTCGTTACAAAAATGACAGTGTCTTCTTATCGATTTTACACTGAGAGATCAATCAGCTTCTACCCCGCAGCAGGCAAAATTTACAGTCTAGGCCCTGAAGCCCAGACACACACCACAACAACACCACACAAAAACACACACACAACAAGCCACACACACACCCACACACGCGACACACGGCTCTGCAACTAACAGGAAGGTGCAAAAATATAGCTAACGGAGCAGAGTATATGCTGCTCTGGGTTAGTCGAGGCAGGAAAACCCACATGCGCAGCCAGCCCCTCTATCAATCACACAAACTCACAAATAGACACACACACAGCATATTGTTCATGCCAATGCAGAATAGTTATTGAAGCACTCATCTCTTCCCTTTACCATATATTATGTTTTCAAAGCAGTCCAGCTCAGCTTCACACTTCTGCAACATAAACAAAAATCACTTTATTAATAGACATCATGTAAGATTATATAACAAACTTAGCATGTGCAATGGCCAACATTTTTTTCTTTTACAACCGCACTACATGAAATGCCTCTTATAACTAGAGGCTAACATTTTAACCCTGATAGCGAATAGGTAACACTTTAGAATAGGGAACATATTCACTATTAACTACGAATTTTTCCCTCAATAAACTCCTAATTTGCTGCTTATTAATAGTTAGTAAAGTAGTTATTAAGTTTAGGTATGGGGTAGGTTTAAAGGATCTAAAATATGGTCATGCAGAAATAAGGCGATTAATATGTGAGCTTTGTCGTATAATAAACCAGGCATCAAATAGTGCTTATTAATAGAAAAGTGCCTTATAGTGTATAGTGTAGAACTTGCACAATATTGTTCAAGGTAAAACTGTTCGATGGCTCAATTTGGAAGAACGTTGAGACAGGGAAACCCGAAGTACAACAAAAAACATTCTTCTGTACTACTGTAAGTATGGTTAACAAAACAACTTTTGTTAAAAATATCTTTAAAGAATTCTTGTTCAGTTCAAACCAAATAAACTGATTCTTACTAAAAAATAATTAGTTGGAAGAACTTTTTCAAGCTTGGTAGGGTATCTCAAAGTCATGGCTAAAAGTGAATATATATTAACAATAACAACACAGAACCTTGAGTGTCTGTTGACGGATCATAAGAATGGTTACAACATGCTTATATTTCATGGCATAAAAAATTTCCTTCTTAATTTTATTGTATTTTAAAGCTCTGTCATCATTTACTCACCCTCACGTTCTTCCGAACAACTTTTTTTTTCTGCAAAACCAAAGACAATACTTTCAGAAAAAACACTGAAACATTTTTACAAGTGGAAAAAAATGCAAAAATGTTTGGAACAAGGTGACAGTGAGTAAATAATTTATATTTTTGGGTGAACTTGTTCCTTCTGCTTGAAGATACAGTCCCAGAAAAAAATAGTTTGCCATGGAAGCAGCATAGTCATATAATGAAAAGGTCAAGGTTGTTACTATATCCTGTTTGACCAATCAGTAAAAAGGACCAGAATTCTTAATTTCATAAAATATAATTAACACAATTCTGCCCATATATGCTCATTCTGAGTTGACTGGATAGAAGCATGTCTTTAGCAAACTGTATCTGCTTCATATAAATGTTACGGGTTCATCTCGTAACTTACCACAAAAAACATGTGTCTTTGGTGAAAGTATAATGTTTACACTTTTAAAAATGTTAATAATTATAGGTCTTGATTTACAGCAAGTGCTTTTTTTAAAACATACATAAATATGAATGAGACACAAAGCAGTCTGGTTACCGAGAGTAGATTAAATGCCCGCTTTACCATAGATAAAACATTCATTTGAATCCCGAGCTAATATACTTGTTTTTAAGAATCTGACAAAATATTTCTCCAGCTGAGGCCGTAATTGGTCCCCGGCAAGGGAAAGCGGTGCTAAATGAGGGGTCAGTCAAAAGCAGGGCACGACTTTGTGGCTTTTGCGCCTCCATTTGCTTTGACAGTCTCAGCCTCAAAGAGCTTTCAAATGCAACATCATAGCAAACAAATGACTCTTTATCCTCCATCAGTTATATAAAGAAATAATTGGAATCTGAAAGTTCATTTACAAAGGACTAGCCATCGCAATCACTGCTATAATGTATGGGTGTGGGGCGAGAAAAAAAGGCATAATTGGTTTGGTAAAGATCGCTTTCCATTACACCATAAAGCACTACACAATAGAAAAGGTCACCAATTAAGCAATCATGAATACCAAGTACTGTGGCTGATGAAAATAGGCCAGTGGTTTAAATAGATTTGCAAGCAATTTACCTTTTCACAATGTTGGCAATCTGATGCAATTTGCTTGCAATTTTACCGGCTTTCAGTAGCACTCCAAGCTGACACTACACGGACCAAATGGCCGAGCGGCACGCGCAGAGAAAATGTAAAACTATCTTGGCTGCATCAAGGTATCAGGACGCCGCTTCATCAGGAAAATTACAACAATTAGCATAAGTGGTTAGGAAGCAACATTTTAAATGTCAGCTATTGAGGCAGTGGCAGAGGTTTGGGCCAGGGACAGACGAGAGAGCGCCGTGTCCTCTCCGATGGACTCGCGGGAAACACATGAGGCAATCACCCATCATGCGGTTAGCCGTGATGGGCCCGCAATTGCCGTGACATTCTACTCATCGCTGGCTGTCATTCTGTGCCACTCACGTTTTTTTCCTTCTAGCTGACGCTTTCGTGTTTTCTTTTGCTGCAGAATTACCCCACATAATTGTGAACGCACGGACGCTTCGGAAGCATTTTCCTACATTTGTGGCTATAAATGTCCAAAACTTCCCCTGCGATGTGTGACACTTCAGCACTTTTGTGCCTCAGGAAACAAAGCAGAATCTCAATCGGTTTTGCTAACAAACTTCATAGAAATATAAAGATAAAAGCAGTGACACTGGGTCATTGGTGAGCTGCTTTTCTGGAGTAGCTATGTATGATTAAGCATTTAAATTCATTTTAAGCTTCTAAAATGTCATTCTATTTCCTACTCTGAGTAATTGTAGCTTTGTTTGTAGCTCATTCTTCACAGAGGAATATACAGCAACAGGACCTTATGACGTAATAGAGCTTAAGGCTTCTCATGAGCAGAAACACCAAAAGTTACTATGTTAGTGACAAACCTTTCAGCTAGACATGCATTTTTATGACTTGTTTTTTCTTTTGTCAGATTTGTCAAGTATGAAGAGTGGAAAGGGAGCAAAGTCCGACAATAAGAAGAGCTAGGATTTGAATTCAAGTCATCGAAAGAGCAACATAAGACTATCAGCTTTGACACTGCATTTTTGACATAGAGTGCTACAGGATTTATGTACAGTATTTTTGTAGGCCAAACCCTCAAAATGTCCGGTTTGCATTTCCAATTGTCTGGAAGTTAATGATATTTGGTTAAATGGCTGAAATAATGTATATGGTTAACACAAGCTCAAGATATATTCGCGGGGGCGAGGTTTTATTCTATGACATAAAATACAGTAATACCCCCTTCTTTTTTTTAAAGAAAAAGAGTTTTACATAAAAAGTCACTTGCTAGAAAGTGGCTAAAAGGACTACAGAGGTTTGTTGGGGACATTAAACTTCATCACACCGGACAGAAAACTCATCTACTCATGTTGTCTGCTGGTCACAGGTCCTTGCAAACTATTCTAACGATCACATTTTTAGGGAAAATGTTGTTTTAAAGACTGAATGAGTTAAAAAGCTTAGTGATGGTGACTCTTAAGTCATGCAACTGTGGAGCATGCAACAAAATCTGTAAGACGTATAAACATTTGTTGGTCACAGAGCTTATTTTCTGCAATAATCCAAAAGCCAACTGAAAAATCCTATTGGGAATTTGTAGAGGAATTTCTGGGTGTGTCTACTCTATTACCAGAGCAATAAGATTCCATGAACAATCAACCCTTGGACATCACTCACAAATTAATTAGGATCTAGTAAATAATGCTGAAAACAATATAGCAATAAAATAACATAATGCATGATTCTGCTTGCCTTTTAATTTTTAAGTCAAACCAATAAAACTTCATAGAATAGAGAAAAATGATGGCAAAAATTTAATCATCGCAACTTTACGTTTTAGCATCAGTAAACACATTTGTGGAAAATCAATTGAAAGACAGTCAAACTGTTGCACTGTAAAACACCTAATTTGTTACAGTCCACGTATCATAATCTCAGGAAAAATTAAAGAAGAGACTTCCAAAGAACATTATTTCAGATGCCAGAGATGGCATCATCTCAATTTTTCATAGTTTAGGTAACATCTTTAACATCTCCATGGACTGATTATGGTCTGTCAATCAGTGTGCAGGTGCCACTGAAACCTGTCCATCATGCCAGCGGCGTAGCCACAGTTTAAAACCTGTTAAAAATTATTAGGGTGAAGATGTACACAATATGGTGACATAAATTGAGTATTTACGCTCATGTGCATATCCTCATCCATGTGTGTGTCAGGTCTGTGTGACATGGACCGTGAAGCTTCAAATGCGTTGTTATTGACATTCTCCACAGTGCCAGCACAGGGGGGGGGGGAGCATAAATGCCTAAGATGGCCCTAATAGCTTTGCTGTAATTATGTTTCAGCGGTTAGAGATTCAAGCCTTACGTGAGCCAAGTAGGAGGTCTTGACTCGTGTCATGGTGAGTTTAAAAGCAAGCGTGGGCAGTGCTACAATTACAGAACAACAGTTCTCTTCATCAACTTTTTTTTCAATCTAATAACCGCTAGTGGAGGATTATCAGTGTGTGTATCTTGCAGGGTTAGTGGTCCACTTGGCCCTGGTAGAGAAATCTGCCTACTGAGAGTCCTTGATTAAAACATATGGATTTACAGGTTAAAACGAGCCATCAATTGAGAGGTAGGTGTGTGTTTCGTAATAAATTAAGGCAGAAGCTACAAACTTCCAGAGTGTTTTAGCGTCATGACCGTAGCGTATCGCGAGAGTCGGAGGCGGAACAATCTAGTTACAAAGGGGGGCAGATGCCATGTTCTTAGAAATGTACGTTGTGTGGGGGTGTGTGTGGTGTTTGTCTAGGGTAGGGTAGTAGTAGGGTAATATAGGTATTGGTATATATAGTAGTGGGTATATAAATCTGACGACAGATATATAGACAAAAGATATATATAATTTTTCAATATCATCACCCCATTATTATTCATACATTTATATAAAACAGAGAGCGAGAGAGCGATAGAGTGTGTAATGATATAAAGATATCACCAATTATTATTCAATAATATCATCATTTGGGGACCAGAGTTTAACCAGAATTAATTATGCCTTGTCATAAAAAGATAAAATTATCAGAATGTTTAAGAGAGTCTACAGGGTGTCATTATATTTTATGATATAATTTCCTATTTTACTGTTTACTGTCTTTTTTTCCCTGAATATTAGTTGGACCACATGATTCTGTGGACAAAAATATCATTATAATATCCGAACATTGTATCACCCTGTCATTATTTACTTTACAACCTCCCTAAAAATATCAGAATTTACTTTAATACAGAAATTAAAGACATGCATATCATAGAAGAGGTGCATTCAAGTAATGTATTGCATTTTAAATGTATTTTTGAACAAATTAAGAGATGCACAAAAAAATGTCACTGACCTTAATCCCATTTTCAGTATATACGAGTAATTACACTTCTACAAATCAGCTCTTAAATGCTGAAAGATAGAAATTCAGTTCAGATCAAATGGTGCAAAAGTTGGGATGGGTCAACACGATACCCACAGTTCCCATGTTTCAGGGTTAGTATGTGTTTATGTGCCTGTACAGATGGACATAGCTTGTTCCCCTCCATTCTGCTCTTTTGTGTCAGCGTTCTCCATAATTACATCTGATGAGTGGTGGTAGCAGGGGGAGGAGGTCAGGGGTCCGGGGGGGGGGGGGCGAGTGGGGGGGGGGGGGGGTGACGGATGGGGGGTGATATGGTGCGAGCGCTGTGGTAAACATCCCCTGCGTCCCCGGTACACCGTATCCCCGTCTGACAGTTAATTAGGACAGACACGGATTTCTCCCCAATGTAACAGATGTTGCCTAATCAGTCCAGCTTCGGAGCTCCCCGCGCCAGCTACATTTCATGCACAATTTAACTATCTAAAAGGAATGAGAGACTTAATGCATTGTAAGGCCAGCACAGCTGTTTTGCTTAGCAGAGACATAGAGAGAGAAAGATAGTGAGAGAGAGAGAGAGAGAGTGAGTGAGAGAGAGAGAGAAAGAAAGAGAAAGAAAGAGAAAGAAAGAGAAATGCATTGCCAAAAGCAAAGTGTGCTTTATTTAATTCAAACAGGGTGTTTATAATGTCATAATGCTATAGTGTGGTAGTAACAGCAATGCAGGTGCCAAAGATTTCAGCTTATCTGCTCATTCTTACTAGATACTAGAGCTGTTCAACATAGTTTTCTGAGGGAAAAAAAGTCCTACAGTATTATGATTTAAAAAAGACGAAAGAAATAAATATCAAAAATGGCCTACTAGACAAACTGGATTCAGGGCAGATTATTTAAAGTCCCCCTGTGGTGAAAATCAAGTTTTTATGTTGTTTATTTGTCTATGTGGTGTTTTTAATATGCTTTGAGACAAACCATGTGCAAATTCATCAGTCAACACCATTGCTGATTATTTTCTCCTTAAAAGTGTAGTTTCCCAAAGGCAGTCACAGAAACACGGTTTGAAACAGCCTTTTTTTTTTGCTACGTCACAAAATTCAATAACCAATCGCGTCAAGGGATCCTATCCTTAGCATATCATTAACTGTGCTGCAAAGGGTCTAGTGAGAAGACAGCCAGGTTAATCCGGTAAGTTATATTTTTTCTGTAGATGTTTCGCCAACTGTTAATATTTCCCCCCATTTTCACGATGTCATGTGTTGTTAGCGCTTATTTGTTTGTATTTAGAACTGCTAACTTGAATCCATTAACCTGTGCGCACAGTGTAAATAGCCCGGAGTCCGACTCACCTCTCCCTCTTGACATCCGCACTCACACGCATATCACAAACTGGCTGCATTGGTTGATCTTTTCAAAGTGCATTTTGCGGTGACACACATCGTCAAGTACTAACTTTAACGAATGTTACAGTGTTCACTGTAGTTGTCCGCTAGTAAAAAGTTAGTTTTATCAGTCATTATCCGTGTACAAACCAGCGCAAACAGATAATGTTATCTCACGAAGTTAGCCATCAGTCTCCTTGCTTACGTTGAGCATACCAGCTTATTTCTGGTTCAAACACATATGGCTTAATTAAACCAATATTTCCACTTGCCATTACCATTGTATCGCGTTTACTACAGTTCAGTTCAGGAGGCGCTGGCTCATGGCTGGGCCGCCCTGTTTGGGTCTGTGGTGACTGAGTGGAGGCTGGGCTACTTTGCGTATTCAGTAATCCAGCGTATAGTAAGAGAGGCCAGGGGTAGAGGTTGCATTCAGCTATGTAAAGGGTCGTATGATGCTATTTAAATTTTTCCTTTCTCTTTTGGAGTGTTACAAGCTCTTGGTGCATAAAGAAGATCTGTAAATTGCAAAGACTAAAGTCTCAATCCAAAGAGATATTCTTTATAAAAGTTAAGAGTTAACCACGCCTACCTAAAACGGCTCGTTCTAACACACCCCCACATATCTATGTCACTATCTGGGAAGATTTGCATAACACGGCCTAATGGTCACGGGGGGGTGGCGGAAAGAAAGAAGGCGTAACTTTTATTCTCGCTGTAGTATTGTTGCCGCCGGCGCCATGTCGTGAAGACTCTGTGTTTCTTTGTGAAAGCGAACTACTTTGTTTGGCCTTCCAAAAGAGGACGAGATCCACTTCGTCATGCCTAGAGCTGATGTGCTGTGCCGGTCTGCTCAAAGACTAGCACATCAACTTTGTGCTGTGGATCGCTGGATCGGCTTTTACCGTGGACGAAGCGGAGTCCAGCCTTGGTTCGTCACATGTGGTTGCCGCAAGCCTTTTTTGTCGAATCCGCCGGCCGCGCCGTTCTCAAGCCTGCCGGCTGTTCCTCACTCTAGCCTGCTGGCCGTAGAGTCAGCTCACGCTAGGCCGCCGGTGTGTGGATTTCGTTTGTGAAAGCGAACGACTTTGTTTGGAGGTCTTCCAAGAGGCACGACATATCTGTGGTTAAGTTGTATTTACAACACTGTTCCTGAACAGTTTAACCCAAATATTCAGATTTGTGCAGCATATTTTATGGAGGACTGTTTTCTGATCTTGGTTGAGTAGACTACAATGCCGGCTGTTCTTTCTCACAGACTGTAAGCACGTTTTCCCATTTAAAGGATTTGCCACTGATGATTCAAACGCGCATTTTTGGGCAGTTTAGAGTAGCACTTGTTGTTTGTCATTTCTTTGATCACAAATACAGACATGGTTTTATATTTACGAGGCGAGATGCAATGCATAAAAAGACAGTATAAGTCATTAAAAAAAGATATAATCATATTATATTAAAAAGTCCCACGGATGCAGGACAAAATGGGCAAGCATCGAAGATAGTTGTAATGGGTTAGGTGTTAATGTTTTATCTCGTCGAAAACAAAAGAGGGGCCGGCCGGGATCCGGCATCAACAGTATGGTGAGGGGCGTACCATTTCCGTCACACGCTTGAGGTATTCGGAAAATCATAACGCACTGGATAGCTGGCCTATCACAGCACACCTCGCTTTTTCAGACGACTAAGCGCTTTGTAAAAGCGACGCGTTTGCCGAGAAAAGGCGGGCATAGAGGAGGCAACCACGAAATAATGTACAATATATGCGGGAAAATAATGTGGTTTTTTAACTTTAAACTGCATAAACACATTTCATTATAAAAAACAGGCCCAAATACACAACAGTGGTGGGTTCGTACTTAGGCAGCATCATATGACCCCTTTAAGGCATGAGAAAATTATTTTCACAAGAAAAAATTTTTTATATGTCATTTTTATGATCAAAGATGAGTTTTAAAGGATAACATTTTTGACTACAGGGGGACTTTAAAACCTGTTTATAAGCTGAATACAAATGTCAAACGTAATATGAGTGCAGTCATCTTTTCTTAACGCTTTACACAAAGAAAAGTGAAAAATGTGTTTAATATCATGTATACTTACTTACATGAAGTGAAGGCCTAAAAGCGATTTTAATTTACATAGATCAGGTTGCTTAATGGAGGCGGCCATTTTGAGATCATACGACCACTTGAATATTACTGGCTTTAGATACTTAGCTATGTAAGTGGACACTTTCATTCATGAAATTAATTAATCATGCCTCACTGCAAATATATTTCAACAATAGCATGGGTAACTGAAAGTTTTAGCTTTTATGATGTACATCCACACCTCTAGGTGTCAGTACACCGTCCAAGGTGGTTATCTTATCAGCTAGCGCAACGTAAATAAAAAAATAATACTGAGAGCAACTTTGAGCAGAAGACATGCGACACACATCGGATATGACAAATGTGTCTCTCTGACCACCCACCACTTCCTCGACTGCCATATCAGAACTGCTGCTGTTCTCTTGCTTGTTTATCTGACACGTCTGACAGCTAATCTCTCTCCAACTTCCAACAATTGCACTTGTAGAGTGTAAAAAAAGGCAGGGGGAAAACTCTGACTGATGAAATCAGTTAGTAGTTATCGTGCTAACCATTACCTGTCGGTTCCTCTGCTTCAATTTAAGAAGGCATCAATTTCTGAAGAGGAAACCAAGGGTGAGAAGAGAAAAGGCAATAACAATGGCCTTGTATTTTTCTTCGACATTTTACTTGATGGAAGAGGTTGATGGAATGTTTGGAGCTAGTAAGAGCTGGAGGAAACCTCTTAACCTCGTAGACACAAAAATGATAAAGAAGGAGCGTTTGTATTTCAGATGAAGTGCTTATTCATATTCACTTAAAAATCAAATAAAATGTCTCTGTATTTGTGTCCCAAATTATGCACTATTCACTGTGCACTTGTTCTATGTACTCAACCGTCGAGTGTATTAAAGGGATAGTTCACCCAAAAATGAAAATTCTGTCGTTAATTACTCACCCTCATGTCGTTCCAAACCTGTAAGACCTTCGTTCATCTTCGGAACACAAATTAAGATATTTTTGATGCATTTCCGAGAGCTCTCTGACCCTCCCATAGACAGCAAGAGTCCTTACACGATCAAGGTCCAGAAATGTAGTAAGGACATTGTTAAAATAATCCATGTGACATCAGTGGTTCAACCATAATTTTACGAAGCTACGAGAATACTTTTTGTGCGAAAAGAAAACTAAAATAAAATAACGACTTTATTCAACAATTCGTCTCCTCCACGCCACCCTATAGTGCCATTTTGGAGAGTATAACATACGTAAACGCGGATGTACACGGATACGTTGTTTACATTCAAAAGCATAAACAACGTATCCGCATACGGTGCTGCTGACACAGAACAGCATGCGTTGTTTAAGTATGTGAACGGCAAAGTAGTGCATAAGTAAATGTGAATTGGAATGCACCTTGTGTGCACTTGCAGCAGGGATATTAATCAATTAAAACCATTAAACTAATTATTAATTAAGTAAATCGAACTAATCACATTAGCTCCCAAATGAAGATAATATATTTCATTATTGTGGCAGACACGTATATCATTAAAAATGCATAATAAAAACAGCTTAATTATGTAATATATTGTTTAAATTATTATTATTTATTTATTAACAGTTAAACTTCTCAATCATTCTGTGCTGTCTGTGGCTTGACAAGGCACATTGCCTTCAGTAACTGCTGATGCTGGACTGACAGCAGTCCGATAAAAACATGCTTTGCATTTACAACTTCAAGCTTGCATTGGCCTGAAAAACCTTATTATTGTTGTCATTAAATAAGTATTATTTATTCTTCTCATGCACAAAACATTTCTAGCAGTGTAATTAAAAAAAATGAAAAACTTAACTTTTATAACCGTGCTTTGGATTTTGCACAAGTAAATGCCAAGTGAGTACATTTCCAATACAAATGCTTTTCTGGGCCATTTGTAATTTTGCATTCCCTGTGAGCTTAAATATCCTAATACCTTCTAAGCACTCTTTGCCATTTCTCGCCTTGACTTCCGTGTATAACATTACAAGGCAAGTTTGCAAAACACTTCTGGAGAAGAACTAAATACCCCTTCACTTTCTTCTCTGATTGGAGTTGTTATGGAAAGACACTGGAAATCCCCACAACACGAATACAGAGCCCACTTAGCAAGAGGAAGAGCGGTAATTACATGCTCTGCCACAGTCTGACAAGATGAGGTGTTTATACCTGAAAAAACATGCTGCCAATTATGTTTGCTACCAGGACCAACCACATATACCTGCATGAGCTTAAACTCTCTGAGCGTCCCACAGAGACATTATATGCATGCAATATACAGAGCATCAAATCAGTCACACATACCACAACAGGAAAGAGCATTGCTTTCTTCTTTTTCTTTGCTATTTCTGTGTATGAATTATGTACAGGATCACAGGAAATGCAATCCAGGTATAGAGAGCGCGTTTCATAACCTATAGATTTAGCCCTGCTCCACCATTATCTTGAGTTACTCATACTCTCCTGGCTGTTTTTCTTTCTCTTTCCATATTATTGATGACAGTAGCTCGCTCACGGTTAGTCAGAGCTTTTGACGCTTGACCCTGCTCAGTAGTTGCTCTCTATTCATAACCACTGATAGCTTTTTGTTTGTTATAACCACCCAATTTATGCCTCTCTGGATAACCGAGAGCATTGATTGACTGACAGAGGGTTCAACACAGATTGCTGGAGGTGAGGAGTGCCTGTAATGGTTCTGCTCCTCCATGCATTAAAAACGGCAACACATCATCCAAATCACTTCGAATCTCAAATCGCACATTATTAAGTGCTCTGTCTATATGAGGAATCAATGGTATAATAATTGCATTTGTTTTGGGCAAAAATGAAAAAGGTCCATTATGTCTCGGCTCTCTGTGCGATGTTGTGGGCAGATTATAGTACACCGTTCACTCTTTCGGTTTAGTTTTTTTCTCTCTTCTAAATGTTCACTAATCCTTAAGTTTTGTAGCACCACATGCAGCTGTCAGATGAACTGAACACATCCTCCTACACTCTAATTGACCCAATCTCAGTTTCTCGTGACAAACAACATGACCCCATGGCCTCTGAAATTACTACTTTGACTGTAAAATCTAAAAAAAAGAACTAATTGCTACTTTAATCCACTTATGTCATGCTCATGCACTCATGAAGTTTGACTTTAATTTCATTGAAACAAAAAAAGTGGCCAGGATTAGTTTTGGAACAACCGTTCATGATCTAAATGAGCACAAAAGCGAGCGTTTAGATTCTTCAGAATAATGAACTCATTTTTTGATGGCCAATATTTTTGTGCTTGACTGCAAATCAATGTAATCAATACTATTGTCTACCATAAGGTTAAAGGGTCAATGGTGTATTTCAACGATAAAGAAAAGCAAAAATCTTTTTAAAAATCTAGTTTAAAAAACATGTCAAGTTCTAAGATACTGTATGTACTCTTTAGGTTCATGTTGGTTTCATATGGTTTTAAAAACCTTTTATACCATTTTAAAGAACAGTTTCAATTGAATCATTCTAAAAATGTCATGTGTGGGTAAACCAGTAAAACCCCCTTAAAGTTGGGGAAAATTTTTTGTGTATTTTCGCCTAAATTTGACATACCCAAATTCAAATGTTTACCCTACACACATACAATGGAGGAAAGGAAAAAAAATGGTGTCATTCTACAGAAAACCCTTTGATCTTCAAAATATGATTGTAATTCTTCATAAATAACATTATATAGGTTTTAAATATTACAATAAACAAAAAAACATAGGCGCTTTTTATTTTTTTTTCCAGAATTTATATTTTAACGTCTGTTATTCAGGTTCTATTTGCTCCAGCTCTCTGCAACTTATATTGTTTGATTCCACTAGGTGCCAAGATGTTCCAGAAAAAAATAATCTTTCAAATAACAGCTTCTAAACAGGAGTTATTGAATTATAACCAAAGGGAGTATAATTGTCCCTTTTTTGTGTCTAAAAGTGTCTTTGTAAGTTTCCTTTGCGACTGTTTTGTGAAAAATATAAAAAAATACACATTCTTCTGAAAAATTATTCGCATCGTTAGTAGGGCTGGGCAAAAAAAATTGATTTTTCGATTAATAGTTTTTTAAATGACATTGATTCGATATCGATTCTCAAAAGCCACGAATCGATCTTTTCCGGGATTTATTTCCTTATTGTATTTATTATTTATTTCCTAAAATTATGCACATTGAATGATATAAAGCTGGAGGATGTTGATTCTGTTTTAGATTGTAATAAACCACATGGATTTTACAATTTATAGATTCTTGTGTCTCCTGAAAGAAAAAAAACTGATTGTATAAAACACTAAATTTGTTATTTGGTATAATTCGCTTATGCCATTTTGTATATTACTACTTAGACAAACATAAAAATGAAACATAATTCAGTCAATATGCGGAATAAATGTAATTTAAAAAAAATCGAGAATCGAATCGAATCGGGATATCTGAATCGATACCCAGCCCTAATCATTAGGTGGAAATTTGTGTGTGGGACGAATACATTTCTAAGCTTCATTTTACGGCTTTATTTATCATAAAACCAAACGTTATGGTATTTCTCATAAAGAAGACACTCTAAGCTTTCAAATGATACCATATATGGGCTGATACCATATAAGGAAGGCTTTGCAAATGAAGCATAAACATGTTTTTATATGTTTTGGACCCGTATCCGGGTCCGCAGAGCTTATTAATGAATACAACCACATCTTAATAATTTGTCATCAAAATGTTTGTCAATATATTTTTCAGGCTATTTTTTTAACAAAATCAGTAATTGTTAATTATGAATATGATTTTGGGGAGTCGCACCACATTACATTTTTCAACTTTTCAACTTGTCAAATTATATGATAATTTACAAGACTTACTGAATTTGACACACAGTCATGACTGAGGATCTCTATCATATGATACTTCCCGTTTTTATTTTTTCAGCATGTTGGTCGAACCACATGACATTGACTTTGCTAACAAATGTTTTTCAAATGTTCATAAATTTTAGCAAAACTGCATGTGTGAAATGCATTTTTAATAGGCTACGTTTTTGAAGAAATTAACAGGTAGGCCAAAAACGACAATCACGTAACTGACCCTAAAATCAAACAGTTAAATAAGCTAATTTTATCTTAACATACTCATATAACAAAAATCATTTAAATAGGCACTTCTGCCCTCATATTCAGCTTTGTGCATAACGCACTTGTTAGTGTGTGTGTGTGTGTGCTTGTCTAACTGGGACCACCCCTCCACTTCCCCTGGCTGTGTGTCACACTTAACAAGATTAGCCCTGTGGGCTCCCGACACCCCTAACACCCCTGACCGCTCCCGCTGAGCCAATCACCCATACTCCCATTCACACAAGCAGCCCCCTCTACGCCTCACACGGGGGCCATTCAGATCACAGACCGTATGCATCTTGGTTACCGTCGAAGTCAATATGGAGCTCCTGTCTAACCTCTTAGCCAGAGTGCTTTAACCAAAGTCACCTCTTTAAAGACATAGGATGATGGGTAATAGATTCTCTAGAGACCCATGAGGGGCTGCAAACGGTCAGCAGGGCAGTGCTCTAACCATTAACCCTTGAGCAAAACTCACACCTCCGCACAATCACAGCTCGTTACGAGCTATTTCAGGTCAAAAAACTCATACGTTCATCTTCAGACATCCTAGAATCTGTGATTCCATCCGAGACTCTCCTATCAAAGCGCTCGCTTGTTCGCCGACATGCATAACGACGGATCCTCCGGCCCGGCGTTATTCTCCTCTGCACTGGTGTGAAGAGTCGAGCGTAAAATGGAAGCGATTTATTAACGAACCATTAGGGACTGCTTTATAAATGCCCCTTCCCAGCATGCTCGGCGGGTGGTGTGGCCAGGCGGATTAGGCCATGCCGGTTTCGGTGACATGAGAAAGGAAGTTCCCCGCCGTGCGTGTGAAGAGCGGCAAGGGAAACACAAAGCAGGGGCCACCCTTTCCCCCTGCTCGCTACAGGGCCCTGGGTTCCAGGGGCCTCACAATGGACTGAAGGGACATGAATGAGCTGGCCAGGCCGGTGGCAGTGGAGGTGGCTGGGTGACAGGGTGTGAAAGGGGCCAAGGAAGGAGAATAGCACAATGGGCCAGATAATGAGGTAGATTCCACGGGTCAGCAAAGCATTACATTCACCTTTAGAGGTTCACACACACAGATACGCCCGCATATACCTGTAGGACTCTCGGCGCCCATTCTTCATTCACAAAAACGGGTGTGTGAGAAAGTTTCCCCCCCAAAAAAGATGCTCATACGAGCCGGCCTAAGTGTATTGTGGCACCTCCTTGGCATATTTTCCAGTCCTGTTTATTTGAACAACCTCGCTGCACTGTAACCAAATGCAATAAAAACAAGCAGCAACTTGCAGACGTGTACCTGCAAAGGAAAAACTAAATTTTGGACAGCTTTTCCGCACTGACAGATTGCCATCAGGCTATTAGGACAAAGTGTGGCAGATCCAGTTTAACTGACAAATCAGGCCGCAGTCTAAGCATAAGGGGAAGGATTAGCCAAACTGAATGGCTGAAAGAAACTCAAGGCTATCAAATAGCACATGTTCGTGCAGCGCTGTGCAAAATAGCCACATTAAGAGCTTTAGACAGGGGAATTGGCGCTTATAATGCTTTTAGTATGGAGCTTTTGTCATTCCGTTCAGTTCAGGTGATTCCAAAGCGGCCACATTGGAGCCGGGTGTTAAAATGGTTGTCATCCAACCTCCTTCGTCGGCCTACTTCAGATAAGCAATTCACAGTAAGTCCGAATCATCAAAATTAGACACGGTCACTAGGAAGCGCCGGCCATCAGTATCATCATAATCCTCCTCAGGAACATGAGGAACGTAGTGGAGATGCCCAGACATTGTGCTTCCCAGCTAGAGAGGCCATAAGATAATATGGACAGACAAGATACGCCTCCTCACTCTAGACGGGGCCTTTACAGCGCTCTTAATCTAATTAAGTAAATAACTTTATAAGTGATCACCTCTGTGACAAAACACTACTGAGAAAGCTAATTTGCTTCTTCCCTAGTGCAACAGATAATGCTGTTTTATTACACAAAGGTCACAAGGGAAATTAACTTCTCTCCAACAAGCAGATAAAAAGAGAATGCACAGGCACCCGGAATAACAAGTGCATACTGATTACATTCAACCCGGTGAGTCCCAGATGGGTTACAACAAGTGACCTTTCTCTAAGCTCCTACGAAAATGGGATATGCAAACGTCAACTCACTGACAGCGCATGCGAGCCGGTGTTTATGGGTAAAGTAATAGGGAAAGGCAAGAACCACACGGTAGATTGTAGGGATTGTTCATTTGTCAGTGTTTGACCACTTTTTGAGGAAGAAATGAGAAGTAAGATTTCGTTTTTTCCACTGAAAATACATGAATGAATTGCATGACCGGAGTGAATGCACAACACGTTTTCTATTCTTTTATGTTGCATTGAGTTTGTCTGATATTTAGACTGAGATTAATCCGCTGGACTAAAGCTATTGTCTTTGTTCAGCTCAGAATGGAAGACTTTAAACACGAAACTCTGCATTTTCTTACTCTCTTTGAGAGATTTGTGAAGATTTTCTCACCATTATTGGATACAAATGCTTCAAATTTGACTGAAACTGCTGATATATGTGCTTGAAATATATGTAAATCTATACAGATTAAATATCCCGGTTATACAAAATACGAAAGTTTGGGGTCAGTAAGATATTTTAATGTTTTTAAAAGAAGTCTGTTATTCTCAACATAGCTGCATTTTTTTATAAATACTGTAAAAACAGTAATATTTTAAAATATTTTTACACTTTTAAATAACTGTTTTCTAATTTTAATGTATTATAAAATTTAATTTATTGCTGTGATGGCAAAGCTCTTCAGTGTCGTTCAGAAATCATTGTAATATGCTGATATGGGGCTCCAGAAAAATAACTGAAAACAGTTATCCCTTATCCTTAGACTCTAAACTATGAACAAACTATGTTTTTGTTTGTTTGTTTTTTTAAAGTTGTTAATAGAACAAAGATTACTGGAGTTTGGTTTACAAGAAAATACTAGTTCAGCCTTTCTACTTCCAAAATTTAGGTTTAATTCAACGTTATTTGTGTTCTTGTAAATAATTATTAAAAAATGTATTTTCTTTTTATGTTTTTGAAAGTCTATGTGCTGATATACTATTTTAAAAATACATTTACATTCATATGCTCTGTATCAGTGACAAAACCCAGGTTTTTCCAATCTGTATTAGTCAGCATTTGACATTTGTAAGGATCAGAGGGCAGATATCATCATCATCATCTTTATATAAACCCGATAGATGTTAAAAATCTAAATTGAGCTTTCGGAGGCTCTGAATGTGAAACTTTTCAGTGTCCTCCTGACAATATCTCCCTGAACTATTGCATGTTTCAATCAATGCGGGCTGGAGTAAATAAAAAAGCAGGGGGGAAGATTCACCACCATTGATCGCGGCTCAACACAGACCCTGCTGACAATCTAGGGTTTGCGTCAGTAATGTCCGCAGTCATCGACAAAATCAATGAAACTCATCCTTTCAATAGCATCCAATTATTAGCACAAAGTAAAGGCAGCCATCCTTGATAAATCACAAATACTTCATTGAGAAGACACTGACAAGATAAATGTTAATTGAAATGCAAATAATTCAGCCTTCAAACAAGCTACATCATGACCAGTGAAAGTCAAAAGAAATTTTCAAATATGAAATGAAGATCTGGTGGAGTTTTATTAAATATCAATTTCATGTAAATGATCAGAAATTAAAACTCCAAAACTCTAAGACTAAAATAATGAAAACATGCCTCTCTAACTACTGTCTGTGTGCCAACCGAGCTGTGATTCTGGCAAGAGTGCAGCAAAATTCCACCCTTCACCACCAGTGATCTTGATAACACACTACATCTCCCATTCTAATCATCATTAATATCTCATCACGGTTTGTGTTAATTAAAAAAGCTACAAGGCTGATGAGTGTTAAATGTGATCTAATGTTCTTTGGTTCGGCTCGTCCCCTCTTTAAGTGATTTTATAAATGTGCCAAATGTAATCAGATGAAGCAGGATGACTTTGTCTGGAAACTTTTTTACAAAACTAACCCTGAAGAACATACGAAAGAACAACAGTTAATAGAACAGTTCAGCTATGACAACATCATCATTATCGTCTACACATGCTTCGGAAAACTATTTGACCTACACTGCAATCCTGATAGTTCTTCAACTTAATTGAAATATAAAAGTCAGATTTAGAGTTTAATTGTTACCTATCCAGAAAGCCTAAGAAATAAAAACATATTGGCACAATTATTTCATATCAGACTATAACATAAGGCTGTATAGATTTGGCATCAAAATACAAATGATGGAACGAAAAACATTCAGCAGCATGGTGGAATATTTCATTTTATCCACTTAAAAAAAAAAAGAAGTAAATAGTCTGTAATCCTTATTATTCTTGCGATAATGCATATCAGTTAATAATTATTAAGTGAGCCACAATAATATAAAATATGTGCATTTAGTCCATAAAAAAAAAAAAAAAAAAAAAAAAAAAAAAATATATAAATATATAATATATATATATTTTTTTTTTCTTGATATTGTAACAATGACTTATCATTACGGTTACATTTCCAATTCTGCAAAAGTTCTTACATGATTAATGAAATAAAAAGGGAAGACCCCAGCGAGCTAAATTAATATACAGTCATAACATTTTAAAAATCACTGGAATATGAGAAAAAAAAATGAACCCTGCACATTCTCCAGGAACTCATTGCTTTTGCCAAAAAGCCCCAGTATTAGACTCTGTGAGACTCCATATCAACAGCATGAAAACATTTCTCCTGCATCTTTGCTAATGTTAAATATAGAGGCACTGTTTGTCTAACATTTTTGGCTAATGAGCCATGAAACACATTTGCTACTGTTGACCCAGTAATTTTAAGTAATATGGCTATTAAAAGCCATTATGTGTCAGTCAGCTGGAACAGAGTGGGGTTGAACTGTTCTCAGAGGGGTTTGAAGAGCACTGGTAAATCAGATCGACTCAAGCAGCCCTGCTGTTAGCACTGTGTGATAACCTGACTGAAGGTGTGCGGGCTGACCATAGCTGGAAGTTTCATTTACAGCTTGTAGCCACATGCAACACATTAGGGAAGAAAGCAACCCACCAAGATCATTGGTACCCAGTAGTTTAGAGTAAAAGACAGTAAGACAAATAACGATTCATTTATTTTGAATGTAAACACTGCGAACGTGAAATATTACGTACGCATTTACCATATTCTTCTCCCGATTCTCCCTTGAGAACCGTCAGACGTTCCAAGAACTAATTCCCTTCCATATGCATGAAACTCGACCACACACACACATCCATACATGCTCTAATATCCCCCCAGACCTCATTAATACAGTGTTGTGGATGACTGCTCTACTGGGCCTGACTTAGAATCACAGTGGAAGACAAGAAAATCAGATTAAACAATTAGTGTCAATTAGCCCCGGCCAAATCATTCCACAAACAATTGGTCTCTAGTGCCCTGCTTAATTACGAGCGACTCTCAGCGCCTTATCAAGAGCCTCGTCTGGCCCGTGATTCATGTCCGACTCTCCACTGTCCCGCAGGCACTATCAATTATCCTCCTGTAAACAAATCCTTGATAATAAATGACATGCCTTGCCGAGCTCTATTAGCATAGCCTTATTTATGCCCGCGCGCTAGTCCCACTGCAAAACTGCAAGTGATCATGAGGCCCTCCTGATTAGAGAGGGCCGGACATTGGGGGAAACTGTGAAACGATGAGGATGTTAATAGAAATGCCAGACGTCCCTGCAGAAGTGATATAGTGCACTTGTTTGTCACAGTTTTTTTCTGTTCAGCTATCAAAGTGATAAAGTCTCTTGCAATATTAAAGACTTCAAAATTATTATATATATGGGAGTTCTTTAACTATGGGGACTTTTATGACAAAACGTTTGACTTTTATTAAAACTAACAAATGAAGGTCACATTAAAATTGTCTTGTAATTTTTTTGTACTGCATCTTCATAATTTTTGATACTTTTATATGTGTAGCTGTTATTGTTTTTGCTTTGTCTCACATTCTTACTCATAAAAATGTATTACTGAGCTAGCACATAAAAATCAATTTTCAAAATCATATTCTTGCCTTATCCAGAAACACTAGGGTAGGCCTACAATAACGATTTGTATTTTGAGCTGTCGGGTCGGATTTTGCGCGAAAATACTTAGCTCAAGTCGATTTTGTCTATGTGCCCAAACTCGGTCCTGGAGGGCCGGTGTCCTGCAGAGTTTAACTCCAACTTGCCTCAACACACCTGCCTTCAAGTTTCTAGTATGCCTAGTAAGAGCTTGATTAGCTGCTTCAGGTGTGTTTAATTGGGGTTGGAGCTAAACTCTTCAGGACACCGGCCCTCCAGGACCGAGTTTGGGCACCCCTGATTCAAGCCATGTCTATAATAAATACTATCCTGTGTGGTTTGTAACTACAATAAATAGTGTTGTTGTGTATACTTTGTACTAATAAGAGAAGTAGAACTAGTAGAACTTGGTCACTTCTAAATAGCAACCATCGTTAACCTCTGTGGAATCATCCATTGTCAAAACGAAGAACTTTCTGAGAGTCAACAGGGGAAAGTGCCAAAGCAAAACTCTGATAATCATGGGCAGATATGATAACAACTTACTTGCTCCGAAAATTTTTTTCTTTAATACACTTGAAATGCGTAACAGATCTGTTCCGACATGGCGATTCATGCGCACAACTAACGTTAAACAGTTAGGTTACTACGCAAGTAGGCTAACATGCAATTTCGTTTTCAACCACAGATGGCGATAGAGAGGCCCAGGTTCGGTCATGCAGCTCTAAATATTACATTTTAAAAATCATCTTTTAAAAGCATAAAATCAGCCTAAATGAGCCTATTTCAATATCTGTAGGGTGAAATAAATATACAGGTATATGTTGATATAAATCCAGGTCTCATCACAACACACAATTTTGCCCTATATGTTTTAAGATGAGACAGAAGAACAAAAAGACAAACAAAAAAACAAGACACACAAAAAAAACAGAACAGACTAAGAAAAATAAACGAATCAAGATAACTATCACAGAATTATTTGCTTTTAATATTTAGATATTATGTAGGCCTATCAATCAAGTTATATATTAGTATTAAATTATTACAAATTTATATATTATACTATAGATGTTACAGTGGGTACGGTAAGTATTCAGACCCCCTTAAATTTTTACTCTTTGTTATATTGCAGCCATTTGCTAAAATCATTTTAAGTTAATTTGTTTCCCTCATTAATGTACACAAGCACCCCATATTGACAGAAAACCACAGAATTGTTAACATTTTTGCAGATATATTAAAAAAGAAAAAATGAAATATCACATGGACCTAAGTATTCAGACCCTTGCTGTGACACTCATATATTTAACTCAGGTGCTGTCCATTTCTTCTGATCATCCTTGAGATGGTTCTACACCTTCATTTGAGTCCAGCTGTGTTTGATTATACATATTGGACTTGATTAGGAAAGCCACACAACTCTCTATATAAGACCTTACAGCTCACAGTGAATGTCAGAGCAAATGAGAATCATGAGGTCAAAGGAACTGCCTGAAGAGTTCAGAGACAGAATTGTGGCAAGGCACTGATCTGGCCAAGGTTACAAAAAATTTTTCTGCTGCACTTAAGGTTCCTAAGAGAACAGTGGCCTACATAATCCTTAAATGGAAGACGTTTGAAACGACCAGAACCCTTCCTAGAGCTGGAACGTCCGGCCAAACTGAGCTATCGGGGGAGAAGAGCCTTGGTGAGAGAGGTAAAGAAGAACCCAAAGATCACTGTGGCTGAGCTCCAGAGATGCAGTCGGGAGATGGGAGAAAGTTGTAGAAAGTCAACCATCACTGCAGCCCTCCACCAGTCGGCTTTATGGCAGAGTGGCCCGACGGAAGCCTCTCCTCAGTGCAAAGACACATGAAAGCCCGCATGGAGTTTCCTAAAAAGCACCTGAAGGACTCCAAGATGGTGAGTAATAAGATTCTCTGGTCTGATGAGACTTTTTGGCCTTAATTCTAAGCGGTATGTGTGGAGAAAACCAGGCACTGCTCATCACCTGTCCAATACAGTCCCAACAGTGAAGCATGGTGGTGTTTTTCAGCTGCAGGGACAGGACGACTGGTTGCAATCGAGGGAAAGATGAATGCGGCCAAGTACAGGGATATCCTGGACGAAAACCTTCTCCAGAGTGTTCAGAACCTCAGACTGGGCAGAAGGATCACCTTCCAACAGGACAATAACCCTAAACACACAGATAAATAAGAGGAGCTGCTTTCACAAAAAAATCTGTGATGTTTGACGGCCCAGCCAGAGCCCTTGACTTAAACCCAATTGAGCATCTCTGGGGAGACCTAAAAATGTCTGTCCACCAAAGTTTACCATCCAACCTGACAGAACTGGAGAGGATCTGCAAGGAGGAATGGCAGAGGATCCCCAAATCCAGGTGTGAAAAACTTGTTGCATCTTTCCCAAAAAGACTCATGGCTGTATTAGATCAAAAGGGTGCTTCTACTAAATACTGAGCAAAGGGTCTGAATACTTAGGACAATGTGATATTTCAGTTTTCTTTTAATAAATCTGCAAAAATGTCAAACAATTCTGTTTTTTCTGTCAATATGGGGTGCTGTCCGTACATTAATGAGAAAAAAAAATTAACTTAAATGATTTTAGCAAATGGCTGCAATATAACAAAGAGTGAAACATTTAGGGGGTCTGAATACTTTCCGTACCCACTGTATATATATACCCACAACCACACACCATATATATTATATATATATATATATATATATATTAGATATTATATATAAATAATATATATATGTGTGTGTGTGTGTATATATATATATATATATATGTATTAAAGTCTTAAAAATCTAGCTCATAAATTAAAAGACCCTTTTGATCCAAAACATTTATACATTAAATGTAATTTCCACCACAGAATGCTGCTAACCAAAATACATAATTTCAGATACTGTGAAAATGATAAGGAAACGGTGACTTTTTAGAAAAAAATTAAATGACTGCATTCTCCTTTGATGTATTCTACATACACTATTTGACATTGTTAAACACATTAAATAAATGAGTGAAAGTGTGTATTGTGTTTTATGATCGTTTATTTTCTAAAAGTTCTCAAATTGCCTACAGAAATACCCTTATGTGAAGGTTACCCTTCCATGTCATATTTTACCCATCATGCACCTACACACACCAAATGTGGGGAGGAGCATTTTAGCAATTACCGTTATTTCATTTCAGCACGATACAATGCTGCATATCATTCTTCACAATATAAGATCAGCAACACCCAAACCGACACTGATTCTTTGATGTACAGTGTAACCATGACAAAAAGCACACACAATCTCACACCCCCACGCACACATAAATACACGTGTTGCAGGGAGAGACAGCAGGCGTGATGACATGTTAAATTACCCTAGTGATGTATGGTTTAATGAACCCCCTTGTGTTGATCATGCTCCACATTAATCAGCCAGCTCCAGCAGATTCCCTTATTTTCTCAATGCTCCCCTGATAAACTGCAATTTCATTTAACCTTGGACAGCAACTTTAATAGCTTCCACAGGACAACTGTCAATACTTGCCTGGGTATACAGTGATTAAATTGCATGGCGAGACTGTCCTGACTTCCTTTAGCAAGCCCCTCCTTCGTACCTCCATTCCACAATTCTCTCATTTTTACTTCTTCTTCAATATGATTTTTCCTTAAGGCCAGAAGGGAAATGCACATGGATTTTTGAATGCAAGGCTGGACAATTTAAGTAGAGAAATAAAGAGAGAGGCAAGGTTTCTATACTGCTAAAAGGATTTTTGAATCAAAATGAATCGAACTTTATCCTGCAGCGTTTTTGTTCAACATTATTATTTTTTCAGATGAAACGATGCTGAGAACATCCAGGTTATTCAAAAGCAGTGAGATCTTGGCGTCTGATGGTATGAGATTCAAACCAGAAATGTTCTCGAGGTCTCAGTGGCCTCTTTCTGGTCAGCGCCTGGAGAAAAAAATCAAATCAAAACTTGAGATGTTTTGAACATGATAGACATGGAGGATTTTTAACAAAAAAAAAAAAAAAAAAAAAAAAAAATTTTTTTTTAAGTTTTTTTTAAAAAAAAAAAAAAAAAAAAAAAAAAACCTCATAAAAGGGTAGCAAAATAAAACTATAACTCTTGGTTTTAGAGCTACTTAGTACAATATAGCTTGTGGGATTTAGTTTTTGGAGTACAGGAACATCTTTTTGTTGCACTGAAGGTGCCTGCTGACCTCAGCACAGTTCCAGCGCCTTTCTGTCTGTGGTATCTAAACTCTCTTTGTGTCAACTGAGAACTAATTATAAGCCAAGAGACATCAGCTGACTGATTAAAAACAAGTGTCAGGCTATGGAAGGACAAAGGAATGTCTGCGAATACAAAACATAACCAATAAGCCTCCCTTCCTGAGTGAGCAGTGTATGAAGTAGACCATACTTTGGAGGGCATCAACTATAACATCGTCAAAACATAATAAACACAGTTTAAATGTAATAATTAAGATGATCAGTCAATGATTGAATAAGTATATGTTATACAGTGGTGGCCAAAATTATTAAAACACCTGACAGATCTGAAAATATTGACCTTTTCTTTTTTGCCTCCAAAACATGATTTAATTTTAATGTTCATGAAACATGCAGATGGTTCTCTGAGCACAACAAATATCAGATAAAGTGAGTTGTACTGTTTTTATCCACTTTTAACTTTTATATTTGGTATGTCCACCTTTTGCAGCAATTACATCAGCACATCTCTCTGGCATAGTGTCAGTATATTTCCAGAGAAATTTAACACTAATGTTATCCCATGCCTTCTGCAACTCAAGCCAAAGGCTTCCCTTTGAATGTACAATAGATCTGTCCAGTTTATTATCCAACTCACCCCAAATTTGCTCGATGGGGTTGAGGTCCAGACTTTGAGGGGGCCAGTCCATCATTTTCAGTGTTCCAGCAGATTCCTTCTGTCGCAAGTAGTTCCGGCAATAGTTCATTTTATGGGTATTGTTATGGTCAATTCAACAAAAACAACTGAAACCTCTTAAATATGCCAAGTGTTCCTACAATTTTGGCCACCACTGTACATAATCATTAAACAAAGGCTACGCTCAGAATGTGGGCCAAATATGTTTTTTTTTTCTTCACACCTGACACAGAGCACTGAATCAACAATATATTAACAATAATAATATATAATACATTAATATTTAAAAGTTCTGTGAATCTTTGTATAGAATTTAGTTTTTAATATACTATATACACAAACATGATATATTAAATACATATAACATAATAATAGTAATAATAATAATAATAATAATAGTAGTAGTAGTAATATAGTTCGTTTGACTTATGGAACCTAAAGTAATCAATATCGGATGATTCATTGGGTCTAATAAGTAGTGCTGTCAAATGATTAATCGCGATTAGTCGCATCCAAAATGAAAGTTTTTGTTTGCATAATATAGTGTGTGTACTGTGTATATTTATTATGTATATATAAATCCACACACACGTGCATGTATATATTTCAGAAAAAAATATTTTTATATATTAAATATATTTATAATATAAATTATATTAATATAAATATATAAATGTAAATACATGTAAAATTTTCAAATTATATGCTGAATGTGGGTGCTTTAATAGGTTTGGCACAACTGCTAATAAGTCCAAGAGGTCCATTAAACACTTCACAACGTTAAACTAACTAGGAGAAACCCAGTGATAATGATGCAGGGCCCCTCTCAGAATAAGATTGCTAACCTAAATGTTTTGTCACAGTGACAAAAGAAAAAAAGAAGTTGCTATTGTGTCACCGCAATGACATAATGAGGTAGGCAAATACTTGTCTCTCCGCCCTGTCTCTCCCCTGTCCCTTCCCTCTCTTTCTGTAGTGGTGACAGGCACACGCTCTGGTCTCCATTATGGCTGTGGATGGACAGAATGGGCAGTTGTGGATAATTACTGAAACTGTAGGAGTCAGGGCTGACTCTCAGCACTTTACTCACTGCCACTGGCTCTAGCACTGTCCCTCACGCTGACAAACTTGCACACACCCACTGGAGTAATGTAGGGGACAGTCAGAAAAGTCTGGGAATAAACCATGTATTAAATAATTGTGATGGTTTAATTGAATTTGTGATCAGTTGTGTTCATTCTAATGGGATCATTCTAACTGTATGATCAAATTGAACTTAGAATTTAGAAACAGTTCTGGTCTGCCCAGCTTAAGTACAAAGTGTTTGTATGATTTGTTATTTTATTTGTTTTATTTATTGTGACCAACTTGTGCAATTCAAAATATTCTAAATTTAACAGTAATAATCAGACTGTGTTTCATCATTGTACACTGTAAAAGTGTATATTGTTACTTTAAAGGTGCAATCTGTCATGATCAGCTACTGTGAGGGAGCGAGGAGCAAACGAGACGTGGAGACACAGGAGAATTCACCATAAACACAGTCTTTACCCAGGCCACAGCCATAACGGCGGCCCATGGTGGAGCCAACAGAGGGAGGAGCCAAGGAGGAGGAATGGCCACCCGACGGCGGCGGAGCAGGTAGCGGAGGAGCCCAAGGCGGAAACGGAGAGCAGGGGGATGCTGAGGATCCGGGGGGCCAGGGTGGAGCCGAGGGCTCTGGCAACCGATGCAGAGGCAGAGATCCGGAGATCCATGGCACTGTCCCTCACGCTGACGAACTTGCACACACCCACTGGAGTAATGTAGGGGACAGGGCGAGAGGGAGGAGCCCAACGGAGCCGCTGGGACAGAGCGACAAGGTGAAACCAGAGGAGCTAACCTAAATAATAGGGAGCCCGGTGGAGCTGGTGGAACGACGGGTGATCGTGGAGGGGAGGGAGCTAGGAGCTGAGGTGGAGCCGCTGGGTCTACGGGCCGAGGCGGAGTCTGAGCCTCGGAGGCTGGAGGCGGAGGTTAGGGATGCTCCAGCCCTGGTGACGATGGAGACTGGCAGCCCTGCGAGGCTCTCATCGTACTGTGGTGGGCTGAGGGTGAGCAGAGGGGTTTCCAGACGACAGCGGTGGAGGAGGCAGGAGCGGACGTAGGGCTGCCCTCCGGGATCAAAGCCCACTCCTGGCTGGACTTGGGGACAGTCTCTCTCTCGGCTGGACTGGGAAACGGGAGCCCACTCTGGGCTAGACGTGGGGACAGGAGACGAAGGAGGGCTAGACGGGACCAGCGGGGACGAAGGAGGGAGGAGAGTGGGCAAGTCGGCCTCCAGATCTGTTTCCCAGTCTATTAGGTCCCCCTCTAAGTCCAGCAATCCCAGATGAACTCCACTCAGCGATCTCACCGTCCTCGGCTTTCGCCTTCAGGGTGGGCACTGTAGCCGGCTCTCGCACCTGGTCTGACGGGTTGGGCTCAGCCTCCGGGACGATCCTCTGCTCAGTCGCTTGGCATCGTGCTTGGCGATCGCAGCGGGAACTGGCTCTCCATTCTTGGTGGGCTCGGGCTTGGGCTCCGCACATCGAGGAGATGGTGGGCTGGGCTCTGGGTCGAGATTGAAACTGGCGAGATCCTTCTCAGAACAGACGGTTAACGGGGATCTGTTTCTCGCCAGTATCCACTCTACAATGGCGGCGAAATCCGCTGGAGGACCATCTTCGGATGAAGATGGTGAGATGGGCGAGGACCAGAAACAGTCTGGTGTGGCCCTCGAGCGATCTTTCCCCCTGCTCCAGCAGGAGGAGGAATTCCGGGCAGGTGAAGGGATCCATGGAAACAAAAACACTGTTTGTCAAAAAACACTGAACAAAACACGGAAACAAAATGGACCGGAAAAACCCGCAAACTAAGTTTTCTTTTACTTTCTTTTACTGTTATCGGTCCGGTATTCTGTCACGATCAGCTACTGTGCGGGAGCGAGGAGCAAACGAGACGCGGCGATGCAGGAGAATTCACCATAAGCACAGTCTTTAATCCAGCAAACACGGGGTACACAGGGCAGACAGGAGCACACGTAGCATGAGACGATCACATCCAAGAAGACATTCACAATAGGAACACAGGGAACACAGGCAAACACAGGGATTAAATACTAAGAATCAAATGAGATAATTGGGGAAACACAGCTGAATCAAATGGGAACCAATAGGAACAGGAACAGGAAGGACCAAATAAGGGCATGAAACACGGGAGAAACTAGGTCAGGGGAAGCACATGGGGAGGGAAAACACAACAAGCAGGTCCATATTATCCTGACACATCTATAATTTTCTCCTAAAAATAAAATAAAATTAAAATAAAATAAAATACAATAAAAAAATAAATAAAATAAAAAAAATAAATATAAATGCCAAACATCACTGTAAAAAATTAAATCTGTAAAATACAGAAAAAAGTAATTGACAGCTCATACACGCTGCATATACATTAACTTTTATGGACATTTATTTAAAGGCACAATATGTAATTTTCGTCTAGAGGGCGCGTATTCAAAATAAACAAATAGACAAAGGCGTAGTTTGATGACGCTGTGACTGAGTGTGGAATCATGGGAGTTGTCGTCTTCATCCCCACAGCCGATGCAATACGACGGGACTCGGGCAGAAATCATGTACATGGATGAGCTAATGATTTATTAACAAAGTAGAATGAAGCAGGGTGAGGCTGAAAGGCCATCAAAGCAACTGAGCTTTTATTATGCCACAGTCGACCGCTTCTGCTCCTTCCTGTCGTGTGTATGTGGGGAAAAAAAGCAGCACTGTTTTATAACACTAGATACATTTGAAAGTTCTGTTAAAATGCTACTCTGTGCGGTCGTCACCGGACTAATAAAATGCACAACATATTAAAGCGTCTTTAGGGTCTCCATGTTTTTTTGAGGGGTTATGACGTCATTGGCAGGCGACACACTGACACTATGGACACGGTCCGGTCACTAGTTAAATGCTTATTTCTCTGGATTTTAAACATTCTTCGAAACATTTGGGGTAATGTAAGTACACAAGTCAGCAAAATATATAACACTGTTCTAGTGGTTTTTGGATGTTTTAATAAAAAAATCTTACATATTGTGCCTTTAACTCTAAAACACTGGTAAAACAAAATACTGGTAAAACACCTGTAAAAAAATACCGAAATGTCTTAAAATTATTACAGTATATTGTGCCTATGTTTAAGCTTGTTTTAAGTAACCATGTTTATTATTTATTTACTAAATGAACAATATTCTTGAATTAAATCAAATTCATATTTTATGAGATGTATATGCCGATTTTTTTAGCTTAAACTAATCAGAGGAAAATAAAACAAAAAAAGTGCCTAAACATGCCTGTCTCACTCACTGCAAACATTATTTATTTATATACTGTATTTAGCCTACTTATTTTCTTTCTTACTTACTTACTGAACAATATTATTGAATTAAATTAATTATTCTTGATGTTATCATGCATGATTTTTCAGGCTGACATTCTTAGTGTATATTTTATTCATATACTGTATGTGGTTAATATTTTCCTTCACTGACACATTATCAGCTCAGTTAACTGTTTGCAAACCATCATATACTTGAAAGCATTTTTTTTTCCTTTTTGTGCCTCAATCTTTCAAATAATGAATCTTACCTAATTAACTAGACTAACCTATAACTTAAAGGATAAGAAAGCCTTTTAGAAAGAAGCAACACCCCTCTATCCAACACACAAACATACACACACACACACACACACACACATAAACTGCTACCCATCCCTCCCAGCCAAAGGGGCTCCCATCCAGGCTGACAATAACCCAGTGGCAGCTGGTCGATCGATACCCGACAAAAGCTCGGAGGTTGGGGCAGTCAAAAGATTGTAACTAGCCATTCATTCAGAGACATTTAGATGATTGTTCGTGCTTCACTGCACTCCTTCAGCGAGGGCTGCTGCCACACCTGTGCAGGGCCTTTACAAAGCCTGCTTACCCGCTCCTGATGACCTCACTATGGCCAGCAAATAGCCTGACACAAAAGCACTGCTCCTCAGAATGCATCATACTTAACTGCGTTTTCATGCATGGCTAAACGAACACAAGCCACAGATACTGTATTTGGCAATACCATAATGTTGTTAAACTACACTTTATTAGTCTGTGTGACTATTTATTTATTCATTTATTCATTCAATTAGTTTTAATAACATTGTATAGTTATTTTATCCATCTATCTATCTATCTATTAAATATTATTTGATAAAATTACAATTAATTTTATCTCTATCTTGTTTAAATATTTATTTATTTAGATAAATTTATCATTTGTTGTATCTCAGCCTTTATTCTTGATCGATCGATTATCTATATATTATCTATATATCGTATATCTATCTATCATACTATCTATCTATCTATCGACTCTGTCTGTATGTATCTATGATCTGTCTGTCTTATTTGTTTATTTTTTAATTATTTATTATAAAATATTTATTTATTTTCCGCTTTTCTTTTTTGACATCTGTGTAGTTATATTGTATGTGGGCTTATAATGTAGATCCTACAAATATATGTAATTTTGCTGGTCTCCTTATGAAACTTCCAGTTCAAATAATTTCAGACATTCAACAGACATTTCAATCCAAAGGATTAACTTTTGAAAAATTAAAACACCCCTTTAACCCCAAAATTAGAGTTTATGATTAAAACAAGTCCCTCGGGTCAGAGCAAGAGCTGACCATGTTGTCATATTTAAAACTTAAGAAAATTTGCATCTGCTATTCAGTTAAGTACATTGGCTCCTGTATACTGTGATACATTAGCATGTGATTTGTTGGTTAATTAGAGGGCTTATGATAATGATAATGACCACATAGCCCATGATGCCAAATTTCCAGGTGTTTAGCTTTGGTGATTAGCCGCTGGATGCCTCCTCCCCATCTAGTGTCCACACAACACTGATTAAATCAAGATGAATGAGTTATTGGACACCGGACACACACAAGCAGCGTACGCTGGTGTATGTCATATGACAAATACCACCTTATCTGGTTAGTGTGAATTCATTAATTACCCAAAGCAGCTGGTATTAATTGCCAACAGGGTGTTTTGAATATACAAGAGCCCTAAAAACATTATAAATGTGTTTTTTTGCTTGACTAACCTGTGCATGTGTGTGAGCTTTCTGTTTAAACTCCACACACTTGTCCTCTAGTAGTGATCATATGTCAGCGTTTACACTCCTGTGATCATGTCTATGGTTGTGTGATCCAGCAAAAAGTCAGCACATGGTCCACGGCCCTGCTCTAGTAGTTCAATGGGGTTGTGGGACGTGGGCCGAGGGGTTGGGGCTGGGATGTGGATGTGGACTGGCGCTCTCTGAGGTTCATCCAGGCAGAGCCAGGCTTCCTGCTCCTCCTTTGTCACACCATTTGGGCTCTTGTGTCTCGGGCTCCACTGCCCTAGCCTCACTTGGCAGCCCTGCACACACAGGGACATCTGGTCTCTCTGTCCCACCTCCTGCTGAAAAGAAAGAGTCCGGCCATGGCCCCACATTTATATGATATTTTACAAAAGCGTTACATTGAACTGTAGTAACATTTCATAGTGCTTGAAATAATTTGTATAACAAGTAATAGAGAGAGAGAGAGAGAGAGAGAGAGAGAGAGAGAGAGAGAGAGAGAGAAAGAGAGAGGAATCATAACATACAATTATTTGTTATATGTGACCCTGGACCAAAACCAGTTATAAGTAGGGGTATATTTGTAGCAATAGTCAACAATACATTGTATGGGTCAAACTTACTCCGATTTTTTTTATGCAAAACCTTACATTGTATTAGATAGATATGAGTTAAATTTACTATGGTATTATATAGATATAATATAAAACTTATTTTGATTAATAATATGCGTTGCTAGGGACTTCATTTACAACTTCTAAGTCGATTTTCTCAATCATTTTTTTTTTGCACCCTCAGATTCCAGATTTTCAAATAGTTGTATCTCTGCCAAATACTGTCCTATACTAACAAACCATACATCACCCGGAAAGCTCAAAACATTCAATCTAATTAAAAAAGATATCCTTATGACTGGTTATGTGGTCTAGGGTCACGTGTACTGTATACAAAATGATCATTAAATAGTACATTATAGAATATTAAATTTAGTTATGAACCTGTAGCCAGTAACCACACTGATTCCTGAGTACTTCTTTAGGCTTATTTAACAATAGATAATAAATTTAAACGTATATTTGTCTTCCATCAAAGTAATAATTTATTTATTTACTTCTTATTTTATTTATTCCTTCTTCTTTTTTTTAACTCGACGCTTTCAACGTAGTCCTAAATCTTTATTACTAGTTTCGAATTCCGACAATTAGTCTACTGGTGTTTCGCAGGACTCGGACAGGTAGACCACTGGATTATCAGTTTTCCTGGATAATCATAAGATTAAAGAGGAAAGTGCTCCCACCATCTCCGGGACAGCCGCTGACTTCCCCTCTTTTCTTTTCGCAAAATTATTGAGAGCACGCAATATTAAACCCATTTTGTTCGTGCGCACTGGGCCAGAATAACGCGATGATTAGGGCCACGAATGGGACCGGTTTCTTCAGCTTGATTTCATGACGGTAATGTAGCCCATGCATGGGAGAAGAAAGGGAGAGATGGGGACATCTGTTCAATACAGGCCAAAAAGAACCTCGGTGGCCTGTATGGCATCTTGGGAAAGAAGGCAACATGATATCAACATGCGCGAAACATGCGTTTAGTTGTTGTTTTTGACTCCTTTTTTATTTTTGAAATATTTGTTTTATTTTGTTCCTTCGTTTATTTCATTTGTGCATTTACAGTATTAAACCTCTAATCACAAATCACGACTTCAATTGTATTTGCACATTTTTTTTGGCCAGGTATACGTTATAACCTTTTATTATTTTTTAAATAATTTATTTAAAAGTTATAAAATTGTGAAATGCGTTTTCTGTAGTACTGGTTTTTTTTTTTAAATCACACGCTGTTGCTGCGCTTGCACCTCATCCTCTCTTGCGCATCTCTCGCGCTGTCTTGTCAGAGGACATGAACACATGTTTTGATTACACCACCGGTGGCCGAGCGGCTCCTCCGTTATTCGTAATTAAACTCAATTCCCAAAGTAACATTTATCTTCCAGGGTCTGTGCGTTCACTGTGCGCGAGCGCCACTGCCTTCTGCTGTGCGCACACACTGTTCGAACAGCAAGAAGAGCGAAATAAAAGCGAATAACAGCGACCCAAAGAAGAAGAGTACCATCACAAATCAAAGCAAACAGAGCACGGCCCGGACTGAGAATGCCTCTGTTGCCCCCCCCACCCCCACCTCCATGCCGAAATGTATGAGACCCATTTGGATAAGTGTGAGAAAAATGAGATCAGTGTGAATGATGATGTGTGTGTGACCATTTGTAAGTTGTGAGATACAGAGTATGACGAACAAGTGACAAACGATTGAAGTTATGGAAATGAGATATAGCAGTGAAGATAAAATAAACACCCCTTGAATAATTTGTCTGTTAGACTTTACATGCTGATGCAATTTCAGGGATTTACATTTTTATTTTTTTTTAACTCTGTGTGGTATGAAAATGTTTTAGTGCTGGACAGGGATTCATTAGTTAGTTATCATAATCTCACCATCCACAAACCAAAGTCTTTAAATCATCTGAGAGAAAAGTACGTTTGATTTTTGTATTCATTCTGTAGAATTAACTTTACAAGCTGTACAGGTCTTGTTTCAGAATACATGGCTGACATTTACAATTTGCGCAAAGTATCATTTCCCCCTCCCGATGTGCCTTGCTTAATTTTTTGTTGCGTATTTTTCTCACTCTCAATTTTGAGCTCAACTGCGTCTTGTTCTTTGAATTAGAAAGGGTAAGCACTGCCAAGGAAACAACAGAACTGTTGTGCAAATCGAAGAAAGAGAGAAATGAATCTGATCAGCCATCTATCACTTCTCGCAATAAAGGAGGCGACACGGCGGAGGCAGATGATTTGATGAATAATCTTCGGTCGTTTTAATTAACTTTTTGCTGTCCTATAATGACCAAGTTGGTCAACGGAGCCGGTCAATAAGAATGTTAATACCAAACAAATAAAACTTCTCATGATTAAAAACCTCCTGCTTTATTAAATTTGAAATTCAAATGAAATTTATGCCTCCAGTCCACGACGCATGTAAATAGAGTAGCCAGGGCTACATCATTATCCTGAGAGCATTTCTGCATTCATCGTCCTGATATCAATAGCCTGCCACTGTATTGCTGTTGAGCGTTAACAGAACACAAAAGCCATATTCCACCTTGTAAAGACGTTTACATGCATTATGTGAAATGATTTTTATACTGACCAACAGGAGTTAAATGCTCGCAATTCGTAATACATACGTGATAATAACAAAATGTCAGAAAATACTCCAGTCCTGCGTAAATGCTGTGTGTGTTACTTGTGTGTGTGTTAAGGAAACAGCGAAAGAAAGAGATGGTCGCCTAAAGTTATGAGAGTAGCCTATACATATCGATTTCGTTAATTTGCTATGCATGCATATACATTTTTTTTTAAATCAATCGACCCACAATGCACGCTCATTTGAATAATTTAAACGTTTGTCTACAAAAGGAAAGTTTTATTAAACGATGTTAATTTTCGAAACAATGGTCAAACATTTAAAGAACAGTTATTTTATTAAAAAAAATAAAGGCAACCTGTTCGTTTTCTCTTCTTGACCTGTACAACATCATTTCTTTAAATAAATAGTTTATGGGAATCTACATTCTACTAAACAACCTGTAAGACAATGACAACGACTTGTAAGAGTGATATGATATACAATTGCTATTTTTTCCGTTATCATAACTTGTAGCACACATAATAATAATAATTAGTATTATTATTCATAACAGATCAGGGGGTCCACCAGTAACCTCGTTTAACCTCTTTATACAAAAGAATAGAAAAGTTTTCCCTACAACGTCCAGTCCTACTCATTTAAGTTGAGTTTTATTATGAGGGGGGTGTTGGAAGGGGTGGAGATCTTGTCTGAAGTGCTCTATCGATGACCTCACGCTAGAATGTGGCCGCGTGAAGGTACGGCTCGTCCTGATTGGCCGCCCGTGTCACAGCGGCACTTCAAAGCCGTGAGAGGAGCTACAATTGTGCTGGAATGGGCGGACCACATCATTGTATTGCACACCTCTAAAAAAAACAGTGCTCTGATTCATAAATATAAAAAGATCCTCTGAGGAGGGCACTTTTGTGATGGCAACTTCACTTCTAGGGGTGAGTCTAAGGAGTTTCGTGCTGGTTTAATTAGTTTCCTTTATTGTCCTGCCGTGGGGATTAACATTGCTTGGGTCAGCCGGGGAGAGAGTCACTTGATTATGTTTTAAAGCGACAGAAACGAGCAGGACTTCCATTTCTCAACTACGACATTGTATGTATAACTTATCTTGGTATTTCTATGCTGTGTTTCGCTTTTGTTTTGTGTTTGCGAGTTGTTGTAGCTATTTCAGTGGTTAAGATTTGCCTTACTTCAGGCATGCTGGGGATGCAGCGAGTTCAAACTGCTCTTCGAACGCGCACAGTTCCCAGATCTACCATCTTTACTTACCTCTTAACTTCTTTCGTTCCAGGAGGAGCCGAGATTGGGGTCGACTCCTTTAGCCATGTTGGCTGCGACGTGTAACAAAATCGGGAGTCCGAGTCCTTCTCCTTCCTCTATTTCGGATACCTCGTCTTCGTTCGGGAAAGGATTCCACCCGTGGAAACGAGCGGCAGCCAGCAGCTGTAGTTTGGGATCCAGTTTATCCTCTTTCGCTCGGAATGGGGGTGGTTTAAGCGACTCTTTTGGCACGAACACGTCCACGGGATCCAGTGCCTTTTCCTTAACTTCTGGTACTTCATCCAACTCCCACTTCGCAAACGACTACTCCGTTTTCCAGGCGTCGGTTTCCAACAACTCCCAAGAGCCCAGCCACCAGCCCATGTTTATTTCCAAGGTGCACACGTCCGTGGACAGCTTGCAAAGCATTTACCCGAGAATGAGCGTGGCGCATCCCTACGAGTCGTGGTTCAAGTCCTCGCACCCTGGCATACCCACCGGGGATGTGGGCACCACGGGCGCATCCGCGTGGTGGGACGTGGGAGCCGGTTGGATTGACGTGCAGAACCCGAACGGAGCCGCGCTCCAGACGTCCCTTCACTCCGGTGGGCTGCAGACTTCCTTACACTCTCCTTTGGGGGGATACAACTCAGACTACTCGAGTTTAAGCCACTCTGCTTTTAGCACCAGTGCGTCCCCGCATCTGCTGACCACCGGTCAGCATCTCATGGACGGATTCAAACCCGTGCTCTCCTCGTACCCGGACTCCAGTCCCTCTCCCCTGGGTGGAGCTGGATGTTCCATGTTGACAGGGGGTCCGACGGCCTCGTTGGCGGGATCTCCGCGGTCCTCGGCGCGGCGCTACTCGGGCAGAGCGACGTGCGACTGTCCGAACTGTCAAGAGGTGGAACGCCTGGGTCCAGCTGGCGCGAGCCTCCGCAGAAAAGGGCTACACAGCTGTCACATTCCCGGCTGTGGGAAGGTGTACGGCAAAACGTCCCACCTCAAGGCTCACTTGAGGTGGCACACCGGAGAAAGGCCGTTTGTGTGTAACTGGTTGTTCTGTGGGAAGAGGTTCACGCGCTCCGACGAGCTCCAGCGACATTTACGCACGCACACCGGCGAGAAGCGCTTCGCTTGTCCCGTGTGTAACAAGAGGTTCATGCGGAGCGACCACCTCAGTAAACATGTCAAAACGCACAGTGCCGGAGGCTCATCAGGGTCGGGCTCTGGGGCGAGTGGAGGGAAACGAGGGAGCGACACCGACAGCGAGCACAGTGCGCCCGGTAGCCCCTCGTGCCACTCACCTGACCTGTTGCAACCTCCCGAGTCTGTCCCGACGACGGGCATGAACGGCCGTGCAAACTCCCTCGATTAATCCCGTTCAAAATGCACGTACACGAATCTCGAATGGACTAGAAACTTACCTGACGGTTCACAAAAAGGTTGTGCTGTTCGTTCGGTAACACTTTATAAAAACTTTCAATAATTCCGATTGTTAACGAACACTATCAGATCGCTAGTTAATGCACATTCAATTCTGAATATCCCATGTGAAACAATATAAACCAAAGTTTCATCTCTTTTGAGCTATTCGAGTGTGCATTAACTAATTTTCTGTTAAGCTTAATACTATCTGTTAAGTCAAAAGTGAAAGTTATTATAAAGTGTCACCTGGTGAAATAACCGTGTGGCCATTTCACCTGGATGTTGTAAAGTGATTCAATTTACGATTAAAATGTAATTTACAATGAAGTAAGCCTGTTTTGGTCTGCACAGATTCTGGGACATGGATTTGGTAAAATAAGGGGATATTAAAAAGGACATAATCTAATATGTGCGTTCTGATGGGTATTTGTCGAATAGTCTTATTTTACTTACTGTTGTTATGAAACCGAAAAATGTATTTTACCCATCAGTGAAGTGGCCTGTCATTGCTAACTTTTTGTTTTTCTCAAAACCAAACTGTGGCACTTTATTCATGAACACTACTAAAATCCAATTTCGTAAGGATAAATTGCCGTAGTGTTGAATAGACTTCGTTTTGTCATTTACAAATTCATTTCTTTAATATTCGAAAAGATAGTCTATATATCGCACATTGGTCTTTGTCGAAACTACAGACTACAAATTCTAAGTTTGTATGAAATGTACTTATTTCTTGTTGCTGCAAAAGAATGTAAATATTGAAAATAAAATAGAATAGACTAGAAGGTTATTCCACACTGATGTAAAACTTGGGTATGTATTTGTTCAAGACGCAAATTTTGAATAGTGTTTTTAGTTGCATACATTGATTCTAGTAAATATCCAAAACTGTACGGCAGTGTTTTTTGTGAAGAAAAACCTCATATTTATCCACGAGTTGGACTTGATTTTTTTGGAGGTCTGTCATAGACGCACTTTGAAATGATTTGTAAGATTTTAAATTCAGAATTCAGTGTTTAATCACGTTTTCTAATTTATGTAAGCATGCACATGTAAGGTGAGCGTTTATTTCACATCGTTTATTTGAGAAAATTGGCTTTCTAATTTAAGCCACTCAATAAAGTCAACATGGATTCAGCCACAGTGAACGGTTTGCCGTTGATATTGCTGCAATGTCCGATTTCTATCAAATAAAATGTGCTCTAGAGTGCAAGACCTGTTACGCCATTTCAATACCAATTGTAAAAAATAAAAATGTGCTCAACTGTTAAAACTGCAGTTGTTGTGAAACCCACGAAAAGCAGCTTTAGTAAATTAACTGTTTGCTACAATTTTAACACATATATTTTTTAGAGTTCTACACATTCTCTTAAGTAGCTAAGATTCCAGACAATAAATCTAAACTTCTGAGAACATTTTATATGAGATAAAAGAAGAACTGTAACTTGAATTAAAAAACGGTGACTATAAATTTAGGTTTTTGCTAGTTTATGAAAGATAGCTATACATTTGCAGTCACTTTAAAATAATATCTATAAATCTCAGAGCACACCAACCAAGTAACACAAACTGTTACGTCTTCAGTAGCCACGAAAACCATTCACGTTCAAGGATTTCAGTGTTTTTCCGAGTGTGTCTTTCGAAAATGAACATATGAAGAATATTATCAGCGCATAATTGTGTAAAATTGGATACATGCGAAAGAAAAAGAATTAATAAAAATGTACCGCAACTGCATTTGACCATACAAACAAAATTGCATGCACAAAAGGTAAAAATATGCTAGTCCATGGAAGAGTTTGGGAACTGAAATTGACTTTAAACGAGTTAGCTATACTTTAAATAAAAAGTTGAATTTAAACATGCAGGAACGACAGCAAAGAAGGATAGATAATTTATTTAATAAAAATCGAAAAATCCTCTTAATAATAAACAATGCATAATATTAACAGGAATAATACAAGAACAATACCAGTTACTGTTCGAAAGACAATAAAGTTCAAGCCAGTGCAGAAAAAAAGGTCCAACATGTTGGAGGCTCAAATCACGAGCACATTGCGCCCCCATGCGCCGATCTCATATAAACAAAACCAATATTCACATTCAAAGGGTTAATGCCATTGTACAAACGCATACAATCTTCAAAACATTTGGTAAATGTGCTGCAATTACCTGTTAAAGCAGATGCGTACTGGTGGGAAAAAGTATCAAGGGATTTTTACTGTACATTATTTTATGTACAATAAAATATCACGACTATAATATTTACAATGGACTGTATGACATACAATATTTCTATATAAAAAAATGAGGAAAAATAAATCTATAGATATAAAATATATTTTCATTTCTAGACAAGAATAGTATCTTTCATTGTAACAAAATGACTAAATAACAATTATCCCACTTTCTTGCTTGTTTGTTTCTAGAGTCCGAATATTTAAACGCTTCTTAGCTTATCAACTGTAAGCTTTTACATTCAAAGTCATTTAGTCCTAAAACAAACTGAATATTTAGTGACAGAGGAGATTTCAATTGAATTTAAGATTAACGGCACCATTTAATCATTTAACTTTGCCCTTCATTTTAGATATACAACCACTAGAATAAATCAAAGGGAGATTAAGTTAGTGAGCAGACACTTGTGCATTCACTAGAGCATAGTAGGCCCCTTGTTTGGCTATGAGTTGAGCATGCGTTCCCTGCTCGGTCACCTTGCCGTTCTGAACAACCACGATGATGTCAGCATTATAAATAGTGGACAGGCGATGGGCAATGACGATACATGTGCGGCCATGCCGAGCGTCATCAAGGGCCTTCTGCACTATCTGTGTAACAGGAAAGAAAGAAGTGGCCAAAACTTTAAACTAGCGATAAATGGAGATTTAAAGCAACACTTTATGAATGAAATCTCTTGACTTTAGTCTTAGGTTTGATCTTTTGTTTCCTTTTCGAAATGTAATGCGACATTAAAACTCAGGGAGTATGTAGAGTGTAAATCTGCATTTATTTGATCCAAAAATACAGCAAAAACAGTAATATTGTGTTATTAATTATATATTGTGTAAAATAATTTTAAAGGTATTCCCTAAAACCAGCAGGATGGCAGGCACACAAGTTCAAACTATCAAAAAAGTGCCACCTGCTGGTTGAAGGCAGAAATGCATGCAGTCCATTCAGTGCCAAGAATGAAACAGTTTTAATATATAAAATTAACTTTACTAATGAAATACTTTGAAATAGTTTTGAAAATATGCGTAAGAGCCTGTACAAACCTTCTCGCTCTCTGTGTCGAGTGCAGACGTGGCCTCGTCCAGCAGCAGAAGTTTGGGATTGCGGACCAGAGCTCGAGCGATGGCTATCCTTTGCTTCTGTCCTCCAGACAGCTGAGCGCCTTTATCTCCAACTCGAGTGTTGTATTTCTGAAAGGATATTATATATGCATATAGATCATGAAATCAGACAGTTTTTATTGGCAGCTTAGAGCATATAATATAATATACTATGTTCAGAAGTCTGGAGGGAATTTTTATTTGAAAGAAATTAATACTTTTATTCAAATTGATCACATTTTATTTAAATTGATCAAAAGTGTAGACATTACTAATATCATAAATTGTATTTAAATAAATGCTTTTCTTTTGAACACTGGCTATTTTACTATCATTAAGGCACTATTATAATTTTAAGCAATATTTTGAATTCGTTTTTTTAATTTAATTTTGTTTTCATTTTAATTAAAGTTTTAGTAATTATTTTGTGTTTTTGTCATTTTTATTCGTTTTATATAATATGTCTGTATAGTTTTTGTAATTTTTTTATTCAGTTTGGACTTATTTTTAGGACGTAAAGATAAACTAAATGAAAATGAGACATTTTACGGCAATTAGCAGAAATAAAATAAGTTAAAACAATTTTTAAAAAATATATTTTTATCGTATTTCAGTTGTTTCAATTTTATTTCAAATAACAAAAAAATGTTTTATGGTTTTTGGGAACTATAACAACCCTGTTGAACATTCTATTTAATAAAGAATCCTGAAAAAAAAAAACTTCAACAAAAATACAACTGTTTTCAACATTGATAATATTAAGAAAGGGTTTCTTGAGCAGCAAATCAGCATATTAGAATGATTTCTGAAGGATCATGTGACACTGAAGACTGGAGCATGCCTTCACATAAATAAATAACATTTTAAAATAGTAATAAGTGTAATGATATTTCAAAATATGTTTTTGTTTTAGATTGTTTTAAGTAGAGAACTTGCTTGTAGAGCAAAATGCACAAACACACACATTAACAGAGACATCATGCATACCTCTGGAAGGCCAAGGATAAATTGATGAATGTTGGCCTTCTTCGCAGCTTCCTCGATCTCCTCCTGGCTGACGTCGCGGCTGTTGTCTCCATACTGAATGTTCTCAGCAATGGTGCAATCAAACAGGATGGGCTCCTGAGACACCAGCCCCATCTGCGTGCGCAGCCATGCCAAGTTCATACTTCTGCTGTCGTTCCCATCTACAAACTGCGCGACAAGCAAAACCCAGACAGAATGTGAGGCATAAATTGATCCCTTGAGCCAAAAATAATGGCTTAGACCTCTAGGCACACCAAACCACCTGATGAACTCACCACTTGGCCTGCCGCAGGGTCATAGAAACGCTCCAGAAGCTGAATGGTGGTGCTCTTGCCACAACCACTGCTGCCCACCAGGGCCAGGGTCTGGCCCTGACACACGGACACATTCAGGCCCTGCAGGACTTTCACATTCTGACGGGTTGGATAGGAGAATTGCACATCTCGGAATTCAATATTCCCTGAAAAGTTTGTCTGAAAAAAAAAGATTAGATATGCATGTATTATATGTTGTGCTTTTTGGTGACCACTTCTAACCGTTTGAGTATTTCATACTTACTGGTCGTTGTCCAGACTCGTCATAGATATCGATGTTTGGCTTCTTTTCTAGCAGCAGTAAGATCCTCCCCGCTGCGACTTTGGCTTTGGCAAAGTCAGGGGCGAATGATGAGGACTGACCAATGTTCATTGCAGCAAAGACGATCACAGAAAACACCCTGTGGAAGACGAACCAACACATCAATGTAGCAAAGAGTGTGCTTGATATTCAAATATCACATACATATAAAGTCTTTATAAAAACCGTACTTACAGGAAAACATTTTCATATTCTGTGTAGCAGCGTGCAATAAGCCAGGCTCCGAAGCGGAAGATTGCGGCATTGACCAGGTAAGGAATGGCTTGGGCTAGAGCAAAGGTGATTCCGTAGATGGGTGCTTTACACAAACTAGATCTGAAACATATCACGTATTGCTGTTTGTAAGATTTGGCATTAGCTGAGCACTTTTGTTGAGCCACAGATAAAATTAGCCGTTTGCAGTTTCTGAGATTTTAGAAGTTTTAGTGCTTAGGACCTTCAAATATAATGATTCTCTTGTGAGCAGTGTTGTTTTAGTATTATCTATTATACAACTATTATAGTTGGTATTCATTTTAAATTTTTCGATATTCCGATATTCTGTTGTGTGTTTTTTTTTCATATACATTTCTGTTTAGCTTTAGTGCTTCATTTCAATTGATTAAGCTAACAATAGCAGCACTGCTTGTGAGGGACACCTATCCTATCCTAAAAAGTTGTTATATATATATTAATGTACAAAAACGTATTTATAATGCATGAGAAAAAAAGTGTTTAAAATATTTTCTAAATTAAGTAATAATACTGTCACTGTACTAAAGTCAAAACAAATTATTATTCAAGGTTCATTTATTACTATAAACAAATAGTTATTCAAAGTTTTTGAACATAACATTTTTTTGTTTTTTTTTAAATAAATATTTTTTGCTCACCAAGCCTGCATTTAGTTGATCCAAAATACAGCAAAAGCAGTACTATTGTGAAATATTGTTTACACTTTACTTGAAGGGGTGTGCATAAGACTGACATGACACCTACATAATCATGACATGACGCATGTTATGAATATGAAGGAGGTTTTATGCATGTTTATGACAACTGTCATTAAGTGTCATTCGCTCAGTTATGTAATTTTTAATGCAAAGATGACATTGTTTGTCATCTTTGTGCCACATGATCCTTCAGACATCATTCTTATATGCCCCCCCCCCCTGTTTGTTGCTCAAGAAACATCTGTATTATATTTATCAATAGTTACAACAGCCGATACATTTTTTCAGGTTTCTTTGATGAATCGAAAGTTCAAAAGAACAACATTTATTAGAAATAGAAATAATTTGTAACATTCACAAGCTTGGAGCCATCTTTTTATTTTTTTCAGGGGGTTAACAGAAATTAATACGGTTATGTTGCAAGGAAAAATTAATTGACAAAAGTTATGATAAAGACATTTCGAATAATTACAAACACAGTAAATGCTGCTTTTTGAACTTTCTATTCACCAAAGAAACCTGAAAAAAAAATCTACTCCGCTGTTTTCAACATAATAATAATCATAATAATAAATGTTTTGTGAGCAGCAAATCAGAATATTAGAGTGATTTCTGAAGGATATGTAACTGAGTAAGTGCAACATTTTCTCTTTGAAATCACAGGAATAATTAAATTTTATATATATTCATATATCTAAGCATTTTTTAAATAGTAATGAATTTTTCAGCAATATTTACTGTTTTGCTGTATTTGGACAATACATGGGGTTTGATGAGCAGAAGGATTCTTTTAAAAACTTAAAAATCTTATACTGTTCAGCAAACATTTGACTGTAGTGGTAATTAAAAAATTAATAGAACAATGTAAAATTTAAAAAATATATTTAATTAATTATATAAAGAATATTAAATATATATACTCTTTTTAACACACCATACAGTCAGGGTTAAAGTTTATAAAATAGCACATTTCACTGGAATGCTTTAACACAAATATAATTCCAAGCTTTAAACATGACACAAATATTTTGTGTTAACTTTGACACCCTAAAGTACATGTTTGTGAAATCTTTTTCTTTTGTCTTCTTCTTCAAATTTTCCATGGGGCCCTTAGCGCCACCTTGTGGTCCCCGGACCCCAGTTTGAAAACCCCTGTATTAAAATGTTTAGTGTTAAAAATGTGATTTTACTGGTATGGCTTGCTCAGGCTGTCAATAAACTTGTGGAAGAAGACGTCTTCGCGGGTTAATGAAACAACCGTTCTGAAGTTCTCAACTGTTTCTGTGGATATCTGTGGAGAAGAGTTACCAGTCAGTTATACATAATCCTTTATTGCGTATATTAAATCACATAAATTGAACAAAACAAAACCAAAACAAAAGGGTCAATGACCAGTATACTGCACCTTGCCAGACATCTCCAGTGCACTCTGATCTTTGGATGCATGTCCTGACATGGCTCTCATCTGGATGAAATTAGCCGCCGTGAGGAAGGGGACACAGGCAAGGATAAGCAAGGTGAGCTGCCAGCTATGGATGAAGGCCACAATGACAGCGATGCCAAGAGTACAGATAGTGTTTGTGGCTAGACCTAATCTGGATCCTGCTGCCTAGAGATGAGAAGAAGAGAGAAGAAAAAAGTCACTACCCAACTAAGCTACATTATCAATAAATATAATATTTAAATACACTCCCGTTCAAAAGTTTGGTGTGAGTAAGTTTTTTTTAATCTGCAAAGATGCTTTAAATTGATCAAAAGTGACAGTAAAGACATTTATAATTTTACAAAAGTTTTCTATTTTAAATAAATAATGTAGAAGAATCCTGAAAAATGAATCATGGTTTTCACAAAAATATTAAGCAGCACAAAGCATGAAATAAAATAAAATAAAAAGATGAAGTTGGAATATAAAGATAGAATTAATATATATAGATATATATATATATATATATTATATAAATAAAGATAATATTTAAAAAAAAAATCAGAATAAAAGGACAAAAATACAACAAAATTCTAACATCTAAAATTGGAAAGTAATATATATAATATTAAAAAAACGGCAATAATTATGTCAAATATACTTAACACTGATTCAAATATTAACATTGATAACAATAACTATTTCTTAAGCAGCTAATTAGCATATTAGAATGATTTCCGAAGGAACATGTCCAATTAAGACTGGGAGTGATGGGCTGAAAATTTCCGCTTTGCCATACAGGACTAAATTACATTTAAAGTGTATTCAAACAGAATATAATTATTTTACAATATTACAGTTGTACTGTATTTTTGATCAAATAAATTGGTGAGCATAAGAGACTTAAGAGACCCCTAACGTTTGAATGGTCGTGTACCTGTGAATTCAAAACTATACTAAAAGCTGTAGTCATATGGATTAGCTCTCACATAAATACGACTGAGAAACAGATTCAGCCAGGTCTATAACGGTTTAAAGAGATGGATGTAATGAACCAGAGCCAAAAACACAGGCTGTATTCACAGTGAAAGCTTAATTACTGGTTCTGATGGCAAATCACTGTGTTCCACTCACCCCTTTAACCAGAGACGCATCTGTGGCTAATTTAGTGGTCAGGACTCCCACTGCATTGTTGTTGTCATCAAACCAAGCAATCTCCTGTTGAGAGAAACAGGCTTGAGGATGAAGCACGCATTTCAATAGCTATTTCTTTGTTCCAGATTAGTTCTCAACTGCATATAGTAATGGAACAAGAGATGCGGGAAATGTGCCATACCTGTCTGATCATGGCATTGAAAGCCTGACATCTCAACCTCATGGTTAGCAACTCCCCAGATTTACCAAACATGAAGCCCTACAGGACAGAGCAACAGATGTGGAAATTACGTACAGCAACTATACAGTACGTACACCATATATTCAACAAATATATTAAGTAGAACAACTGTTTTCAACACTGATAAAAAAAATGTTTCTTTAGCACCAATCAGCTGTTTAGAAGGATTTCTGAAGACTGGAGTATTGATGCTGAAAATTCAGTTATGTCCTCACAGGATAAATGCATATGCAGTATTTCATTGTAATTCAAACAGAAACAGTTATTCTTAAATTAATGTATTTATAATTTTTTTTAATTATTTTATTTTATATTACAGAATATTGTACTGTTTTCCTGTATTTTACTCAAGTAAATTCAGCACTGGGGACATAAAGGACATAACTAAAAAAATAATCTTACTACCAAACTCAAGAAGTTGAACGTAATGTAAAAATATAGTTTCGTTTTTTAAAAACAGATACTACTTTTTTTATTATATATCTATATATATATATATATATATATATTTTAAATATATATATATATATATATATTATTAATATATATAATATTATAATATATGCAGTGATCAAATAAGTATTGAACACATCGCCAGTGTTTCTTCTCAGTAAATGTTTAAAAAAAAAAAATTTTCTAAAGGTGGCGGTTGACAATGCAATTTTCACCAGATTCCGTAACAGCCCAAGTAATCCATACATACAAAGAAAACAAATCAAATAAGTTCAGAAATTAAGTTCTGTGTAATAAAGTGGAATGACAGAGGGAAAAAGCATTGAACTCATGAAGAAAGGGAGGTGCAAAAAGGCATGGAAAGCCAAGACACCAGCAGAAATCTTTCAGTAATTAGAAAGAAATCCTGCTCCTTGTCAGTGGAAATTAATATTAGCAGGTTTAGTCCCAAATGATGGCCTATAAAAAGGTGTCTCATGTCTCAAAGGTGTTCATCTCTCTAACCCAAAATAGTAGCAAACGCTAGTAATAATGCAACATACGCTTCGTTTCCATTACCCTTCAAATTGCGCAAATTGAAATTGCGAACTGAACGTATACGTCTCCTTCGACTAAAAACAATGGCTATATAGTGCGATGGCTGCGATATATGCAAACCTACCAACTTCTGTCGCCATGACTTATTGCGAGAGGTAAAAATGACATTTTAGTGGCATAAAATCGGGGAATGGAAACACTGCCATTTCGCAATAGTTTTTTTTTAATGAACATTTATAAAATATCACAAAAGATTTGCGCAAATCTGTAATGGAAACACACCTACACTCCCTGGAGAATATGTTACAAAGCCACTGGCTTTTCCCTCTTAGAAAGAAAAGTGAGAACATCATGGTCTTCTGTCGCTTTACGTCAGGGTCAACCTCTGCAAACACCTAGAAACAGATGAGATTCTATTGAACTGAACATTCTGATGAAATCACTCTAAATGCTATGTGCTTAGCGGACGAGTGTAAAATCCAATCCACATTTTTAAATGAATTATTTTGAAACTATCATGAGGAGATGAGCTACACAATAGAGATTTTTGTTCAGAGATGTGCAAACACAGACAAAGGACACTCACTCCAATGATTTTGGCAAACAGAATGGCCACACAGGGATAAACAGCTCCACCCACAAGGCTGGCCAGCGTGCCCACCAGCAGGTACGGCCATTCTGGCTTGTTCAGAGCCAGAATTTTAGTGAAAGGTATTTCTGGAGCTTTTTCTTTTTCCTACAAGAGAATTTGAAAAGAACAAGATCCAATTACTCCATTTAAGAATCACCAGTGTGATTCACTCTGTAGCATCAAAGAAGCGGAGTGCATGTACCTTTTTGTCTTTTTTGGATTTCTTGCTCTTCTTCTTTGAGGACTTCTTTCTGGAGGAACGTCTCTCACTGCCACGTCTTAAGCTTCGTCTAAAGGTTCCGCTCTCCATATGCATTTCCATTACTCCCTCAGGAGTTTCTGTTTCAGAAGATTCCTCACCGGTTTCTCCCTCAGAATCATCCTGAGTATCATCTTCATTGGCATCAAGATCATCCTCATTTGGTCTCCCAGAGGTCTGTTAATGTAAATAAGTAGAAAAATAAACAAATAAATAAATAAAAACATTATGCCAAATAACTCCAAATATGGTGGCCTTCATGCGAGAGACCCCTTCCTAAAGGATACAGGTGTTTTTATATATTTATTTTTTATTAATTTAAGTGTATAAAGACTCCTTTATACTGAGTGGCAGAAATATTAAGCATGAAATTATAATGGAAATATTCCATTGTAATTGCCTTTTATATGTATTTTCATCAGTACTGCACCCACACACACATGTACACACACACACACACACACCCACACACACACACTACTGTTCAAAATTTTGGGGTCAGTAAGATAAAAGTTTTCTTTCTTTTGTTAGTAAAGATCTTTCAAAAAGATTAAATCTTACTGACCCAACTTTTGAATGAATATATATATATAAATATTGAATAATATAATCTTATAATTATAAGCAAAAATATTGTCAACAAATCTATTATATATTTTTGTGTTTTATATATATATATATATATAGAATATATATATATATTAATATTATACTAATTTAATAAAAATTAATCTGATCATTTATAAGAAAAAAATAGTGTCAACAACACCATCAACAACAAAAAAAGTTATATATATAATCTCTATATATATATACTATATATTATTAGCCCATATTTTTCTACTAACTGTAAGAATAAAGAAATAAGATGTATAAACATTTAGTAATAATAAAACATTTGTTTTCTCTTACTGGTATTACTGTTACAAATAGTGGCTGTCAATGGAATAAAATAAATATGATTAATTACATGATTCATAGTTTACAAAGCAAAACAAATGTGTAAGAATATCAAATTTGTTAAATGTGTTAGGTTTGAAAACCCTGATTTAAGGAAACAACAGCATAGAAGTTCATAAAGTCCGTTCTATCTCGCTATTATTACACAGTTGCCATGAAGAGAGACAAACATGTACCTGTTGCATTACGAGAGAATAATACACTCCTTTCTTGGCCATGAGTTCTCTGTGAGTTCCCTGTTCCACCACTTTGCCTTCACTGAAGCCAGCAATTATATCTGCCGAACGAATAGTTGACAGGCGGTGTGCAATCACAATGGTAGTACGTCCTGCTCTGGCCTAAGAAACACACACAATTATTAATCTGCGGTGTTACACATTTGTTGGCTAATACTCTGTTAGCACAACAAAAACTGTAATAAAAGATACCCATAATATGCAACTATAACCTGTTCTATTCCAGTACTATTGGAAATGCACTGTATGTTTTACATTACCTTGTCCAAAGCTGCCTGAACGATGGACTCGCTCTGTGTGTCCAGGGCTGATGTGGCCTCATCCAGCAGGAGGATTTTGGGGTTTTTGACGAGAGCTCGAGCAATAGCGATCCTCTGTTTTTGGCCTCCGCTCAGCTGAGTCCCTCTCTCTCCAACCATAGTGTTCAGCTTCTGTCTCAGAACAAAAAAACTATTTTTTAAAACATCTAACTCCCTTTCAGACTTAACACAACTAGACTAAAATAAACTGGTGAAGAAATTATTTTCATTCAGACATTTCTAGTAAACTTCACAAACAATTACACGCAACAGCAGGTAGACAGCACTAATAAAATGCCTGCTTATATCAATGCTGCTTTATATATAAGAATATATAGTATATAATATATAATAATAATATATATACACTGTATGCACTCCACATACATAATATCTGCTCAAAATGCAAAAATCAAAACATTTCCAAGTAGGGGTTGACCAATATTAAAATTCTGGCTAATTAACTATTAACTACTAATAAACTATTTCAATAAGGAGATCATTTCTTTTATGTTATGGCTGAAAACTGATAAAGGGCCATTATTAAAAAGTCTACTTTGTCTAAATTAAAAACATAGATGAGCTTCTTTTTGCCTTCAATTTTTAGGGGCTGAACTGAGTCAAAACCTTTAATAACAAAAAAGTACAGTACGGTGCTCACATCTGGTAGTTTGGAAATGAAATCGTAGGCATTGGCCTCTTTAATGGCTCGTTCAATGTCTTCATCAGTGGCATCTTCACGGCCGTAGCGTATGTTCTCAGCGATGGTGGTTCCAAAAAGAACAGGCTCCTGACTCACGATACCCATGTTCTCCCTCAGCCAGCACACATTCAGAGAGCGGATATCATGACCGTCCAGAGTCACCTGCAATTGTACACATTTCATAAAATAAACAGCTCTTCTTTCCTGAGACTGACTGAATTCCATCATTTTTTATGTGACGTGAAGTATTGAAGGAATGCAGCTTTAACTGAGAGATGAAATGATTCACGGTTGCTCATTAGTCAGTGTTACCTCTCCTGAACCAAGGTCATAGAAGCGCTGCAGAAGCTGAATTGTTGTGCTTTTCCCACAGCCACTGGCTCCAACCAATGCAATGGTCTTTCCATGAGGGATTTTCAGACTCATTCCCTGCAGAATCTGCACAGAGACACATTGAATCAGTCCTCAGTAGGTTACAATTTCTATAGATGCACAATATATCAGTACCATATTGGTTATGAGGCAACGTTACAGACTTAAATTACTCACCCTGAAAGGGTTAGTTCACCCAAAAATGAAAATTCTGTCATTAATTACTCGCCCTCATGTCGTTCCAAACCCGTAAGACCTTTGTTCATCTTCGGAACACAATTTAAGATATTTTTGATGAAATCTGAGGGCTCTCTGACCCTCCCATAGACAGCAAGGTAACTACCACATTCAAGGTCCAGAAAAGTACCAAGATGATTGACAAAGTAGTCCATGTGACATCAGTGGTTCAACTGTAAAGTTACGAAGCTACGAGAATAATTTTTTGCGCAAAGAAAACAAAAATAACGACTTTATTCCACATAAAGGAATACAGTCGTTATTTTTGTTTTCTTTGCGCAAAAAAGTATTCTCGTAGCATCGTAACTTTACAGTTGAACACTGACGTCACACGGACTACTTTGTTGATCATCTTGGTACTTTTCTGGGTCTTGAACGTGGTAGTTGCATTGCTGTCTATGCAGGGTCAGAAAGCTCTCGGATTTCATCAAATATATCTTAATTTGTGTTCCGTAGATGAACGGAGGTCTTACGGGTTTGTAACGACATTAGGGTGAGTAATTAATGACAGAATTTTTATTTTGGGGTGAACTATCCCTTTAAATGTATCAGTATTAGTCAATAATGTATATCTCTATATGATATGAATCTTTTTGTGCATGCCTTTTCCTTTATTTTTACATTTAAATTACCTTTGCCACCCTCTAATGCTCACTTTGAGTTAAATTAATCTTTAAAAGCAATATTGTTTTATGTAGACAAACAGTATTTACTGGTTATCATTTTTAAAACTATTAATTATATTTTTTAAACAAATAATTAAAACCAATATAATTTTATTAAGTAATAACTTCAATAAATACAATGGATAGTATCAATAATAAAGTTCCTGACAGGTGGGAAAATATGCAACTCTACCTTCACATCTTTTCTGGAGGGATAGCTGAAGTGGATGTTCTTGAATTCAATATCTCCTTTCACATGATCTGGTTTGTGACCTTCATTTGAACTGCTGTCAATGGGACGAGGCTGCATCAGGTAACAGGAACAGAAATAAGTCATCCAGAATAACAATATGGGTATAAATATAATAAATATGAACTTCATTATAAAGAATGAAGATAGACTGAAAGTTTGTACCATGTCAATTGTTTTGTAGACCTCATAAGCAGCACCCCGGGCCTTAGCGATGCTCTCCAGGTTTGGAGCTCCCTGACCCAAAGAGAAGGAGCCAATCATCACAGAGAAGAAAACCTGCGGTCAAAAGTAACAACGCTGGTGGTCAAGAAACATCTCCTGCTGTGACTTTATTCAGAAACAGATAAAAGTTTTTTTTACAAGTTTAACAAACTTACAGTGAGGACCTTTCCAATTGAGTAATTCTCCGGCTCGTCCACAGAGAGTTTTGTCCCATACCAAAACGCCAGTGCGTAAGTGCCAAATATAATGAACTGTGTCAAACCCATGGACACATTAGTGGTAATGGCTTTCTTTATCCCAAAATTCTTTGCTTCTATCAAGTTCTTCTCATACCTAGAATACAGAAAATAGTTTGTCACAGAAAATCATTCATCTTTAACGGACACATTCAGAACAGCTTGATCACATTCTTGACATTTAGAAGAAGGCCCAATCTTATCTCCTCTGTTTAAGTGACAAAACAGTTATGAACTTATGGTGATGAGTGAAAAGAACAGAATGTTCTCACTTTTCCACTGCTTTTTTCTGTCCATTAAATGCCACAACAGTCCTGATAGTGCGCTAAAAGTAGTTGTGCTGTAAAACGGCACCGTGCTACCTGACGTTGTTAGGCATTTTCGTTGCTGAAAAGCTGGCTCCTTATCACTGGGTCCTATACAGTATTGCATTTATGACTAAATCATATTTGGCTAGGGAAAATAAAAGGCAGATATTGACAATAAATGTAAAAATAAAAAAAGGTATTTATATACTTATCTATACATAATAATAATATATTAAAATAAAATAATATATATACTAATATATATTTATATAGTATATATATATAAGCCTCTTTTTATTTTATTTTTATTTTAATATTTAATATTAAGAATAAAAGTTTTATAATTCTTCTATTTTATTTAATCATCGTCTAATTTAATTTACTATCACAAGAATCTATTGGGACAAAAAGGTAACTATTTACAAATATCAAAATAATAATTAAAAAATATAAATTACTAAAATAAATATATTAAAATTTATAGAAAAAAATTTAATTATATTTGAGGTGTTTTATAGTATTATAAAATTAGTATTTTTTAAATATTTTTATTTTAATAATATATATCTTCTATTTAATTTGATCATATTTTAATTTTATTTTAATCATCACAAAATCTAAGGTGCCAAATAAATCATATTTAAAATAAATCAAAAATAATAAAAAAATAATTAAACTAAATAAATATATTACAATTTATCGAAAAAATAGAATATATTGAGTTTACAGTATATTATGATTTTTTTTCCATTTGTTCAATAGGTTTATTTAACAATATATATTTTATATTTAATTTGATCATATTTTAATTTATTTAATCATCAAAGAATCATAGGCGACAAAAAGGTACGATATTTACCTTTGAAAAAATAAAAATGATTACAATAAAGATATTTAAAAAGGATAGAAAAAAATTGAAAAAAATGGAAGGGTGAATATATATTAATCATTTTTTTATATTTGTATTTTGCTAATATATTTTTAAATTTTATTTGATCATCATTTTAATTTGATTTAATCCACAAAAATCTATAGGTGACAAAAAGGTAAGATATTTACAAATAAATGTAAAAAATCAATGATATGTGACATAATACATACTATAGACCAAACAGCTGCTGAACCTGCCAGCAGAGGACTGACAGCAAGAATGACCAGCGTCAGCTTCCAGCCGTAGATAAACCCAATGATGAAACCAGCAATAAATGTGCAGAAGAACTGGACAAACACACAGATTTTGTCCCCGAGGCCATCGTTGATTGTGTTTATATCACTGCATTGGGGGAAAGAATGGAGCTGCATACATTTGACACTTAAACACCTGAGACGTAACCAAAGAACTGATCAGCTGACAGAAACAAGAGTCTGGATCGTGGCACGCACTCAGTAAGTCTTATGTTCAGCTCTCCGATCTGATGCGTGTCAAACCATGACATCTGCTGGTGGAGGATGGCATGAAAGTACTTCTCCCGGATCCTCTTTGTTTGCTTCGCAGCAGTTAGCAGGAAAAGCATGACCTGGAAGGTCCCCAGGAGCAGGACCGCAGCCCCGATCGCAACGAAGTAATAAGCGTGTCTGTGTAAATAAACCAGCACATTAAATCAAGGTCCAACAAAGAAGTGACTGAAGCAAAGGTGGAAGATTCGAACTTAGTCACGAATGTAAAAAAGAATTAAGAAATGCCACTAAATGATTAACAGGAGAACTGGATGAGAGTGAATCGGCTCCTCACTCTGTCATTTTGTCTTCGATGCCTATTTCAGGAGAACCAGCCAAACACGTTGAAGAGTTCGTGAGGGTGAAGGTGAAGTTGTCTGCAAACATTTGGGAGAAACATTTACTGAAAGCAGTTGTACCAGTACCAGACCACCACATTAAAGTAAATATTTATGAGATGATTGCTGAGCTGTAACACTAAGGGTAAAGTTTACATTAGCAATTCAAATCAGTCCATTCTATGACAGACTTTCAAAGAGATATATTTGACGAGGACTTATGTTTCAACCACATGAATTTACCCGCGTTTAGATGGATGTTTCTTTATTGTGCTATTAGATATACCTGTCAGATTAGCGGTATGCCCACTCAACACAAAGCTGTCAGTCATTTCTCCGAAAACCACGCACATGAGAGGCAAGGCAACGCCATGTGCACCTGCACACAGCAGGCCAATCAGCATAAGCAGCACCTCCATGCAGGTGGCATAACGAAACTGCAGCACAACAAACATGTGAGTCAAACACATGACTGCTGTCCTCAGGGCTTATCACGGCATGTTATATCACAACGCTGCTAAAGAATTGTGTGATGTTTGAAGAGATGCACACTTACCAGCTGAAAAAACCCAACCGTTTTCACTGGCTCTTTCTTCTTTTTGGACTTTTTTTCCTTTTTGCTATTGAAACAAGATATAGTCCATTTAAGGTTTCAGATTTATTTATAATTAAGGGACACTATTTTAAATCTTTAATTTAAATAAAATAATCTTTTATTATACATTTTATTTGTTACTTAATTAATTTATATTTTAATATGTTAACTATAAAATTTTTTTTAGTTTCAGTTTTTTGTTTGTTTACCTTTATGAAGGCATATTAAGAGCATATCCAGGTCATTTATGTCATTATGATTATCCATTTATGCCAAATACTTGAATTGAACTTGAAAAACTGTATGAATTAATTGATACATGTACATTTAATCATCTAGCAGATGCTTTTATCCACAGCGAATACAACTGAGGACAATAGAAACAATCAAATGCAGCAATGATATGCAAGTGTTATAACAAGTCTCAGTCAGCTTAATGCAGTACACTTAGCAAGTTTTTTTTTTAAATTATATAATAAATAGAATAGAATAGAAAAAGAATAGAGAAGCTAGTGTTAAGAGGCCCTTTTTTTGCTTTTGTTAATTGTTAAAAAGAAAAAAAAAAAGAAAAAAAAAAAAAACAATAACAAGCAAGCAAGAGATACATACTATATATTAAGAAGCTAGTTTTAGTAATTTTGTTGTTTTTGTCTTTTTTTTTTTTTTTTTTTAAGAAAGCAGTTGTATATAATAAGTGTAAGTCTGAAAGGGGCAAGTTTTTTGTTTAAGAATAAATTAGAATATCGAGTGCAGAGTTAGAGGGTCAATAATATATACAGTCACTATGGGTCTAAATCCATAGCAAAAATAGAACAGAATATTATAAATATATATGGCATAAAATATATTTTATATATGACATAAAAAAAAAAATTAATTAAGTAATTGTCATTGATGTTATAACCAAAAGAAATTATTAAAATATTATTGGACTATTTAATGTATTTCATTCATTCAAATTTTTTTGAATATTGCGTTTCACAATATATTTTCCAAATGGTTATCCAGAGAATACTGAAGAAAAAAACAAAAAAAAAACAACGAGTAAGCTGGTGGCAATGCCAAAGAGAAATTATAATATTTTAAATTGTTTCACTTGGTAAATACTATCAACAGTAACCATATTTGTGTCACAAAATTACTATTACAATTCTGTTACGAATGAATTAAAAATAAATGTATTGTTATTTTAGTTAATTTTCCATTAAAACTATGGCTCTCAAAAAACATAAAATGAAAAGGAAATAATAACAAAATTAATAATATATTTATCGTATAATAAAATGTATTAATATAAAATAACCAATGTCCACTAATAACAATAAATGTCGAATTAAGATTTTAACAAAATTTTGTTTGTTTGTTTTTCCTCCTAAAATTGTACATCGACTGTCTTAACAGTCCCTTGCAGACCCCTGGGGGTCCCCTGTTTGAAACCCCTGTATTAGATTATCAGTTAAAAACACTAGAGGTGTACTGATGAACATTTTAAAAATCTAGAGAATTCTGAAAACTTTCTGGGGAATTTTTGCCCCCAGCTCTGGTTCATTTCTGACTGAATGTAAATAGACACATTTATTTATATTACAAATGAATCTACTTACAAACGACAAGACTCATCTAAAACAATCTCATACAAATCAGACACATCCCACAACTACAAAAACTCTGCTTTTTGGTCACATTTACCCTTTGCCCTTTGATTTCCCAGAGGATTCCTTCGGTGGCTCCTCTGGTTTGTCTTCCTGAGGTTTCTCATCCTGGGTGTAAGCTAGGTTAACAAAGCCCTCGGGGATCACCTCTGCACACAAGAGGTTTAGGCTTACTTAATGAACAGGTGGCGTAAGTCTAAGGTGTCTGTCGAATATAAATAATTAACTCTAAATGACGCAGCATTTTACAAATGACACAAATCATATAGATATACATATATTTAGAATTGCCATTTCATGAAATGACTTCTACTCAAACTATACCAATCTAATTTTTATTTTAGACTTGCCATTGTGTACTATGAATATTGTTGGCTGCTAGTCATTTTGGGAAGAAAAATGCATGAATGAATGTAAATGTAAAATGTAAATGAATATATAGAACACACCTTGCAAGTAAGGAGGAGGGTCTGTCGACGGAACGCTCGGCTCTTCTTTCATTGTGATAGCACAGTGTTTGTGTTGCTAGATAAAACATTCAATCAATTAAAAAACACACAAATAAAACAGTCGCTGTAACCAATGCTGGTTCAAAAGGATGTACGCATTTAAAAAGGTTTTGCATTCTTTTTTTTAAATCTGCATTTTTAAGAAAACAATCAATGTAATGGTGATTTAAAAGGAAACCAAGACACTCATCTGAAGAACTTATATAGAGTAAATGTAACATGTTGAACATTTAAAATCTCTAAAGAACCTTAAAGGTAGGCCTAACTCAAGAAGCCCATATAGCTTTAACTAAACAAATAAATAAATAATATTTTTAGTAATGTAAACAATGGCGACATTTTTGATTTGAGTAAATGCTGAGGAGATGAAAAAATAGTATTGATTTAGAACTGAAAAACATATTACTGCATTCATATTTTCTTATATATACAGCCAGGACCTATAACTACTCATAAAGAGGTGTTTTACATATATGCTTTTACTGTCATTATCTAGCATGTTGGGTGTTATTATTACATAAGCTCATCTCTGAGTTTAAATTCATTCAACCCGCATGCATGTTACCTAACCGGTTACAACATAAACGGAAGTGTATTAGCCTACAAGTGAAATATGATATAGCCTAATCGGAAACGCATACAATAAAATAATTTTAGCTTTAAAAAAGTAGTTATTTTAATTTTAAAAACTCTGTCCCCTATATTCACATTTGTAAATAAAAAATACAAAATTGTAATGGTCTGTGATAGCTGTTTACCAGACAGTCCAGACTGAATGAAACCGTTTTCTATAGCATTTGCAATTTAATATGCAAATACATTTTTTTTTATTCCGGCTTACCCCATGTGGTGATCACAAAAGCTCCAGTCGGACAGACAATATGTAGATACAGCAGGCTGAGACACTCCTTTTGTTACATGATGTTTTATAGCGCGTTGTGATACCTGGACACGCCTCTTCCTGAGTCAATACTGCACAAAAGATGTAGGCGTGCAAAGGAGAAAAACTGACTTTTGCCCTTATAGCGGTAACATCTGGGTTAAATGAGGTTATATGAAAAAATGAAAGATGAACTGATAAGAAAGGGCGAATTTTGTTCCTCCTAAGAGCTCAACATAGGGGTGCATTAAACTTTTTATAGGGTATTTAGGAGTTACCTGCAAGGCTTTCTGTTATGGAGCGCTTTCGCCTCCATCAGTGTTCTGATTAAAGGGGACGCTCTATTTTTTTCGACGTAAAAATACTTCCTGTCAAACTTTAATATGTGGAAATAACTTGGTCAAATAAGGAAGATATGGGATAATTAAACGCGTTTTCAAGTAACTAATTGCTCTGCTTTTTTGAGCATCCTGACAGCCTCCAATGGCGTGAGTTTGGGGGCGGGGTTATCTGTTTGCTCAACCAATGGAGGAGGAGGGATGTGTTCGAGAAAGCTGTTTGAATACTGTCAAATTCTTGCAATTCTGTTTGATGAGGCTAGTGGCGCAGAAATGACTTCGTGTGTTGGGGAAATGTTCGGCAATGTTGTATTTACAAAACTTTGACTTTAATGAAACAGAGACTAGATTTGAAGTCGTCTTAGTCAAATAATTTGGCATTACGTCAACAGCATTCTAAACCAGATTCTGAACATTCAATTGAGAATTTCCCTTGCTAAAAGTCTGGTGACAGGATCAGCAGTACAGTAGTACTTTGATTTATACCATGGTGCATTTACAAAAACATGGTAGTATTTGTATTTATTATAGCAGTTTTATTTAAGATTTTAAAACAAACCCAAACTTTCGATATGCAGCAATTGCTTTTATTAATTAAATAACATATATCATCTTTACATAGGTATACCATAATCAGTGTTGGGGAGTAACTAGTTACATGTAACGTAATTTAATTACAAAATAAATGTAACTGTAATCCGTTACAGTTACTAAGAAAACACGTGTAATTAAATTACAGTTACTTATGAAAATGTTAACGACATTTACAAAGGGGGTTACATTTGAATATTTACACACATCCACATACAGATTGAATTGATTTCTTTCTTTCTTTCATATTTTAAAATATGAGACATACGGCCCTATGAAAACACGGACTGGTTGGAACTTCCATAACGCGGAATGTCACGGAATATGTAACATTTGGATGAATAAATCAAAAGCAGGTCAGTACACTTTAATCAAAACGCGATATGGACTATGGTCTGTAAATATTCAGCAGCAAAAAGACTATAATATATGAATCCTGCACTTTCCGCGTATCTCTGTGGACATTTTTTGGACAATTCCCGGTAGCCTGGCAGCTGATTTTCCCCGATTTTTTTATATTATTGTTATTATATTATTGCCTGCCGAATGTACTAAAGCGATTGTTTCCGAATTCGCCATTCGATAATTAAATCTTTAATAAATCATGAATCAGTTAGTTGTGATTGGGAACGCACTTCGGCTCGCGCCTCCGCCAAACGGTTTAGATCAGAGAAATGAGTGTATAAGCGCACAGGTGGAGCAGAGAAGCTAAATTAATGTTCAGGATTTCAAGTGCAGGTCAGTTTCATCTGTAAATATGCTATTGTAGTTTTGTCTTTGTTTAAGCAGTAGCAGCCCATTGCTCATCAATCAACATACTGTATACTAAAGGACATCATTATTATCTATTGTAACGTTACAGTAGCAATTTAGCAGACAAATAATCATATAGTTTATAATAGGTTTAGGGGGAGCTAGGACAGACAACAGCACAACCCTTATGGAAATTAAACCTAACCATGGTAACCACAAATTATTAACCATGGTTTTGGCTACACTAACCATAGTTTAACCATGGAATTTGTAGTAAAAATAAAAACCAATGGTAAGCCATTTGCAAAAAAAAAAAACGTAGTTGGTTACTGTACTTAAAAAACAACAACAAAGCATTTGTGCGTGTTTCCTTGTTATGCAAGATTTGGTTCCAAAAAAGTAGCAGTAAATTATTCTCATGATTAAAATCTGCATTGAACTTCAGATCCCCCCCCAATCTCAAATAAAGAGCCTAAAAAGTCTGAGGTTTGGGGTGGATGTGTTCAAATTCGATCATCTTAATTCAAGTGATGAAGGATTTTGAAAGTCTGGCAGTATCAGTGTCGAGCACTACTGTAAGCTTAACCCTGCATGGTGTAAATGTTTGAAAATGATTAACAGTTGAAAGCATTCATTAGACATTTAGAAAAGTAATCAAAAGTAATCTTTACTTTAATAAAGTAATTTTAAATTAAACATTTTAAATAGGGTAACTTGTAATCTGTAACCTATTACATTTCCAAAGTAACCTTCCCAACACTGACCATAATTCATACAATATTGTCATTCTTCTCAGTGCTCTTTGCATTAACATTTCTGAGAGTAAACCTAAGACAATGTCTACAGAAAGTTCTTTTAAGAGTTGTCTTTGGAGCTGCATCGACCTCTAACACATATTAACAACAAACATGCGGGCATACCCAGTTTTAGCGTGACTCTGTCCATATTTTGGCGCCACATGCAAACCAGTCTTTCTATTTATATAACTGTGGTTTTATGAATGCACTCAGTTGCACTTGTGAACGTTAGTACAGGATCTGAGAGATAATTGGCATATTTGTCTGATGGCAGCCTCACAGGTCAATCAATCAACTTACTGGTTTGAAGATCTACTCAAGATGACCCTTTATAAGAAAGAATGCTCTGGGCGAAATTCCTCCTTTTTAAATGCATGAAACCTGTACAGTCAGGTTTCTCATTGAGCACAGACTGTTTCACAACAAGATACCGTAAATGTATGTTTTGATAAAAGAAAAAAGAAAAAAAGAACTTGACTTTTACACAGGGTTACACATCAAGACTATAAATGGAATTTGAGTAGGCCTGCAGGATTTTACCTTTGTCCTTTGTAATTTGCATTTATATATTGCTCACATTTTTTTAAGTGGGTTTTATGAACTTTTTATATTTTTTGTTTTAGGCAGTAAATCTATCAGTTACTGCAGAACCAATTAAACTTGAATTTTATAAGGAAGCAACACACTGGCACCTATGACCGATTTAAGGTTATATAACCCTATCTGTTTTTGATCAACTGTTTAGGTGCCAGTGTTCAAGAAATAAAGACATTCTTTCTTAGGACATTCCGACTCATCTGATCACCTTAAGCTCGGGATGATGGTGGCATGAACTCTGGTGACATGAAAACAGTTGTTATTAATTTTGAGTGTTAGGACAGCATTATCAATGTTGATCATATTTTTTATTTATTTATTTACATTTTTTGTGCCAGGAAGCATGTGAATCTTTTGTCATGATGTTACCTTTAAACTTGGTAACCTCTGAATTGTTTGAACATACTTAATAAATGTGTCATGCACTCTTTCCAAGTTGTTGTGTTAGTTACTTGATTTATTTTTTATTTTTTTTGCATGTATTCAGCATGTATTCCTACTGACAGGGTTTTGGTGGCATGAACTCTGAACACAGTTGTTATTAATTTTGAGTGTTAGGGCAGAATTATAAATGTAGATCATATTTTTTTAAATATTTTTTTTAATATTAGTATGGCCTGGAAGCATGTGAATCTGTGTCATTGTGTTACCTTTAAACTGTTAACCTTGACTATTTGACATATTTAATAAATGTCATAATTTAATAAATGCACTCTTTCAAGTTGTTGTGTTAGTTGAGTGCGTGTGAGTTAGTTGGTTTTTGTTGTTGTTGCATGTATTCAGCATGTATTCCTTCTGACAGTATTCAACAGGACATGCAAATAATCAGAAACCATTATTTTTATATTATAAAAAAATAATATGGTGTTTAGCAACATATAGATCTATCTATCTATCTATTATGCAAAAAGCTGTCAGTATTATATTATATATATATATAGATATATATATATTAATTACTGACAGTTAAAACGAAAGAAAAATTATTCCATTTTTTATATCAATATCATAAATGCATTAAACATTACATTAGAGTTCATTAAGGCTAATACTTGATCATAAAAATATAAAATAAAAATATAAAATAAAAACATTTGCTAATATAGTCAAAACTAAATGATATGACACAGCAGAATTTTACAGGAACACTTCAAAGCGAAAAATTTGGAAGAATTAGGGAGAATCAATAAATTATGAATAATTGACTACCCTTGTGTAAATAATATGTATTCCATAAAAATGTAACCGTAATCTGATTATGCGCATTTTAAAATGTAATATACTCTGATTACAAGTACTTAATTTATGGAATCTGATTACATAATCCAGATTACATGTAATCAATTACTATAGGGATATAGCGTGCAAGTGCCCATCTTTTTTGAAATACATAGATCAAAACACTAAATAAAAAACACATGCAAATGTTTGTTTAAATGAACATTAACATTAAATTTGTTAAAATTAGTTTAAAACATTAGGTATTTTGAAATAATGAACAATAATTTTACAGCATTTATTAATATTAGTTTCTACATTGCAAGATGTGTAAAATAACAGGCAAGTTGATGTCTTATGCACGAACAGGAATTAGCACTGAACGATAATTACAATAATATTTATAAATTAACATTGCTATCTGTGCATAGCTGAACTAGCTAAAGTTAACCACTAGAGTGTGGTCACTGACATTTAATCGTGTTAATGAGCCTTGATGTTGTTTCAGGACTTAAGTCAATTTTGTCTTGAATCTGATTCTACTGAATAAAAAAGCACATTTGAAATAAAGGCATGTCCTGTGTTTGTGCTTATATCATAGCGTTATGGCTATAAACATGTGACGTTTGAGTAGGCCTACACAATCATAGTGAAAATGCACTTTCAGTGACATTTAAAATTCATAATGTAAACAATATAATAAGTAAGTGAAAATGATTATGCAATTTTTTTAAATGTAGTTTCGATCATGCATTTCTCTTTCCAAACCCAAAAGAAAAAAAAAAACTGCCTCTCGGTTTATTGACATCATAAATAAGTGCTATAAACAAATACATCTTTATTGAACAACATCTGAAAACATGATAATTTCATCAATTTTATATAAACTACTTTTAGAAAGTTTTTCGCTTCCTGACTTGGCTTTGATGAGTTTCAGCTATTAATAAAAAGAAACACTGTGATATTTCGTGATAGAAATTGGAATTGCTGTAGTTTATTCCATTTTTATTTTTAAACATAGCATACCGAAACCACTTTTTCTTGGAGTTTCAGGTGTTGCAACGCTCTGTGCGCACATAAAGAGGAGGCTTGTGGGTGGTGGAGTCTAACTGAGAACCTGGGAACTACGTTCAATACAACTGTTTGACTGTTTGTCACTACGTATCCCAGTGTGCACTTCTCCACTATTCAAGCAGACGGAGGCACACAGAAGTGTAAGGTGTACAGTTGGTGACACTCCCCGAAAGATTAAAAAGTTCGCATTAGGACTGAGTGGGGAAACTACCATGTTCCAGGTACGTGTTTTAAGTTTAAATAGTTACAAATATTTTATTTAAGTTATATAAGCTATTTGTTTAAACCAAGCATGAATATAAAAAGGCGTATTTGACTACATCACGTCTTTCACGTGTTTTGATTTAAATAGATTGTGTGTGCATGTTGGAGTACAGCATGGAATGTGTGTCCTTATGGTGTTTTAATAGGCTAATCCTTCAATTATTACATGTTTTTATTTAATAGAGAAACTGGCAGTAGAATAGAGCGTTTATGTTTTTAATATGGGATGACGTTTGCAAACAAACAGGTGTATTGTGACGTGGCTGATGTAGGGCGTGTTAGCACGTGTTGATTTTTTTTTTTTTGGTGTTGAGTACTCAGCCCTTCACCACCCAGACAAAGCTTTGTCAAAGACACTGATATTCAGACAAGACAGACCTGTTTTCATGCATTGCTGATAATGAGTCATTGCCGGAGACAGGGCAGAGAGGATACTGGACAGTGATTCAGAGACTTATAACAGAAGAAATGATTCAAAACAACAAGAGAAGTTTCACTGATTGACTCATTGAGGCTGTTTATCCGTAAAGTTTGAGTTATTTATTTGTTAACGTCTATTGGTGATCGTTTACTGTTTAAATAAACATTATTAATAATTAAGAAGAAATTAAAGATGAATATATGTGAAAAACATAAATGTTATCATGTAAAAAATCAGATGATTTATAAGACTTGTAGAATGATATAAGTTTCAGTTAGAACACTAGTATAAAATCAGGGAGACTGATTTTGACTTGATGATTTTATTCTCTAGATCTTTGCAAAAGCATATACAGTATACTGGTTCAGATAAGCACTGTCCTGAAGAACCTATAACAAAACATAAACAGCCTAAATTAATCTACAATGACCACACAGGCAACTCAAGAACAGTATACAGCAAAAATGATCATGATAAAAAGGGGTCCTTACTGAACCCAAGCTGCTGCGATTAAAACATTAGAACATTATTTAAAAAATTTGAATTTGTTCATCCCTTTTCAATAGCTTTGACATTAGAGAAAAGACTGTTGTCATTTCATCTTGGATATTCAAAATGGCAGCCGCAAAAGTAAAGTCAAACAGTCGTGCAGGGAATCTGCTTCGGAGTAGATCAGAGGGGACGCTAATAGATATAGACGAGAATGTGACCATCAACAACAACAACAACCTTCATGGTAAGTATTTGTTAATAATGTGAAGACATTTTTTATATTTGTTCCACAAATATACTTTTCAAACTGATCTAATTGTCCTAATAAATATATGTATTAGGATTTCGTTTCTTGTCTGTGTTGACATTTGATCTCTTCTCTTAGGGGGCTATGGTTATGAGATTGGAAAAACCTCCGAGTGGCCTGTCCTACCGAAAGAAATTGAAAATCCAAAACGAACTACCAACCCCTTCTGGAATCAGCTGGGCAGGTCAAATCCATTCTTAAATGAAATCGTTCACGCCAGCAATTACGACTCTGGAGTGTCCATGCTGAAAGAGGATCCCTTATCTCTGTTTGACGGTATTAATGAGGACTCACTCAGCACATCCTCAGATGAAACAAACTTTGCTCATCTTTTAGCACCCAGACAAAACAATTTAAACCGATCTGGGAGGTGGAGAAGTGCCTCGGATATACTTGACAGCCTTGAGAAGAAGGAAGATAAGAAGATGAAGAGACTTAACTCTCAAGAACCCTTTCTGAATCCTGATTTTGAGTGGCTGAAGAATGACAGAGAAGCTTACAAAATGGCTTGGTTGAGTCATAGGCAGCTAACCAGGTCCTGTTTGGACCTGAGCCTAATGAAACAAAGTCCTGGATGGGCCCAGACTCAGGCCACAGACATTCAAATCTTCTGCAAGATCGACCACAACGGCGGCTATGCTGGACAGTGCAGACTCCGTATACTGACATATTCTAAGGACACGTCCCCCCAGGTGAGATCCAAGAAATCGGCCTCAAAGTACTCCTCGATCCTCCCGCTGGAATAACAACAACTACACCACAACTCTGAGTCCTCTTTTAGAGGTCAGCCTCAGTAACCATAATGTTTCGGGGGGCATTTCGCTGGAGATGACAATGGCTGCCAAAGTAAAAAGTGACCCCACAAGCCATGTCCTGACCTCATTCGTGGGTCTAGCCTCTCAAAGGAAAGAAGGACCTTATCAGAAGATGAAAGACTGTTACATATACAATGACGTGTTACAGATGAAGCTCTTTGATTTAAAACCACGCATGTATGTCATAACTGCTGCCGAGGCCACTGTTTTGGAGCAACCAGCTATGTCAGTATGGGATTACTTGGATCGCCATATCACGGTTGCCGTCTACGGTCCCAAGCACATACACCCATCGCTCAAAGTGGTGCTGGTCATATCGAGCCATGATAATATTCCACCCAGGCTCCCTTTCTCTGATATCCAGAGGGGTGACAGGAACCTGCCTCCTGTTGTCTTGGAGCTTTGGGGAAAGCATCAGTTCAACCCACATGGTCTTAAAGATCTTCAAATTGCTTCTAGGGTGTTTGATTCAAGCTTCGAAGTGAAACCAGTGGATCTGAATAAAGAGGTCACGCAGGAGCAGCTTAATGCAGGAAAAGTGCTTCATCTACCGTTAGATCTGGTCAAGGTGAGTGGAGGTGAAATGTGTCCCTTCAAACTCAACATTAAGGTGAAGGATCCAAACAGTCTCACTTTGGGAGATTTCAACATCACCTCCCCTGAAGCTGCCCCTCTGAGGTCAGAAAAGCACAACCACAGGCGAGCAGATCAGCAGAGGGAAGTCACTCGTTCCATGCCCATTCCTGAGGAATCAATCCCAGAAATCCTTACCCAGAAGTTTCAGGACAGACCTGTGGATTTGCATTGGTATGGGGTAGCAATGAAATCAATTCTCAGACAACCGAGAGTGGAATATCTTCTGGAATATTTCAAAGGTGATACAATTGCTTTGCTTTCTAAAGAAACCGTTAGATCTGTAGGTCAGATGAAGGTTAAGGAATGGTACATTGGCTTTCTTCGGGGAAGAGTTGGCTTGGTGCACTGCAAGAACTTGAAAGTCATAACCAAGGATCAAGTCATCGACTTCACTGGAATTAAGCTCACCACATCAGTCCTCTTGGACAATATGACAATTCCTTTTAAAAAACTCACCTACATGTACTCTGCTATTCAGACCCTGGTCACAGAACATGTCAAGTGCTGGAGAAACTTTGCTGAGGCTCTTGGTTACTCGGAGGTCTCAATTGACGCTATCTCCAGGAGACACGCTGACACGGAGGCAGAGAAGGTGGCTTGTGTTCTAGAAAAGCTCAAGGAAGACTGTCATGCAGAGAAGATCAAGAAAAAGTTTCAGCATGAGCTTATCATAGTATGCATCTTTTATTCTGACATACAGTTATGCATAACAAAAATCTGAGGGAAATTAGTTGTATTAATGATTTGTATTCCCCACAGGGGTTGTTAAAGATGGATGTTCAAGGTGTAGTAGCCCATCTCATCCAGGATATAGTGATTCTATCCACAGCAGTCGAGCTGGGAGTGCGATGGCGGGAACTTGCCGAGAGACTCTGGAAGCTCTCCAGTGCCCAGGTTGCTGCTTATGAGGCACCACACAAAGGGAAAAATGGAGAAGTTAGTGCCCAGGTGAGCTAAAATCAAAAACATACAAGTAATATCAATCATTAGATACCTTGTTCAATTTATTACCATATTACTCACTTTGATGATCATCATTGACATGATCGACAGAATAAGGTCTAACCCAATCCTAGTCATGCCAGTTGACATGTCTACATCTAAATATATTTTTTAGATTTGACTTATTGTTTTACTTCATTCAATAGTCAATGTGGAAGCCTGCATATGACTTCCTGTATTCCTGGAGTAAGCGGTATGGGGACGGCTACAGGGATATGATCCAGGACCTTCACCTGGCCCTGGATAAAATGAAGAGCCCAGTGACCAAGCAGTGGAGACAGATTACTGGAGCTCTCATTACTGTCAACTGCATGGAGGTCCTCAGGGCATCCGCCTTCCTCAGAGATTAGGAGACGACTCCTGGAGCACCTGCACATCATATTGAGGTGATCCTGCTGAGTTCATACTAATAGCTGTGCCATATTTTTGACGTGATAAATATCGACTTTAGGTGGCATCTACCCTGTTATCTGAAAAGTACTGAATATTTTTTTTACTGTACACCTGTCTGCATATTTTATGTGTTGTATTCATGTTGAATTCACTGTGACAATGACATTTTGAAAACCGTTTTCTGGTTCTTAAAAGACTCTAAGTTGTTACTAAGTCCCTTATGCAATGTGCTTTTAAGGGTTGTTGGTGGAAAGAGAAATAGGAGATTTGTTAATTAATTCTGATAGAGATGGAATGTGAAACCTTTTCATTCTAGATGAACTGCCTCAAGGTTACCTCCTTTCTTTGTTTTACTTAAGCAGTTTTGCTTGACCAGTAAGTGTCTGAATCAGTACGTTTTAATATTTGAAGCTGTATGTGGAATATCTGGTATAAGTGTTACATGCATTTAGGCCCTCTTGGAATGTGACTCGTTATTCGTCAGTGTATATTGATAATTTCACTATCCAATGATGTACCATTATTCTAGGTTTAACGTCTAACGTCATATCTTTGTATGATACTGGAAAATTGTATTGATATATTTTGTGTATTTCTAGTTGTCATTTTAAATGTACTAACTACAGTGTTTAAGAGTGAGGGTCCTTGTATAATTGCAAACCTTTCCTGTGTTAGAAGAGTCTTTCAAATCTATTTTGTATTGCTGTATTTTTTAATGCTAATACACTTTGAGATTTATTATAATTAAACTTGAACCTTTTGGCATGAAGGAGCTCTATAATAAAGGGCAAAGACATTAATAATAAAAATGATTTATTGTATTTTAATCCAGAAATTACTTCAGTAAACGTTGTTTAAAAGATCATATTTGATTTAATGGGAAATGCACAACATGCAGCATCATCACCACACATGGCACTATATCTGCATTGCATTCTGAGTAGTGCAGTGATGTGCAACTCGGCCTCAAATATGTCACTTCCTTTCAATGGTTTAAAAATGATGCCATTATCTGGACACCAGTGGATTCTCCGGTGACCTCAATGTCCCAGCCTTATTTACAATAAAGGATATTCATAAAGCTCATTAGCCTTCAGCCATGCTAGACTATCTGAAGTACGGTCTGTTGCTTGGATATCTCAAGTGCTCTCAGTCACACACAAGCATAGTCTCTTCAAATTCCCAACCTTCCCTAAACGTGCTTGCACTTTCCTGTGGTATCTGTTGCTTATTTAACTTGCATGTTTACTTAGGACTTATCCTGCTAAGAGTTTCATTGTTCAGTGTCACCCTCTTAAAGTTCGGTTAAGCTGTATTTGGCCTTTTACCAAGTCATGATTGTGTAGTACTAGCAAGTATAAAAGCCTAGGAAAAGGTTAAGAATGCCATAGGAATTGGTCACCAATAAGAGTCAATCTTTGAGAAATAGATGATTTTTGCCTTAAAGGGACAGTTTACCCAAAAATGGACATTGTCATCATTTACCACTTAGTCTAGTATAACGCTTGCTTGATGACAGATTTTTCATTTTTGGATGAACTATCCCTCTACATACTCTTTGATTATTATTGGCCGATTACAAACCATCTCACATCTCTATGATATTAATGTGATTGATGTCCAAATCTCTGAGCTTGAGTGGTCTTCTGTCCCACAGCCCACAAGGGCTGTTAGTGTGTTATTCAGTGTTGGGGAAAGTTACTTTTAAAAGTAATGCATTACAATATTGCATTACTCCCTAAAAAAGTAACTAATTACGTTACTTAGTTACTTTTTATGGAAAGTAATGTTACGTTACTTTTGCGTTACTTTTTAAATCTGGGCTGGGCTTATTTGTTTGGTTTTAATATAAAAAGTTATTCTTTTACAAATGTAAAAGCCTCTTCACAACAAAAGTGAAATGAATGAGCCTCAGGCTGAATGGAAACTGTAAATTCCCATCTGTTACCGTAGAGGGCCACCAGCTCAAACAATTTGCCATGAAGATTATTACGCAGCGGAGAAGTTCAACGCACTATGTAGCATAACAAAACTAACACAATTGTGTCATAAAATTTGCTTAGTATTCGTGAATTGGAATCCTCCGTAAGGTCAGCAGCAAGACCCATTGTTCATCAAAGCGGGTTAACTCACAATCCAATTATATTTGTCTTATTTAATTATTGCAGGTTTGTATAATTTTTTGAGTTTGCATTTGACTGTTTTTATTCATTTTGAGAAACACTGAATCTGTTACATTTCAGTGTAGAACTACAGTAACATCACGTTGACACATTCAGCACTATCACAACGCATATGCCCTTCTCCGTTTGCCCGCTCAATAATGGCCAAACACAAGAGCTGTCAGTCAGTACAGGGGGTGGGAAAGTAACTGAGTATACGTGTTTGAAAGTAACTCGAATTTCCTTACTAATTAAAAAGTATTGCATTACTTTACTATTTACTTGAAATAAGTAATCTGATTACTTGTAACTTGCGTTACTTGTAATGCGTAACCCCCAAATACTGGTGTTATTTTAGGTAACACTGACCCAGTCCCAATCTCAGCATGCGATAAGGAGGGATTCTGATTGGTTATCTAGAGTGAAGTTTGCAAACTGAAGATCAAATTAAACTAATACTGACCCAAATAAAAGACAGAGGTTTCTTGAGAAAAGTTCTGTGTATTAAAGAGACAGCTCAGCCAAAAATGGGTTTCCTCTCCCTCATTTCATTTCAAACAATCTTGGGGCCCATTGTCCATAGTATGGACAATAAATAATATGGACGTTAATGGGACCCCATCTATTTGGACTTAACAATTCTTACAAAATATCCCCAAAAGAAAGAAATTGGTACGGGTTTGGTATGATATGAGCGGCGAGCTAATGATATTATTCTTTAAAGCTGCCGTCCGTAAGTTTTGCCTCTTTGTCGCCATCTCTGTTTGAAAACCTGGAATTGCAGTTACTCGTGGAATTATCTAACTTGCTTGGGTTGTACTCTGGCATGGCTCCAGCTCAGATGAATCTAATGTTTTGAGGAGTATGTGTGGCAGTCAGTCACCGCACCTGTGTGAATCCTATACTTAGTAATCACAGATTCTAGCCTACGTCTTGGAATATATGACCTAAATAAGCATTTTCACTGGATATTGTCATCTGATCAAGTAAGTAACAAGTCTGCCACTTTGTTCTGACCAACTAAGGAAAAAAACATTACAATAAATCGCGCTACCAATGATGATTTAATCTAAATGAATTCGCGTCTCCAATTCACCGATTAAACCGTTCAAATGATTATTATTGTTATACTTTATTCTCAGATTATTAATGTTAACAACATCAGTATTGCATGACTATGAGTATAGTATGTCTGGTAAAAGCGAGTAGATTTTCAAAATTTCCTGATACAGTCTAATATCTAATTGCGATCATAACCCAATTCGAATATTCCATACCAGAAATTATTTTAACCAAAAACGCAACTACTGCATCCCTTTGAAACTGGATTGTCCATTTAATACAAATCTTTTTGCTAAGCCCAGGTATCGTATCAGAACATATTTAAACACTGGAATATAATTTAATTTCATTATGTGTTTCATATAATGCCCTGTCTAATTCAAACTTTGATTTTTTTGACATAATATCGCTGCTGTGAGAAAAGGCTAACGATCTGCCACCTGCAGCATCCTCACATGGCTAGACTACGCGAGCCGGGACGACCTTCTTCTACCTGTTTTACCTGAAAGTTCCCCGTAATTACCGCAGGCAAGCATGCCTCGAATTTCCCGTGAAAACCTCAGTACCACAACGTTAAATATAGAACAATTACTTATCACCTAAACCAGATTTTGATCTGGCTAAAGTAAAGCGATGGTTCTGAACACTGTCTGGTTATGTACTTGCTCAAATATTGATTTCTGGATCATTTTTACCAGAAACAATACAGACTGCAGCTTTAATGTTTCACCATCGATTTCTCAGTTTTATTGTAGTTCTTCTTTCACATTTGCATACATTATGAATACTCAATAATAAACAAACATCCTTAGTTTGCATGATATTCTTGACATGTGACTGTCATTTATCGCACCTTTTGATTTATCACACCTAGTTTATGACTTCTCTTTAGCTAATTTTATATATAAATAAGTTGAATTCCAAGCGATTCAGTCTGCTTTTGGATCATTTTGTCTAGATAGGAATAGGCTTATTCCATTTCTGTAGGCATTGACTGTTTACTCTGAATGTTATTTGCACTATGACAACTGTACAGATCTGTTATTATGCCATTTTTTTTTTTGTTTAGAAAACGTTTAAAACCTTAATGTGATAAAGAAGCTTTCCCGGATATGACTTGATGTTTAAATCTGAAAGCATTCCAAGAGACACAATCGATGGGTGTTGCTTTTTCTCATGTGCTGTGCCTATTTGTAAATGACTGATAATAATACACTCAACACTTGTTTTTTTTGTTTTGTTTCAACCCAACTTTGGTCAAATATGGACTAACCCAACCGTTGGGAGTGAGGGGCGGGAAGCGGGGCAGGGGGGGTTAAATGCCCAACGGTTGGGTTAGTCCATATTTGACCCAAAGTTGGGTTGAAACAACCCAGCATTTTTTAGAGTGTACACTACATTAGGTACACCAACATTGTGCCAAAAACCTCAGTGACGTTCTGAATTTACCTTTTTCCTTTAAGGTTTGGTTGTGCACATATTAACTTGTCAAGTCTACTAAATCTACTAAAAGAGCATGAGGCCCAGTTTAGGCTTGATAAAGCTGGGGATAATAAGAGCGTTTTTCAGAGTGAAAGAAATGAAAAATAGCCAATTACTTGCTAGAAAGTTTCTGTTCCTTTCCAAACATCATTAACTGCTCTTTGTGTTTTTGGTGAGAAGCCTTAGCCCTTTGTTTTCATACTGTATGGTGTTACATCATAGCGTCTGGTATGTGAAGAAATGGTACGTTTTACCTCAAAGAAGCTAAGAAATTCTCAAGGACTGGTTTGTTCCATTCTACAAGCAGCTCACCTTTGGCATCCATTGAGAAATAGAGCAAAGCCAACTCAGCTTTAAGAGTTAAGGTCATTATCTACAATGAAATGAGGTGGAATAAAAGTCTTTTATGGAGTTTTGGCCAGTTAGGTGCTTGTTATTTAGATGGATTGCTAGGATGAATATGATTTTGTAAGCACAGATGAGTTCAGTGTGTGTGAATGTCTTTAAGAGTAGGTCTTTGTGATTATGGTTTTAGTTCAGTAAGCTCCATTGAGAGTTTACAGCTCTCCCTGTGAATAAAAAGAAAAAGACTATTACATTATGATTGAGAACTTTCTACTTGCCACCCAAAAACAACCCTATTACACAATGTAAAGGACTCATAACAAGAACAACTCTGCAGTTTTTGTAGTGAGGCTAATTGTTAATGAGTCACAGTGATACTCTGAGATCACATGGTAGAAAAGTTAACCTACTTTTTTGTCAAAAAGAGACATGTCCATCTTTATTTGTATCATTCCGGGGGTTTGACCAGCGATAAAGTTTGATCACAATAAATCACTTTTAATGACTTAAAATGATTCAAAACAAGACAAAACAACTATTAAAATAAGCCAAAACCAGGAGTTTCTCTATACCTTTTTTTACTGGTACAGTACATGAGCCCCAGCGAAATATTATTATTGAGAAATCATTATGTGTCAATGTATATTCTAGTACACTGACCGGAAAATAATTTATTTCTGATTCTATTTCAGCTACTATTTGTTTTCTCTCAGCTGTTTAAAATTGAACAGTAACTAGCAAAGGTAGATTTGCAAATGAATCACTCTTTTGATCGAATCAGTCAAATTAATTTGCAAAAGGGGCAGACATTTTTTGCGTGATTCAGTTTGATTCATTCAGACAGACAGTTCACATGCACCGAATCATCTGCAGAGTTCCACCTAAGAAAATAAAATATACCTACTGTCCTGTAGAAAACAAAAATTGAAAATGTCTTCTATCACTATATAGCAGCTCTTTATTGTGCATGCAGTGAACAACTACAGGTAAAAATGATTTACATCTATTTATATTATATCCAAAACAGCATCAAAATATAGGCACACTTTTTTGGTGACCCAGTACTGATAAAAATCCAGATTCTATTTAAATTCACTCCTTCAACAACAATCTTGAAAAAACTTGATGTATGAAGAAGCCTAATTTTGAAAGTGTGATTTCCTGGAAAATTCTTGTAAATTATTAAGTTATAAAACTCCATGGGCATTTTCATAATTAATATACAGTTTTCTATTTATGCCAAGCTCTAAAATATTTTATGGGGTACAAATTATGAGTACAAATTTTTTTTATAAAGCCTTATTCTCAATCCTTATCAGATCACAAAAACTAAAAAAGTAACAGCAGAGTAGAATATAACAGTGAAACAAAGGGTAAATATTTGATTGAAATGAGAGTTTACTCTCCATGCTCCATGAGTATTGTGTGGACAATATGTGCTGCATGTCCATCCAGTTCAGAACTTGCAGGGCTCCACAGTGCCTGTGACACCACATGCTAATGAGAAAAACAAGGGTAATGACTGGAAAACATACTGGCTTCACACTTCAGAGGCACAAACAGGGAAAACAGCAGGCTTCACACTGCACTGCTTCAACACAGTGACCTCCAGCGTAGTGCAGTTTCTTTTCTAAATTCAGCTAGCAGGTCACAGTAAAGTAAAATCAAAACCTTTAAAGGGGTGGTTGATTGCGATTTCACTTTTTTAACGTTAGTTAGTGTGTAATGTTGCAGTTTGAGCATAAACAATATCTTGCGCGAAGCTACGACTGCTGAAGTTCCTGCACGCAACCGTAGATAGTCGATTTCTAAAATTACAGCTTGTAGGGACTACAATGAGTTACTTCCCGGGTTTGTGACGTCACAAACCCAGATAAACCCCACCCCTGGGAAAATGCAATGAAGGGGGTGAGGCCATGTTGTGCTGCTTTAGAGAAGAGGAAGAGTTGTTGCCATGCCGTCAAAACTAGGGGTGCATGTAAAAATCTGTTCTTATATGAATCGCGATTCTGTCTTCTAAAGATTCTAACGGAATCACAAGTTTCAAAATCAATGTTCTAAAGCAGTGGTTCTTAATACTATTCCTCGCGCCCCTCTGCTCTGCTCTGCACATGCTCTGCTCTGCATCTCTCTCAATGAACTGTTCCATTTATACACTTATTTTCACATAGCTATGAGAAGCGTTAAACATGGACGCGCGTGCGGTTGCCGAACTGTATTAAAGCTTTAATCAGAATAAAACCGTATATTAAAAGCTAACAGAAGCAGTAGCATTTACAAATAACAGCGTATCTAAAAGTAAGACAACAACAAACAAAAAGCATACCGTGCTTGCACAGGTTCTGCGCGATCCTCTTCACTAATATTCTCTGCGTCTCAATCGGGCTCAAATTGATAAGCAATATGGACGTCAATTGTTTACAATACAACCGGAGGACATGCCGCTGAGGAGAGGGGCGGGACGTTTAGATGCACACTAACGGTTTTAGCGAATCACAACACACTGGGCCAGCTAACCAATCTGAGGGAGGGGCTTCATAAAAACAGGAAATCATCAGCGCGTTTATAGGAGAAGGGACAGAGCGGTGTAGAATAAAGGTAAATTATGTGAAAAATAGTGAGTTTTCTTTCAAAAACAAAGCATTACCACATGTTGCGCCCCCCACTAAACACAATCAAGCCTAGAAAAAAAACAGTCAACCACCCCTTTAAAAACAAGGCTTAGAATGCAGCCGAAGAAGTCATTTAAAGGAGTAGTTCACCCAAAAATGTAGATTTTGTCATCATTTACTCACCCTCATGTCGTTCCAATCGGTAAAGTTTATTTCTTATATTGAACACAAAAGAAGATCTTTTGAAGAATTTTGAAAAACCAAACAGTTGTCGGTCCCCAGTGACTTCCACAGTAGGGAAAGAAATACTATGGAAGTCAATAGGGACCATCAACTGTTTGATTACCCAGCATTCTTCAAAATATCTGCTTTTATGTTCAACATAAGAAAGAAACTCATACGGGTTTGGAACGACATGAGAGTGAGCAAATGAAGACAACATTTTCATTTTTGAGTGAACTATCCCTTTAAGAAGCATATAAGGAAGAGAGAGACTTTCAGTTTTAAAAATACTGAATGAGAGTATATAGACAGCATTTGTTTTATATTACACAAAAATGGTAACATGAACTGGTTTTATTCAAGTCCATTTTTTTTCATTAATAGATCTCAATACATTAATTTATACAAACAAAACACATTTTGATGGGTTAAATCAGTATATATACGTAAGTTACCATGTGTTACAGTGTAGAACTACTTTAATAACTTAACCAGTTACCTTTTTAGTGTGCTTGTTTGGACTTAAAAATACAGTGGGACAATTTAACACTTTTTAATGAAGGTTTCAGTCGGAGAGATCTCATCCTGTGCTGTATATCTCAGAGAGTGTGTGAGAAGTGCCTGGAGGTAAATCAGCACAGAGCGGTCATACTCGGCAGTATCACAGCCCCAGTTTTCACAAGCACTGAGGCACATCAAACTGAGATTAATGAGATGTGACTGCCTTTGTCGTAGGACCCTTTCACCAGATCACATGCAGAGGGTGACAGAGCAGTGAGCACATCAGTGTGGATAGTAGGCCATGTATCTGGAGTTTATGTAATGATGAAAGATAAAGCATATTAGATCCCTTCCCCCCACTGAGCGATGTCAGAGTGCATTCGACTCGTCAAATGTGTCACAACATTCTGTTAAACTACATATTGTATATTAATTTATGCGCAGATAGAGTGACAGTGCGCGTATACACCTACCGTCGATAATGTGTGCCCAAGTTAATTATTTAAATATTTGAGGACACTTCAATGGAGTCCAGACCAAAAATAAATTCGTTATCAGTTACCCGCACGTGTTGACACTCTGGGTGTCCAACCGGCAGTATTTTCTTTTCTGTCTTATGGAACAAAAGTGAGTATATCTGAAGTCGTGGTTGTTTCTACGATTTCCGGTGTCCCGTGACTGGTTGAGACGTACTGGACCCCACACGGACTAGCTTACCAACATTCTTCAAATTGCTTCGTGTTGGATTTCACGGGGAAGAAGAAAGGCGTAACAGATTTGAGTTGTAGTCATTCTTGGGTTTTTACAGTTTCTCGTTTAACCTGGTCTGCGACGGCGAGGGAGTTTTTTCTTTGGTCTCATTCTTCCGTGCCAATAAGTTTGTTACCATGTTTGATATAATTTCCATAATTTATTAACACTGTTTGTATTTCTGTTTTGTGAACCCCGCGGGGTAGATTCCGACTGCGTTCAGGGTCCGTCCGTAGACGGCTGTGGGAAGTGTAACGACTTGTCATTAAAGCCGCACGATGTAATTTTTGGCGCTCTAGCGGTTAATAAACAGAACTGCACACATCCCGCGGAAGAAGATTCCAACCAGATCTACTTCTCTAAGTTTATGTCTATGGCGATTCACGCCGGTATATGTTACTCCGCAGCGGTGACGACCGACCAGGTTACAATAGTCCAAATATAACTACTTATTATAAGTGTACCGTAGTGATTAGGAATAAGACAAAAACGCGGTTTGGAAGATGAATTCATGATGTACTCGCTCATTATATACATTTAGCAAATTTTGAACACAGAAAAAGTTACATAGTGCTGCTTTAGTTAGTCCTTCTGTGGTTATCTGTGTTTACCTTGTTTAATAAACCAAGCCATTACTTTTAACTTTTTAACTTTTAGTCTACCTTCATCCTCTTTGGATCCACAATGTGACAGAAAGGACATGAGGATGAAGAAATGATGTTCATTTTTGGGTGGAATATCTCTTTAAAAGGACAATTCACACCCAAAAAAAACACCCTTTATTTGGACCCCATTGACTTGCATTGCATGGCAAAAACAGTTGAAACATTCTTCAAAATATCTTTTGTGTTCCACAGAAGAAATCAAGCGCATTCGCTGGTTTGAAATGATCATGAGGCTGCGTAAATGATAACAGAATTTCATTTTTTGACGACTTCCCTCATTCAGGGAAGTAGACCATTAGAAGGCTACATATGTTTATGGTTTGTGTGTTAAAGGTCAGGTAGTCCTGTGACCTGTATGCCCATATCACAAACTGTCCAACTGCTTATAATCATAGAAACCTGCATTTACTGTATATGCAACAAAGGACAAGAGCTGCACAGAGACTTAATTCTAATTTTGCTTATTTTAGGTAACGTGTTATAATACTTGCAAAACTGAAATCAGAATTTAAACTTTAAACTAAACACTTAATTTTTTCTTAAAGCTGGAATGTGTAACAGAAGATCTGCATAGCTGGCTGGCGAGGTGAGAGAGGGATTTTCTGCCTTTGACTCTTTCTCACAGTGCGAGGAATGATGCCTGGAGGAGCATGTGCACCAAGCGAGCGCTTGTTTGGAGTTTGCTGGGTCTCTCTGTCTTTCATATGGGACTCGGGGTGTCCTGCATCTCTCTGGGTGTGCTGGGGATCACACAACCCCACAGGCTACATGAAAGCCAAACCTCCTCCTCCACACCGATATGGAGCGGTGTGTGTGTAAGTAAGAGACCTTAATGTATCTTCTGCATGAGACTTATATACTATATTAATAAATTTCTCAGCAAAAAATTATAATAAATATCTTATCTATATAAAAGCAGATAAAATTGGTGAATTCTTGTCCTTATTTCATATCTGATGATTTTACTCTTCTTATCATAAATTAAGTGTAACTAAAACCACATTTTTCTCTTAAACCTGACCAGATTTAATGCAGATATTATATTATATTATAATTTGCAACCCTATAGTTTTTGGAGAAGGATGGAAGAATATTATATTTTTCTGTCAAATTTTTTGAATTTATTTATTCAATTGTTAATCAGTCATTCATTTAGAATCAGGCCATGACCTTGTCTTAGAGAACATATGATGATATTATTTATGTAATATTTATTATTCTGGTAATTTTAATTACAGTATTACTGTAAAACGTTTCATGTTTTGTTAAACTGAGTAGTTTACATACCGTTATACTTATTTTTGCTTAGAGTTAATCATTGTGATTTCTAACATCACAATATCCAGTGTGAAACTAAAATATGATATCCAGAATGTGCAATATGAAATGCAAATGCTATAAATATGGTTTAACTTAAAATACATTTGACGGCAATTATTCTTATTAAACCAGGATTAATGAGGGTGATTTTTACCTTCACAATATGCAGCTAAAATATGATATCCAGAATGTGTCATTTGAAATCGTACTAGAATTTGATTTAGATTTAGTCACACATCTCTGTTTTTCAGTTTCTTGTCTGTGGACTTTGTGGGATACTGTGTGCGAAGAAAAGAACCGGAGTGACTGTAAGAGTATAGAGACACAAGGCGCAACAATATAAATACTTCTTATCTAATCTATACACACATTCAGAGAGATAATCCCTGCTTTATCACTCTTGTGATACTAACGTGCAATAAGAACCTGTTTTATATAGTTAGTAATGCTGCATAATTACTGTTATCTCATATCCGTTTTGTCCTGCCTCTCATCACAGATGATCCTGTTTTCAGCTTGTAGCATTTGTGGACTTATTGGGGGAATTCTCAACGTCCAGTTTGTGCGTGCAATGGTGAAACGGGCAAACAGCCTGTACTATCTGCACCTGGCCTTCCTCTGTCTGACCAGCCTGGGCATCTTGGGCTGCACACTCTCTGCCTGGCTCACGTGCAGACTCGCCAGCTGTGAACAGAAAAGACTGTTTCTGGAAAGGGATCTGTCGCTGCATCATTCTGTGGAGATGAGCGAGAAAGTGAAGGCGATGTGTGGATGAACTATCTGGGACTGTGATATCTATTTTATTAAAAATGTAAAAATGTATATTTGGTTGAATTGCTTAGTTTGAGTTAAGTCATGATAATGTGTCTCTTGTGAGATAGCAGGTGTTCTGTTTCATGTCAAAGTTATTCATGTTAAAGTTCTATAAAAATAAATCCTGGAATATGATCATTCTAAAGGATTTGTTTTGTGCCATAATTTATATCTTTGTTTATTCCACTTTATCCCTGGTTTGCTGACATTTCAGGCAGTTTTAACTGTCAGTGACTGAAGAGTCAGGTGTGATGGTGTCAGTTTGCAATACGAAGAATGCAATATATGTTAAACCCTCAAAAGGTTAAAAGGTCAATATGACCAATATGTGTTAACCCTGTAGGGCCTAACATATAAAATAATAGTCAGAAAATCTTTTTTTTATGGTACAGTTTATTCAATGTTTAGAAGAAATGTTTTTCACAAAATCAGATGTTTTGTAGAGTATTATATTTAATACACTATAGGCTTGTATTGAGGAAAGACACCTCAGTTTTATTCATAGGCTCAAACTGAGTAAAAATGAATGCATTTGGTGCAGCTGCTGATACTTATATGTCCAAAATTGAAATTGAAATTCTGATAGCTTGCAATGTAAACCAATGAGGCCTTTATTACCGTATAAATATCAGTTGTCACTATATTTGTCAATGATGTCTTGAAAGATGATATTTAAATGCTTAGCTTTATTATTAAATCTCTGTAGTTTTTATTTTGGGGTGGGCGTGTAACCGAACGCACTGCATACAATGAGTTTTTTGAGAGATGTACAAATCAAGTACTACCTCAAAAGCACATGTGTATCATCATTTATTTGATACATATTCTAACACAGACACAAAATCCCCCCCAAGAATACTTCCGTTGAAATATTAACTAGAACATTTAAAGTATTTGTCCATTTACTTATGTGACATCAGAAAGGATTCATCAGCAGAAAGACCAGCAACAAAAAAAAAGAACTACTACATGGATATCTGGCTGAAAAAAGTATCAATCGAGGCATAAGGCATGTTAACGTGCGTACAACATGCAACATGTTTTATCAAGCATTTTTTGAGCATGTTGAATAATTTAGAGGCCTTAGAAAGGCGTGAAAAACAAAACATATCAAATATGATACAGTATGACCGTTAAGAGAGAAACACAAGGCACACGTTTTTTTATCTGATGTGCACCATCTGGTGTATGTGTGTGTGAGAGAGAGCTAGAGAGGGGAAATGATTACACTGACTGTTTTCTCTGGCCTGTCAGGAAGTTCCACTGAAGCATACCACACACAACAGGGGCACCTCACTACCATAAAGCTGCCATAAACCCTCAGATCCGCATCCAGGTCTCCTCAGAAAGACTTACCCTGTTCTAATAACCAGGCTGTGTTCAAAGCATCTTACAAAATTGCTAATCAAGGATCTGGTACTGATTGACTACTGAATAGGCCTACTAAAAAGCAAAAATCTTGCAGTCACAGAAGGAAAACCCCAAGCTGTTACTTAATAGCCAAGGACAAGCATTACAGTGAATGGCCCTGATGGCTGGTATTCGGAATTTACAATACAACAACGACATCTGCTGGAATCCGTGTCAGCAGCTGAGTGGAGCTATGAATGCCTCACGCTCACAGCAGAAAGCAAGCAGGGATTCCCTGCGATGTGAATATACGGTATTTACAGGCAGTTTTCGAATGATATAATGACTTTAATGGCAGTCGAGGCGTTAAAGGAATTTTCGATAAAATCCCAGAAAATTTGTTGTCATTCGCGTCCGTCATGCCACACAAATTTGCGCCAGTAGCCGTTAGCTAATGTCAGTTATCTAAAAGATGTTAAAACAAAACGAAATATTCTGTTATCTGTATGTAATGAGTACATCTGCTATAAAGTTATAAGTAATTACAGTACTTGTCGTGCTTTATCGATAACGTTACCACCCTAAAACTAATCGCAATGAAAAGCTCGCTATGTGGCGAACGCGACTTAATCGAACTTGTTTACTTTTACCTTTTGTTTTGACCCCTTTCCCTTCAAGAAATTGACTTTTAATTCAACCAACCTTCTGTTTCTGCTTCAGTTTTATACTAGGGGTGTGCGATATTGACAAAAAATTATATCTCGATATTTTCTGGGATTTTATCGATCTAACGATAATTAGACTATATTTTGCTGAGTGTGTTATTGTGCTGGTATCTTAAGGACTACCTTGGACAGCTGACTCCTAATGTTTTTGATATTCTTCATATTCTGTGTGATGATCAGTTCACAGCAGTGATAGAAATTAATCTTTTCCAATAAGTTTAAATAGATTTATACCTTTTATGGGCATTTTACCTTTATAAAGCCATTTTTTTTCTAAATGTGTGCAGCATCTTTTCAGTCAAATTCCTAAATTTAATCAGGAATAGAATAAATTACGACATTTGGCTGTTACCACAAGCAAATTAATCAACACAAAAGCTGCATCTGAATTGGCATTTAGATGTATTTACACACATTTATTTAGTTTACTGCAAGACATGAATGCATTTAACCTGCAATTAAAAATGCATAAATAATGTTTTGATATAATAAACATAAAACATTGAATACTGATATTGGTGAAGAACTTTCTATAAAACATGAAACAAACAAAAGAAAAAAAAAAGAAAAAGCCGAAATTTGACATTAAAACTGAAACCTGCAGCAGTGCAGCCCAAATCCTGTGAGTCCTTGCTAATTGACCGCATATTTAAACGGTTTGATTCTTCAGGAACGAACACCGTCAGTTGCCAGATACACACAACAGCGCTGTGGCTCGTATTCGGAATGGTTTTTTGTTTGGCGAAATAGAGCAAATGTCAATATTGTGTCTAAAACGTAAGTCTCTTAATTGACTTATTGTTTATTGAATTCAATGTAACATTTGTAATCATGATCATTTTTGGAGAAAAACTTCATCCTTCGTGTGAAATTAACTATATGAAGTGTTAAAAATTTATAAATTTTCTGCCCCTATGTCTTGAATTTAAGATCATTCTAAATGCATTTTAATAGAATGAATCATGCAGCGAAAAAATGCACTCTAAATGCGCACGCGCACTAGTCTAGACTTCACGTAATGTATGCGTGCGCTCTGTAGGGATGTTTTGAATGGTTTTTGCAAAATACTCGATAATGTCAAATCGCACATTGTTAAAACAACAATTACGATATTATCGCAGACGATATATATCGCACACCCCTATGATGGACTCGTGCTAGATAAGCATTACGCATAAATAAAGTTACATGGAAATAAACAAAATCTTTTTTCTTTTTTATTGCACATAAGACCTGCATTCTAATACTAGAACAAGAAGGTTTCTCAGAGGCAAACTTACTGATATGCTAATTTATGAGAAGAAGCACATCATTCATTAGTTTAAGGAATAAGAAGCAATATACTTCTGGATTTATCAATCCATAAATCCCTCCTTTTTAAAAAATGAGCCTCATATGACAGGTGAAATGTCTGCTGTGTCTGTGAGGATCCTAGAGGGCGCTGTTCGCAGCCACTGTATAACTCAAGCCCTGCTGCCCCTTTACTCCCTTCTTCCACTTTGTGTCTCTGAAGCTGACAGCCCATGAACCATTCACAAATCATGGTCATGAACAGAAGCATTCCTTTGTCCTTTGGGTATATAGGGCTTCGGTTCATTCCCATGATATATGCTGAGGGCAAGAAGTCGTTTAACACACAATTTATTAGTTTCCTGATTTATAACCCATGTAAAAGAAATGTGGTCCCTGACCACCTCCCCCTTTACTCTTTGAATAGCCTTTAATAATTTTAAACAATAATTACACATAAGAAAACAAATGCAAGACTTGCTTTTTCTTGGATACTTCGATCATCCATAGGCATAAGCATATCCATATAATGTCTATATTGTAGCTTTTATGTTTAATGCTCTTTTACACATAAAGGGTTTCATTTTGCTAATCAAAACGAGGCAAAATACAGAACACAACAGTGATCACCCATTTTTAGTAACCTTGGTCATTGAAAGTGTTTTTTCCATTACTCTTCTTCCTATGCATTTCCAAAAAAAAAATAAAAATAAAAGTTTGATTGATACATTGTATTTGAATGACTGAAATCAATGGTACAGGATAACATTTTGATATATTATGAGTATTAAAAATACTGTTTAATAAAATAAAATAAAATAAAATAAAAAAAAGTAGAAAGAAATACAAGTGTAAATACCTGGTATATCTAATATATAGATATATATATACTGTATCACTATTTAATAGCATTACATATATTTATAATATTCATTCATTTATGTAACAGCAAATTAATAAATCTATATAACAGAATATAACAGAATTATGAATTATATCATTAATCAGATAATCACCGCACCATTTGTAATTTTTTTATTTACATATTATATTAAGGACAATCCATCTGTATCGCCTTGATGTTATATAAAGCAATCACACTGACTCATGGCTTCTAGAATAGGATATATCTTCGCTTTCATGGTATGACTTTCTTGAAAGGTTTGTACATTATCATTAAAAAGCAATTTCTCTATAGAGAAAACGAATGGCATTTTCCGACTATTGCACTCCGTTGCCTGCATCTCACTAACCTTCTAAAACTTCCCCCATTTTATCTTAGATAAACATAAACACGCCCTGTTCAGATGGAAAATGTTTTATGGATAGTTATCGGAGGACAACTTGCTCAATCAGCTGGAACAATGTTTCTTTAAATCAGTCAGTTTGTTTCTCTCGCTGGTCGCTTTCCACATTCACTCGTCTGGATGAGCGGCGACCTTGTTCCACTGACTCATACGAGCAAAGATCTTGTGACTCACTGTTGGCGGTGTCTGAGGGATGAGCTGTGTAAATCATCTCTGTTCTTCTCCTCTCCCAGAGCCACTGAGAACTTGGGGTAACCTGCACCAGTGGGATGGTCTCTCCATAACTGCCTCTCTGAGCATTAAACCACACAGCAATCACAATATGAGTGAGTATTTGGAGGAAGCTAGTGGAGACAGGAAGTAGTCCTCTGTGTCGTTTGCTGGCTCATCACTCTGGCAGAGGATGCTTGGAAATTTAAATGTCGTTGTGTGGTTAATTTCAGAGGTGCCGCTGAGTTGATTTTGAGTGCAGAAAGTTCTACTGACTGAAGTTCAAAAATAACTGTTGCCTTTGGCTATCACACTCTGTGGAGCTAAACTGATACATTACTGTATATGTAAGGCATAGTGCAGCTTTTGACCACTCAAAACAGATGGCTCTACCAGGTAGCGGCGTGTGTGGTGAGTGTTTTAGATGGAGAAGATGAAGGGAATTCTCTTGACGCTGTAGCAGCTGAGGTCTGCCAACCCCGCCTATAATGGAGAACACAGACACGGAGAAGTGCACTGAAGGATGTGGTCAGAGGCAGACGAGGCTTACCACATTTATTAATGACTCATTAATTGTCTGTAAATGTTAGAGGTGAATTCCTATAGTACACCATTTGGTACACTCAATCTGATCCTAGATCAGAGTGGAAATTTGATGGAGGGTTATTTATTTTTACTGATGTGATTGGGAAATTTGGGAAATTCTGGGAAACCTTGTAATGAGGTTACCTACATCACCATTAATAAACACCATCTTTAGTGCATTATTTAGGTAAGAAAGAATCAGTATTTGTTTTATCTTGATTAACAGTAAAAATTATTTATACATGCTGAAAACAAGATTAAAAAATCTATAAGATATTAAGACTTATTTTCAGAGAATATGCCTTTAAAATAATTTAATTAAGTTACCAAAAATTAAGTACCAAAAATTTTCCAAAAATATTAAAATACTTGTAATCAGACTACAGTTACTTTTTTATTGATTACATATTATTCACACAATAGCAATCAAATATTCATAATTTATTGTTTCTCCCTAATTCCTTTCTAAAATAGCCTATTGCTTATATACAATCAGAAAGGCTTCTATTTTTGTGTACATTCACACAAAGACCAGTCATTAGTCAGGTGGCTACCAAACAGCATTATGAACACTGATCACACAAAAATGCATTTACATTTAGAAGTAGTGCAACACAAGAACTAACTGAATCACAACTTCATTTATTGAATTATCATTCAGTGAGTTATTTAATCATGTGTTACTATGTCTTTGGAAAGCTTTTGTCTTTCAAACACATGCACAAATTCACATTTCTTTTTTATATGTAATGCAAGGACTCCACAATGTTTTATTTCATCTGCACCTCTTTCACCTAATATAGTGAACTTGAGTATCACTGAGATTTAAGTGTATCTAAAATCTATATATATATATGTGTGTCTAATTTTAGTTAATTTTTCGTTTTTATGATTTAGTTATTAACTTTTCATTAAACTCACAAAACACCTGCGGTTCTTTTACAAACCCCAGTTTTTTAAAACTTGATGTAATGTGTAATGTACTTCATGTTGTTATTCACAACAAATGTAATATATTTTCTTACCTTTTGTATTTTTATATCAATATGGTACCTACATATGGTTTCCTACTTAAATCCATTTGATAACACAGTTAGGGCACACAGTAATCTAAAAGTAATGCAAGAAGTAGTCCTGATTACCATAAATGTGTAACATGTATGGAATTATGTTACTACTACAATTTTATGTCACGTACAATATTGAATCAGTATGCTGACATTTGTAAGTAAATCTACCCAGCTCTGATAATCGACCTATTCCTTAATAGAAAAAAACAAAAAATCTGAGCTTGTGTTCTCGTCTATATGTGTGTAGCTTGTGTATGCTAACGCAGGTATTAATTATGTGCCCCTGCAGTAGCACGCCTATACAGCCATCTGTCGTGACATTAGAGAGGGCCGCAGTCTAGTACGCTGTTGTACTGTTCATGATTACACTGACTTCACACAGTACTACCACATGGTCTTGTGGTTATGTGACCCTGGATAACTGCTGAATTACTCACTTAGACAACAATAAACTAGCTCTATCATGAACTATAATTAGCAACAGAATGAACATCTTTCAACTTGTAAGTATCTCCACAAGTGACACATATTATTTTCTATGTTTATTTTTTTTCTGGCAATGGCATCCACCCAAGTCCGGTTGCAACTGAAAGGATGGCAAACATTCTCACCTATTAGTTGTTTATTAGCATGACTAGTAATATAACATTTGGCAGTTTTATTAGTGTGTGCTTATCGCGACAGATCCTCATGACCCATAAAAGACACAAATTCTACTATCCTAATCTAACCAACTCCCCAACTTAACGACTACCTTACTATTAATAAGCAGCAAATTAGGAGTTTATTGAGGTAAAAGATCATAGTATAACCCGGATGTTAATGGGAGAATTGGACCTTACAATAAAGTGGTGAACCACAGATGTTTTATGGGGGAAAAAGTTACTTTTTTAAGGTAAGTTGTTCAAATTTCTACTTAATCAACTGATGTATATCACACCACATGTTAGTGTTTCATTGAAATATTTCCTAACCTTTTAAATCTAACCTTTTAAAGTAAACAACTAATCTCAGGCGTTTTCATAATTTACAAACACTTTGCATTTTTCAATGCTACGGGTTGCAACATTAGTTGCTGCAAGATGGATCTTTTTTTTTTTTTTTTTTTTTTCTGAAATACTTTGCACAAAACTAAAATATCTAGTTCATAATGATGCAGTCACATTAAACACCATAATTAAAAACCAAACAGCATATGCACACTAAACACAACCACAACTTCAATACCAACAACTATAGTTTCAATCCTCATAAGTCCCAGTTCCTAGTGACATAATGTCCCTTCTCCTTTAAAAAAACAAATCAAAACAGAGTACATATATACATGCCACTTACTTTTAATTAGTAAAATTAATTAATCAATCAAATAATCAAAAGAGAAGATGCATTTTTGTAAATTTGCTTAGGGACAAGTGATTTTACATTTAAGTAACTGACAAATCTATAGACTTGCGCTTGATGATTCTCCTTCCCTTGTTTAAAGTATACATATTTCCGTGTACCAATGCTCTTCTACAGTGGCTGTAGTAGCATTTAAATTCTCTCCCTTTTTATTGAGCCCCATCTCAGCAGAACCCTATATATCTCAGGAGAAAGCGTCTATAAGTTCAAAGTGGCGTTTCCAGGAACCGTGGCCTGGAGATCACTCAGGAGGGGTGTAGCTTTCAGTGTCCTGCAGGGAAGGGCTGAAGGGTGGCGGATTTCTCACTGCTCACTTTGCACCTCTTTCCTTGTGGACTTTCTCTCTCACGCTGCCTGTTCCTCTCGCTCACCGTCTGTATCTCTCAAGCTGTTCGTCTCACTCTCACGCTCTGCCTTCCTTGATCTATTTAACTCTGTTTGCCTGTCTCACAAACTCTTTGCTTTTCTCCCACTCACGCTGTCTGTCTTCATCTCTCCGTCCGTCTGTCTCCCTTGAGCAACTCAAACTGGCTGAGATGAGAACTTCATAGTCGTGCTGTTAAGTCACTTCATTAAAGTTAAACAAACAAGCCTCCAGAAGCTCTGAGAGGTAACACGATATTCAGTCCAATATCATGAATTCAGATTATTCTTTGGGCTAAAGTGAGTTTTCACCACACATTTCTGCCAGTGCATAATAAAGAAACTGTGGCTGTCTGCGGATCTTTCCAAGAAAAACATTGTTTAGCATTGATTGTGTACTGACAGGCGGGAGTAGTTTCCTGGGAAAACTATGCCTGTAGGTGCATTGAACAGTTGGTGGGATGGAAAAATTGTGATGGTGCAGACAAGAGGAGAGATATTGTTGTTGCTCCCTCACATTTTTGGAGATCTCCTGCTTCTAAAAACCTCTGAAGAATTTATCGTCGGTGTAATGCGAGGCCTTAAAGCTGACAAAACGAAAAATATTCAGATGTCTGTGGCTCTAAGTACCCCACTTGAAAACGAAAGGGTCACACAAATTTTAATACCTCAGACAACCAGTGCTTGACACCAAACACAATCTCTCTTTCTATATCGCCCCCTCTCTTCCCCCAGCTGCAGAGTTGAGGAGTGGTGGTGGGAGGACGTTGCGGCTGAGCTTCCCTCGAGTGCAGGCTGCAGAGCCAGCGGGAGCATCCGTCCCCTTCCTCTGTTGTTTTTGGCACGGGAAGCCCGTCCCCTCCCCTGCTCGCGCTCCCTCAGCCTACAACCCCCAACCTCTGCCTGTTACCCCAACGTCCCATATTCATCCCCACACACAGCTGTAGCACTCTTGGTGACCCCGACTGTCATCGCACACACACACACACACCAACAAACACGCATGCAGTAATATAACTCAAGCTCAAACAGAGAATGCTGATAACCTAAGATTCGTACAGCCCAAGGGTGCTTAACTACCATAGTACAATGCACTGTTGGAGAAATTAACTAGTTGTGACTCTTTCCTGAGACTGTAGTAGCATGGCCACAACCACCCTCAACAATATAGGACTATCGTTAATGCATCACTCAATCTAATTATTTGATTCAAGACCACAATTCATGTGAAAGGATTGTAGTTCATTTACTGCAAATAACAGAAATCCGTTGTTTACTTGCAATATGTAATAGGCATACTCCAATAGACTATACAGTATATTTGGTTAATTCTCTGAAATACGAAACATGGCATCTGAGAACTACCCAGCAAACACAGAACGTTCACCTGATGTTCCCGTTTGATTCTTTTTTGGGAACTAAATAAGAACATTTTGGGAACCTATAATTGTTAGCTGGGTACTTCACTATTATTGATCTCTCTTACATCATTCTCCATGTTTTCCTTTTGCATTTATGTACATGCGCACTCTTCCACAATTACGCTGATTATTAACACACTAAAATATATACATTTAAAATTTAAGAAGCTATAGAATGTACTGTATGTTAGCTTGCTTATACTAAAAAGAAACTATACTTCTAATCACAGGTCGAGATGCTGTTTGCAAATGTTTCTTGGAACTATGCTATCAGTAAACGCAGAATCATTGAACTATGTTATTAAATGCATTAACCTGAATTCACTATCTGACTCATAAGGTGAACTGGGCAACATAACTGGCATTGGCAATTGTTGTCACTATGCCACCACTATTGTGCCATTTACTTTAGTGATAAAATGTTGTCGCTTTTAAAACTAAAACACCACAGTTTGTGTGTGTGTGTGTGTGTGTAGGTGTTCTGGCATGACATACTGAGTTATGATTTGGACTGGTATGAAGCGACTCAGTGTCCGCAGGAACATTAAAACAATGGAACAGTGTCTAATCTAAAAACATAAAGGAGATCATGGGCCTCTAACAGATTTATTGTATAAATTAATCAGTTTTACTGAAATTTCATTAAATAATTGCTCAACTTTAGCACTGATAAAAAGGGAAATATCTTTAAATGACTTGACTATGTAAACAATGTATACTTTATGTGTATATGGTGTATACAATATGTCTACAATGTATGCAATACATGTCATGCTAATTAATGCTTTTACTGTATGAAAATATCATTTATTTAAAAAAAACTCTACTGTGTTTTTTTGTGTAGCCTATCATCAACTACAAGTTGATAATGAACATGTTTATGAACAACCAGCCAGTATCAATGAGTAATAAGTTTGAAAAGCAAGTACATAAAACATGAAATTAATAAAACAATTAATGCCACACACTATACACATTTTCGAAACAATTATATGAAAGTCATCTGATTGCTGTTAGCATAAGCTAACGTAAGTGACTAATTTTTACCAGTAATGCTGGGTTTGCGCCACGTGATTTTAGGCCCGATTTTTACTAACCCACAGATTTCTGGAGACCAGACAAAAACCCCAAATCTGAGGCAAGTGTGCAAGTACAGTGCAAAGATTGGAGTACATCTATTTTAAAATTATGTTTTTGTTGTGGTGCTGGTGATTCCAAAGCTGTGCAGGATATACTGTATGTATCACACTAAAAACACTTGGCTTCATTTTACTCTTGGCCTCTTTTTCATCCTGACATTGCGAACATTTAATGTTATATATTATATTTTAAAAAGCTCTCTCTATAAGTGATGTTTTCTTGGTTGGCGCATGTCTCATTAGTCCACCAAGAAGAATGCAAACTCAAAACCACCATGTGCCATTTATCTGTTGCTCATCCAGCCACATCCAGACCAGCACAGCCGTCCTCACTGAAAGTACTCATTCATAGTCCAGTCCTCAGATCCAGACAGGCTAGATCTGCCTATATTCATCCTCACCTCTCTAATCTTCACCCATATCCTTTCTCTTTTGTGGGCCAGACAGGTCCTATCAGGAGCCGATATGATGTCTGGAGTCTGCCTCTCATCATGACGTTAGTTCATTTGAGGGCCTGAATGTAATAAGAATAAACTTCTAACCCCCTCCAGCAAACAGTTCTCCAGTACCTGAAAAAAAAAGATGTTAATAATGATGAAATTAGTATTTTTCCCCACTGACTTTATTTTTATTTTTATTTCTTCATCCTTATTATCCTATATGGTAAAAATCAGCTTGGGGAACATTATCTATATATCCCTTTGGCCATCCATCCATCCATCTATCTATCGATCCGATCTATCTATCTATCTATCTATCTATCTATCTATCTATCTATCTATCTATCTATCTATCTATCTATCTATCTGTCTATCTATCTATCTGTCTATCTATCTATCTATATCTATCATCTATCCGTCCAGCTATCTGTCTGTCTGCCCATCCATCTATCCATCCATCCGTCTCTCTGTCCGTCCATCCTTCCATCCATCCACCCATTTACTCTATCTATCTATCTATCTATCTATCTATCTATCTATCTATCTATCTAATCTATCTATCTATCTCTCTATCTATCTATCTATCTATCTATCTATCTATCAATCTGACTCTGTCTGCCCATCCATCTATCCATACATCTACTGTATACGTATATCTAGCTATCTGCCATCCATCTATCATCTGACCTCTCTGTCGCCCATCTAACCCTTCCATCCATCCATCCTCCATCCACTGTAATCTCCGTCCGTCTATCTATCCATCATCTATCTAGCTATCTCTCATCTATCTATCTATCTATCTACTATCTATCTATCTATCTATCACCCTGACTATCTCTCTTATGGTGACCATACGAGCCAGTTTCCCAGGTACGCGTCCTTGCCAGGATTTGTTTTGTCTTTGTTTTCATGTTTGCTGAAGGTAATGATCGAAAAGTATTTTGACCAATAACATGCAGGCATTGTACATAATGGATCAATCATGGCTTGTGAGAAGGTGGGATCTACGGTCAAAGCGACGCAATTACGCGTACATATTAGGTATGTTCGACTTAAACGAAGTGCGGCTCAGACCGATCAGTGTTTGACATCAAAGTACCTTGAGAGCGTTTCGAAAGCATAACCGTCTGTATGGTACTTTGATGTCATGCACTGATCGTTCTGCAACACGCAAACAAAGCCCAACCCTAATATTTAGGCAATATAGAAATCCGGCCGAACGCGTCATGGGAAAATGGCACGTTGGTCACCCTAAAATCGTATCTTCCAGTGTCTGGTTGTGGTGCCCTGGCTGGCCATATGAGGGTGCTATTCGGTTCTGTATCTGTGTTACATGTTTTGAACTCTCCGGTCCCATAGTCCTTTGCTTTGTCGTTTTGTTCTGATCATTATCACCTGTTGGCAATTTACTCATAATTTCATCACTACTTATACCATGCTCTCATTGTCTGTCTTTGCTGCAGTATTGTTTGAGTTACGTCGTGTTTTCCGTTCCCGTTGTTTTGAATTTACCTTTTGCCTAGTTTTTGTTCTGTTTTGGATTATTTGTTATTTTAATAAACTTACTGCACTTGGATCTAATTTTGTTTTCTCCTGTCATTCCGTGACAGAATACTGCAGCCACCACAAGATCCAGCAGTTTATTTGGCTTTTGCTTTTGTTTTGGACTATGGACATGCGGATTACCTCTCCTGCTACAGGGAAGGAGCGAGTGGCTCGACACTGGGCTCTGATGGCTCTGAGGCAGCAGGAAATGGAGGTTGGTGGTTTTGTCCAGACTTTTTGGACGTTTACGGTGGGGCTGAATTGAGGCTGTACTTAAGGACTTAATGTCTGTCTGGATGATCCTTTGTCCCAGTGGGAGATGGAAGGACTCGGGATCCTAGACTTCTGGGGCTTCGTCAAGTATCTCCATAGTCGAAGTAAGTGGGCAATACCAGGCCAATCAGAACCCTTCCGCAGATTGTCCCCACCACCTCTGTCCTTCAGACTCCCACTAAGCGTCGGAGGGTGAGAAGGAGGACAGGAAAACACACCCCACAGCCCGCTCCAGTCCGGGAGCTCACAGAGTCCACTCCAGAGCCCGCTCCAGTCTGGGCGCTCACAGAGTCCACTCCAGAGCCCACTCCAGTCCATGAGTCCACTCCAGAGCCCGCTCCAGTCCGGGAGCTCACAAGGTCTATTCCAGAGCCCGCTCCAGTCCAAGAGCCCTCTGAGCCCACTCCAGAGCCCGCTCCAGTCCAGGAGCTCATAAGGTCCAATTCAGAGCCTTTCCAGTTCGGGACTCTCAGAGCTCATTAATGAATTCACCCAGTCTGGGAGCTCACAGGGACCATTGCGGATCAATCGGCCTGTCATGTTGCAGCCATTGTGGCTGGTACTAAACTCTCTCTGCTCTTGTTTACAGTTTTTCTTGAGTCGTTGAGAGGGTTTTCTGTCCCACCAGTGTTGCTTGGCAGGATTCCGGCTCCGCTCTGGTTACCTGCTTGGGTTCCTGTTTGGCAGGAGCCTCACTGGCTCACACCTCCGGCTCCGTCCTGGCTATCTGCTGAGGTTCCTGTATGGTTTGGGCCCTGCTGGTTCGTCCTGCCAGCCCCGCCTTGGCCTTCCACCCTGCCGGTTCTGCTCTCATACCCTGGTCTACCTCTGTCCCCTGACCCCCTTCCATTGCATGGTCCTGGCCCGCCATCCCTCCCCCGGTCTGCCTCAGTTCCACCTCCCTCCTGAACTTTTTGTTTTCTGGTGGAGCGTCTGGTATCTGCTCCATAGAGGTGGGGTAATGTCACAGTATCTGGTTGTGGTGCCGTGGACTGGACACTTGAGGGTGCTCTTCCTGTTTCTGTGTTACATGTTTTGAACTCCGTTTCCCATAGTCCTTTGCTTTGTCATTTTGTTCTGATCATTATCACTTGTTGGCAATTTACTCATCATTTCATCACTACTTATACCATGCTCTCATTGTCTGTCTTTGCTGCAGTATTGTTTGAGTTATGTTGTGTTTTCTGTTCCCTGTGTTTTGAATTGACCTTTTGCCTAGTTTTTATTCTGTTTTGGATTATTTATTTTAATACATTTACTGCACTTGGATCTAAATTTGTTTTCTCCTGGCATTCCGTGACACTATCTGTCTGTCTGTCTGCCCTTCCATCTATCCATCCATCTACTGTATATATCTATCTGTCCATCCATCCGACTCTCTGTCTGCCCGTCCATCCTTCCATCCATCCACTGTGTCTGTCTATCTATCCGTCCAACTCTCTGCTGTCTGCCCATCCATCCATCCGTCTATCTGACTCTGTCTGCCCATCCATCTATCCATACATCTACTGTATATATCTATCTGACTCTCTGTCTGCCCATCCATCTATCTGTCTGTCTGCCCTTCCATCTATCCATCCATCTACTGTATATATCAATCTATCTGTCCATCCATCCGACTCTCTGCCCATCCGCCCGTCCATTTGTCCGTCCGTCTGTCCGTCCATCCATCCATCCATCCACTGTATCTGTCCGTCCATCCTTCCATCCATCTATCTATTATTTCAGCAGTCTGTTGCTCAGAATATCCCACCTAGAAATTATTTTTAGGCCTGTTTGTCCTTCCAAGCATACAATGTAAGATGGTAACTTGCAAGAAAATCCAGAGAAAGTGATATGCACGAGCAGAACTCGCTAATGAGCCTTCAACATTTTGCCTCCCCTTCAAGAATGGTTGCTGATGAGGTAGTAGTGAATATGTGAATAGTCAATCTAGTAATACTTGTAGGCATACAGTACAACATTGGTGGCTTGTTTCACCACTTGACAGGAGTGAAGGCCCAAAGAGACAAGACTGTTCCTTATACAGCGCTGATAATACATGATAATGCAGTTATTGGAGCCCTCATGATGTGCTCTGGCTTTAGAGCAGTGCTGGATCTGTCCTTGTACCCTGTGCAGCGGGAGGAGCTGTAAAATATAAAATTCTTGGACTTCTCGATATTTGAGTCAGAGCGTGAATCATCATCACATACTTAGTATGAGTCAAAATCCTCACTCACTCAGCAGTCCTGCACAGGGAAATCGATTATATGCCACGTGTGTGGTGTTAGACGTATAATGTGAATCCAGGATTTGTCTTTGAAGAGACCCAAGAAGCTGAAACAGGACTGCACAAACATTGGACTGAGCCGAACCAAAATCCCCTAACATGTTTATCAATCTCCCGCCCTAGCTGCACAAATTGTGCAACAACCTTAAATTATGCAAGAGGTGAATATTGGACATTACCAAGATAATTTTTGTCCCCTTGGTAGGGTTACAGCCCAAGTGTTATAGGGTTATCTGCTGGTTGCTCAAAGACCTTCAGATAGTGTGCTGTACTCTGTAATGTTGTCCCTGGATAAAAACATGAAGCATCACATGGTGGAAATGGGAGATTTAGTTTCTTCTTTGTCTTGAGATAATTCTGCCTTTAAAATGTGATGAATAGAAATTATTCTCAGGTGAAATGGGAAAAGTGTAAGATAATTTGTGTTAGTATCTGATTTAGTTCACTGCCAGTTAAATTCAAGAAAATGTAACTGTAGTATTTCGAATTTGGAATGAACAACCAGAATATCCCGACCCCTGGTGGAGAACATTTATCAGTTCACTTTATATAAACAAAACTATAAAATTACAAATCTGTGCAGTTACAGTGGACAGTATTTTATTGATGTGTTAAAAGTTCATAGATTCTGATAATTTACGCTTGACATGTTTAGGTTGTATATCTTGGTTTGGGTTTCAAATGGTTCTTGCAAGTGCTGTCACAATCAAGATAGATTATGTAATATATAATTCATATAAATTACTGAGTCTGAAAACCACTTATTTGCATCCTAAAATAGTATTTCGAATTAGATCTGATATTTTCAGACATACTTCTGCATTTATAATTCCTAATTGATTTCTAAACACAAATCAGGCTGAACCTGGCAGACTAGATGCCTAGATTCAGGCATGTGTTATTAGAATTTTTTGGACAATGAGTGTTTCTCAGTGGCTTTTTTGAATTTATTTATTGATTTATTTTTATTTTCGTTACAGAGACGAAATGTTGTGTTCGTTCTAAAAGAATATGTTCGTGTGATGAAATAACCAATAACCGAATTAAGTAGGTTATAATTACAAAGGAAATACCGAGTTGATTCTAAAATTGTTTTAAAATCTAATCAATGCACAGCGAATCCTTTCAGTTAGTTGAGCGTGCAATCGCTATTTTTTCTGCTCCCCAAAGAACTGTCAGACTCGTCAAGGAAAATATCTCGAGTTTAAAAGAAAAGTTTCCCCCACCCGCCTTCTCGCGTCTTAAGACTTCTTGGCCAATCGTCTCTCTTCTCACAAACACTTTAGCAGACTATAAGAGCTCCCCAACATTTTCCTTCAACCCAACTCAAAGTTGCTTGGAATCCCGGATACCTAGTTATTTCCCCGAGAATAAGCAACGCACGCTTGGAATTGTATTTCACCCTCATGAGGGAATAACGTCTTGGATCGCACGCGCTTTCAGCAGACTAGAACGAGATGCCCGAAGAGCCCGCGCGAGACTCCTCCAGCTCCCCCGTGTCTCCCGCGGACAGCCTCAGCAACAGCGACGGAGAGCCCGACAGGCCACCGAAGAGGTGCGGAAGGAAAAGACGGACGAGCAGGAAAAACGGGGAGGATTCCGATAGCTCGACCCTTGGGAAAAGGGGGAAAAAGTCTAGCAACAGCAGCAACAGCCCTCAGTCTTTCGAGGAGCTGCAGACGCTGCGCGTAACGGCGAACGTGCGGGAACGACAGAGGACGCAGTCGCTCAACGAAGCGTTTGCGGCTTTGCGCAAAATCATCCCCACTTTACCCTCCGACAAACTGAGCAAAATACAGACGCTAAAACTCGCCTCCAGGTACATCGATTTTCTCTGTCAGGTTCTACAGAGTGACGAGCTGGACTCCAAGATGGCAAGTTGTAGTTATGTTGCTCACGAGCGTTTGAGCTACGCGTTCTCAGTTTGGAGGATGGAGGGCGCATGGTCCATGTCTGCATCTCACTAGTGTGCAGGGAAACTTTTTTTTTGTTTTCAAATGGTACGCTTTCACAATATCCCTCGCCTTTAATGATGTTGTTAACAATTGAGTTAGATCTCTCAAAACATTTACTTCATTTTACACGTTTGGTCACAAGTTGGAAAGCCAGCAACTGTTGCATGTATTTCAGATCCTCTGGATTTGTTTACTATCTGCATGGCTTTATTTTTACACACTGCCTCTCCCTTTAGATATAGTAATAACGCTAAATAAATAATTAAGTTTGGCCAACGTAGCTCAAGTCTATAAAAAGTTGAGAAGCTGTTAAAACAGCTTTTGCGTGTAATGCAACCGAATTGTTTACCAGCACGGCCTATTATAGCACATTGTTTCCCACAATCGATTAGAATGATTATTTTTTCTTTCTCAAAACAAATAGGTTACTGTAAATAATGTTTTTCCTATAGCAAACATTGTCCCTCCTAAATCATGCTATTATTCGCAGGTGAAAGCCAAGAGCTGGGAAAACTCGAGGACCAATGCGCCGACGCAATGCTAGATTCCTTCATAATCTTGGGGAAAACTGCAAATGTTCCAACAGAGGTCATGGCTATTACCGAGAGAAGGCCACGGACAGCGAATTGTTGCGCGCGCGCTGCATATGGACTTCCTCGCGAGTGTTATTATTGACGACGAATGTTGGAAATGTGTGCATATGCATGTTTTTCTATTGTTGTTTTTTGAAAACTCAGTTGTGCATTGCTTTCTTGGAGAAAGTGAAATTGCATCACAAGGACTGTCGATGAGAAGATGGGGAACGAAGCCTCTAGTTCGAATCCTGTGCAAAATACAAAGTTTTAGTACAATTCTATTTATTTATTGATGACACACTTTTTGAAATGAAGGCAAATGTATCCTGTGTCAAAATGCATTCTTATTTTTTTTTTTGTTGTTGCTACTTTTGTAAATAAATGTGTATTTCTGTAATAAAGATGAAGAACTTTTAAGAAATGTACGTTAGTATCAAAATGTATTCACTTCATTTGTGTGTACGATTTTGGAAATACTATGAAAAATTTAGAAGGGAAAACAGTAAATACACTTTATTACCACTCGTGTAGTCTCATTATGAAGAATGTTTTTAATAGTTAGGCTTATATTTAAAAATAATTACACGAGTTGGTTGACATAGGCAGGAAATCAGAGACAAAAATACGTTCAATGAAGTTGAAAAATAAAAACAATACATTTCGATCTAAACAATAAGCCATTGTTTTATTACTTTTAGTAAAAAAAAAAAAAGTGCCCCTATTTTTTAATAGTCCAATGCAGACTATGTTTTAATCCATAAAACACAGTATGAAAATGAAGAGTTGGCTATAAGAGAAAATGGTGTATTATTATCACATTAGAATGCATTATAGATGAAACTGCATATTTTAAAATAGTCTTTAACGATTGCATAAAATTCTGATAGAATATCAAGTTTTATTCGGATAGGTCTGGCTAATTCCGACTTCTGATTTAGTTGGTTGAAATTAATCTAAACCGGGGTTATGGACGTATAGGTTCAACAATATGCACTGACAGTTCATCTGCGAGAAAAAAAGGAAGCGGGCAAGAAAACAGGTTTGTATTCATGGGATGTACTCCTAAAAATGTTAAAGTCTTTTTTACAGTTGCACTAAATATAATCGTTTTCATTCAGCTAAAGCTTCCCAAATACACGCGTGCGTCACAGGGTCAAATCCCTAGGGATATCCAGAGGCTGCTCCAAAAATACTGTGTGCAGGGGAAAAAGACAGTGCTACTCATTAGTTTTGTCTGTTTGTTTTCCTGTTATCCAGTTTCATTCATTTTATAAAAAGGTGTGCCTTGCAAAGTAAGTACATCCAGTTCACTAAATTAAATCAAATGATTAATTTATATGAACAAAAGCCTAAAATGCGTTTTTTGTCTTGCTATAACAAGGCATGTAGGATATTTTTGCTACGTTAGTGGTATGTATTTGGCATTGAACCATATGTAAGTTGCGTTTGGTTTTATATGAAGTCTGGGAAAGTATTTTGGAATCATGGAATATTTGAAATAAAAGCAAGTGCACGTTTGAAGGTGTGTAATTGGGTTTTGAGGCATGTGCGGAATTCCCAGATGTCTATGAAATTTAAGCTGCCTTCAGCAGGACATGGGAAGGTGGGGTGGATGAAGCTGGTCTGTATGCTGAGCAACTGTAATGGTAACCTAAATAAAAATCCCCTCGAGAGACATACAAACAAATTACATCAAGTTTTTAACGAATAATTTATCGTGGACAACTTTTCTAATTGCTCTAATATTTGGTTTAAATAATAGTAAACACTTTTATTTGTACATGAACGTCATACAGATCCCAGTGAACTTCAGGAGAAAACTGGACCAAAGTTTGAGTTCATTTCCACTTGTAAGGCATTTGGCAGATGGATGTTAGAGGCACACGAATGAAACTTATTTTGAACAGATGTTAGCGTTTTAGAGTCACGTGAATTGAACAGATGTTCAGATGTTGAGGTCCGCCTTTAAATAGACTATACTGAAAATCTTAGAAACAAAGGTTCGTTGGCTTTTCTTGAAGGGATAAAGCGCGTGGAGTGACGCTGGTTGTCCACGGAGACTCGAGGTCTAAACGGTGAGTTTAAGCTTTTTGCTCTAAATCACGGCCCGTGGGATCCAGTGTCGAGAAGAACGCCCGTGGGAGTTTCCCAAATAAAGAAAGCCGTGTAGCCGCTGTTCTAACAGGTACTGTACATGATAGTGCTGCTTTTCCGACATCATTGTGCATATGTTTAATGGTTGTTTGTTTGTTTGTTTTTACGTTCTGTCGAAACCGGGATGAGTATGTGGCCTACTTGTAGTCTAGGTCAGAAAAAACCCTGTAGTTTTAAACGGTAATGTTTTGACATTTAACGGTTCAGATAATTCAGATAGCGTCGCGTTTAATCACAGCTTACTTTTATTTTGACCTGATAATGATTTTTGACTCGTAAAGCTGCTCTGATGTCAGTGTTAACTCAGTTTGATCAGCTTCCCTAAACCAGTAGCCTATTGTGCAGAATTATTTTTACTGGTATTTTTTTAATACTATATACATATCTTTCAGATCCCTTAGGTCATTTATTAATGTGGCATTTCGGCTCTTAATTAGGCTACTCAAAAAAAAAAACGCTTCTACAAATCTTTTCGTGGGTTCTTAAAAATCTATGAAGTGAATGAATTGTGTTTCTTTATCGCGTGTAAACCGATACTACAAGTGATCAAAATCATTTTTAAAATATAGGCTAATAATAATTAGTTTGAAACACATAAAAAATGAAACGAACCTTTTTGTTGGGGAAAAAAAGTGAAGGAGGACGTCAAAGCGAGCACTTGTTCATTTACACAGCTGGCTCGCTTAGGCTACAGCTCATACAACAACTGCTGGCAATTCACTTTATGAAGGAAAATAATTTTCCAGTAAAACGACAAGCAGATCTTCTGCTCCTGGAAACAGGTGCAACTTGCAGAAGTAGCAGCAACCGTTTTAAAATCACATGGAAAAGCCATCGAAAACGTAGCCACGAAAATTTCCCAAGTCACGAACGATTGTTTACTGGATGCGCCGATAACAGGCCTATTTTTCAGTAGAGTGCAGAGTAAGAGTAAAAATAAAGATTGTGTGCATGCGTGGGTTGCCAATACCTTTTTTTTTTCAGAAGGAATTTTTTTTAATAATTATTCCCAGATGTAAAAGATGTTTATTCCCTCGATTTGCAAGCCATTTTATATTTCTATGATTTTAACATTCTATGTTTTGATTTTAAAATGAGTGTTAACATGTTGCAACCCTTATTATTCAGCATGATTTTCACAATAATGAAGCATTCATCTTTCTCAAAAAAATTTTTTAAGATCAAACATTTTTGAAAATTATGTTTGTATTTGTAAAATAAAAGTGCTTTTCAAAAACCATCTGCCGTCTGACATGCTTTAGTTTCTACATGAAAGACTTGGGCTCTTTAGACACAGGGACATTACTGTAGATGGTAACATTAAGAGGTTATAATCTTGAGATGGTGCAGGGTTACAGTTACGCTAAGGTCAAGCCTTGTTCCTGGGTAGAGCTAAGGTTATATAAAACAGATACTGTAAAACCCCTCAACATCTGATTTCCTATCCGAACAAAGTGAGTTATGATATTGATGGCACAACTGAATTGCAATATAGGCTACTGCTATGACAATTTAAGAGCCAAAAAATATGATAATGAATCATGAAAGCAATCAAACTGCATGTTGGTTGTCAATTTAATAAATGTTGAAAAAAATGTTGAAAAACAAAAACGTGAATGTATAGAACTACCTGATGAACAGCATCTGCTGTAAGAGAAGTCAAAATATGTAATAGCTAAATATATCTAAAAGCAAACCTCATGGTTTGTTAAAACTACTAGTTTGCAAATGATAATAGCTGTTTTGATGTTGTTTAATTTTATGTATCTTCATTGCACATTATTGCTTTGTCTTTTCATTACAAAATGGCCTATAAATAGTCTGAAATTCAGAAGGAAAAATTTTATTTTGGGGAAAATGCTATCAGTATTACAGTGAAAGCTGTCATCTTTTAGCTTTTTGAAATGAGCAAAGATCAACCGTTGCAGCCTGATGGTAGTTAAATTACAGTTTGGATGCATTAGGCTTAGTGGTGCAAGTGTTGCATTAAGAGTGACAGAGCATCAAAAGTCCCCTTTCAAACTCATTCAACCAAGAGAACGCCGAACCCCCATGTTTACAGAATACTTAGCGCACGCCACCCAGGGAGCAGACAAGACACGCATCATGCTGCAGCTAGGGGATACACAATGTTGTCACACACAGGGAATGGCTGGAGAGACTTGGCACCTCACGGTGGTTGGCCCAGCATCCACTGGCTCAGGAGGGCCGCTGCGAAAATAAACAGGCAATCAGAACGCTGCACGAGAAGTACACAAATCCATTGTGGTGTTTCATGGATAATAAAGGCAGAGTTTTCACATCTAGAGTAGTGTTTATTTGTGCAATCTGCTTGTCCATAAATAGACTTGTCTTTTGCAGGAAGGATAAACAGAACGTGGAAGTTAAAGCAGTTTTTGTCCTGCTTTCAAACTTTCCTGTTAATGTTCAGTGATGTTTACTGGATGCTCGTCTGAAAAAGAATAAGAAAAATTTGATTCGTAAACGGGCTTAAGAAATACATCCTGGAAGGATGGAAGACATCTAGTATGACTGAACCTGAAATATGATTTTAAGTTACAATCATTTAAATAATCCTATAATTATATATATTTACCTAGTACATTTACTTCAATGACTTAAGGAAAAGTTTTCTCAAAAATGAAAATTTTCTTAACCCCATGCCTTTCCAAACTATATATATATATATGTATACTTTTTACTTTATACTATTTATAACTTTTTTTTCTTATGCCACACACACACAACACCACACACCACACACACACACACACACAACAATCACACACCACACACACACACACACACACACACACACACACACGCACACACAAAATAGATTTGAAGAATGTCTCAGTGGTTTTTGTTCATACAGTGTAGGTCAATGGGGTCCAAAACTTTGATCAAAACATTGATCAACTCATGTACACTGTAAAAAATTATTTTTCAAAGATTACCGAGCATGTTTTACAAGAAAATATTATTTCAGTCTTTGTACTTAAACTTGCATGTTTAATTCAATGTGTTACTTGCAGTGTATTTTTAATAAATTGTCAAATTTACTAGCAATTCCTGAATGAAAATTGTTTCTACACCATTTTGAGTTTAAATAAAATCAGTAACATCAAACCAATACAAATACAATTATTAGACTTAACCTTTGGACCCCTGACTTTCATTGTATGAACAAAACTTTTCAAATTTAACATTTATCTGATCTCCATTTGTGTTCCACAGAACGGCATGAGTAAATGGTGAGTAAATGATGGCAAAATTATTCCTTTAATAACATCAGTGTATTATTGATTTACTCAAGTTCTGTTAGTTCGCTTTTGGTTTTTCAATCAATCGGTACTTTAGTGACTACATTTTGTTCATGATAAATAAAATACATCCCCAAGACAAAGATTCTGAAAATATATTAAGCTGCTCATGTTGTATCACTTAACACCATATTGCTCCGGCAAACTCTTTTGTTCTTCTGTTTGGCAGTAAAATTCCCCATCTGGATCCAACCTGTTATGAAGGAGAATATCTAGTGACTATATACTGCTATGCATAATACAACTTGCGGCTCTAGCACGAAAGAATGCCTTTGTCAGGCAAACGGAAAGAGAACTGAACGTCAGTTTTCATGAACGAGACTGACTCTTTTTCTGACGGCCCTGTTAAATAAACACAAGTCCTTTCGGACATCTTAAAGCTTCGACGGAGCACTTTGTTAATTTCCATAGATGTCAAATTAATGCACTTTTCCAGAATCATTTAGTAGAGCAAAAAGTGAACCCTTAGGTATGTTATGATTGGCTCATCATTAAAGACCTCATGGTCTTTTAGCTTCAAATGTTCAGTACTAAGGAATCTTTCATACATTGAGAATTCGACTATGTGTGACTGATGCTCTTAGCAGTCAAGCGGCCTACGTCACTTTCTCCGACCCAGGGGCGATCACCCTAATGACACCCCCCACTCGCCCTCCCATGGTGTCGGCTCCTGAACAGCTACTAAGCTCCACAGAGTCATTAACCTGGAGCCCACCGGAGCTCTCAAACACAGGCCTACTTTCACCACTATATGAGGAAGATAAGTGATGTGTTGTTTCTTGGGCATTACAATGATTCCCCTTTTCCTTCCTCTGCATGTCAGGAAGCGTAAATGGGGCTAACAACAGCCTTGAGGTTAAAACAGGAGGGTCATTATCATTTAACCTCTGCATCCTAATCATGTTTTGGCAAAAAATGCTAATCGTTTTACATTTCATGGTTTTATTTCGAAATTAGGTAGCTAGAGCTTATGCAACATGAAACTATCTTCAAATCTAAAAGACGCTAATAAAAATGAAATATCACATCAAAAATAGATGGCTGTATTTTTTAAGAGCATGTCAGTCTTATCTGGCCTTATTAACATACCTTCATGTCAGTTTTGTGGTTGATATGATACAAAAATGATATCTGATATTGCTTAGGTAAGTCTTAACTTTAAAAAAATCATGTGATTTTATAGGCGACAAATATTTTTAAACTTTGCATGTTGGTAATATTTTTATCTACAAATTTTAAACAGCATAAAGTCTTTTTCTCTAAAGGTTGTTTGCATAAATGTGTGAAGTAAATGTGTCATATCTAACTGACCATTAGAAGTTGCGGCATGTTATGGGTAAGATAATCTCTTACAATATACTTTTAAAAAAACTAATAGGATGTCTTAGCATTTAGATATATAAAACTCAATTTTATATTTAAACGTTTTTAGTGACGAGTTTTTTCCTGGTGTTGTGGTTGTACAGAGAGAATCAGACCGTCCGTCAGCATCGGTTCTGATGAAGATGACTCAATCTGACTCAAATTTCAGTTCATTTCCCAGCAGGATTACTGTTATTATAATTCATATATGATTCAAAGGTGTCATGTTTCAGTCATCTGATGTCAGTTCATATAACCTGAGATTCAATAAAAACAGAAGCACTTTAAAAATTTTGATTGCAAAAGACAAAAGTACAAAAATAAGATAAGTTGGAAAATAAGATTGGAGCCTGTTGCAACACGTTTATTCTAGTGAATATTTTTAAGACTATGTTTATTTTTTAAAGTCACATACATTGGCTACAAAACAAAAAAAGCCACAATATTTGTACACTAAGTTGTGACTATCTGCCATTAAACAGCTTAATACAAGGTTCCAATTGATTTTTCAGCTAAATTTAAACAGAAGCACAAAACAGTTGTACATATTTTGCAAGTTTGTGTGTAAAAACTAACATAAACTCTTGTGGCCAACAAAATTTAAATTAATCAACTGTATAACATTACAAAACATATAAAACACCTGTGAGAACTTGTCCTGGCATTTATGAAATTCTGTAGTATTTGTTATTATGGACCAACAATTCTGTGTGCAGGTTTGAATCTCTGTTAATCAAATGTACAATAAACTATTGGGGATTAGATGAAATCTCTCCAAACCACCTAATGCAAGAGCAGAAAGTAGGAACTGAAAATGTTTTACATGAATCAGTTCAGAGGAAAAAGGTGACGAATTGAATAGATCAGCATGTTTTGTTGTGATCGGTGCACAAGGTGGTTCTGTTTCTTATTCTCAACAGAACTTTGATGTCGTTTCCCAAAAACCCTGCAATGACATCGGAATTTTGACTGCAGTATGGTAATGTTGAAAGTCTGATTTTTATTACATATATAAGCCAGCCTAAACGGGACTAATAATATTTGTAAGTGCTATATCCAAGGTCTGAGTGATCTCTGCAGGGCACCTTGCTAGTTAATCTCACGTGACTTTGTCGTAACGTGGAGGATGATATCAAGCACTGACTTAAGGGATTGGTGTCCCCAGGGTTCTGGCTCCAACCTGTAGCGAGGCAAACCAAGTCGCTTGTAACCCGGGTACTAAATCAAGTTCAAAGCATCCCACGGCATGCTCGCAGGTATTGTGTTACGCATTCGCTGTTGGGATCTGGTCAGCCTGCCTTATGTTTGGTCAACCCCAGGGATGCCCCTTTGACTCTTTCTCACAGCTTGAAGCCTGGTAGAGTGACAATTCGAACTTTAAGGAATATTTCAGATTCAGTACAAGTAAAGGTCAATGGATAGCATTTGTGACAAATGTTGATTACCACAAAATATTAATTTTGACTTGTACCTTATTGTTATTGTAATAACATGACTTTATTGTGGAAAAAAATATTTACCCTTTTCTGTGTAGTTTTTGAAAAAAAGTCAAAAATTTTCACCAAGGCTGATGTAATTTGTTTAAAAAAATACTGTAAAATTTTGAAATATTTTTAAAATGACGGTTTTCTATTCTAATATCCTCATGTGATGGCAAAATTGAATTTTCAGCAGCCATAATCAGGCTTCAGACCAACTGTCATATGATCCTTCAAATTCGAATTTTTTTTAATGATTATCAATACTGGAAACACACCCAAAGATCAAACGGGGCATTAAAGGTAGGATAGGGCAACCCCAATACATGCAGACTATTCAACTTAATGTATTATTCTTCAATTCAAAAAGCAAAAACCATCATAGTCACTCTGGACGCAGAAAAAGCATTCATTGACAAAAGGGTCAACTGGAAATTCCTGTTTTCCACATTAGAGAGGTTTGGTTTTGCGGAGTCATTCATTAATTGGATTAAATGTTCTATATGCATCACCTTCAGCCGCTGTCATCACAATGGACTAAAATCAGGTAGCTTCCCCACTGCACTTGGGGACTAGCAAGGATGCACAACGCTATCCTCATTATTCACCCTTTTAATTGAAAACGTTAGCAGCAGCCATTGCCAAAAAGCTACATTAAAGGAGTTCAAACATTAAACATACAGCACAAAATCAGTCTTTACGCAGATGACATATTAATGTAGACGATAATGTACAAGATCCCCCATCATCATTATAAGAAACAATTAAAAGTATTGATTCATTTTCTCACATTTCTGAATATTCAGTCAACTGGAGTAAATCTTCTGTTCTTTCATTAAATCACAATAGCTTGGATGTGACATCCCAGACATCACCTATGCACCAATCACATCACATATTTAGGCATTAATATTCCCCCAGGCTGTCAGAGCTGGTTAGTCTTAATTTCACCCCGTTACTCAAAACAATAAATGATGATCTTCAAAGCTGAATGAACTTACCACTATCCATAATGGGCAGAATATCAGTAATTAAAATGACTATACTCCCTAAACTAAACTATTTATTCTCAATGATCCCAACACAACCCACCCTCACCTGGTTTAAATCTTTAGACTCAATCATTAGAATTAAACTATCTACTCTACAGAAAGCAAAAACACAAGGAGGATTGGAAGCACCACATTTCTACCACTACCCTCTGGCTAATCAGCTTCAACAGATAGACAAATGGATTCACCAAAACCCATCAGAAAACATATGGCTAGATATTGAGCAAACAATTTGTAAGGCTATTCAAATGTCAGATTTACCAATCTATAGTCAAACAATCAAAAAACACTCCTGTTTTAAAGCACCAACTATAGCAGCAGCTCTGACAGCCTAGTGAAAATTTCACTGAATCACAAACACTCCTTTTGCACCATCTAAATACACCCCCATTTGGAATAACCCAGATTATAAAGTTAATAAAAAGCCACTTAACTTACACAGATGGGCAGAAAAGGGTATCACACAACTCCCAACACATCTTTCATAGTAATAGTCTGGCTTCATTTTCATACTTGGTCCAGAAATATGGCATCAGGAGTAATAGTTTTTTGGAATATCTACAAATCAAATCATCTATCCAATCAAAAATCAACATTTGGACCACAAATCTAGAACTTTCACCTTTAATCTCAGAGTTAATTAATATATCGTCCTAAAAAAAACTACTCTCCAAAATATACAGAATAATATTAAAATCAGACAATGCATTTACCACATTCTAAATGGGAATCAGAACTATCTATTGCTCCTGATGCCGATTTCTGGACACAAATCTGCACAAATATATACTTTATGACAAAAATGCCAACTTGCAACTTATATGAGGTACTTCAGATTTCACTTAACCGGACAGAAATTGTTTAAAATGGGATTCACTTCAGAAACAGGTTCACACTGCACCCAAAATAACCCAGACACATACTGTACATTATGTTCACGCCTTTTGGTATTGTACCCCAATTAAAACATTTTGGGAAAAGTTCATTGAATCAGTATCCGGCACTATGGGATGTCACATCCCAATTGCTCCATCACCTTGTTTACTAGGCGACGTATCCATAATCAGTTTAGACAATATAAACAGTCAGTTACTCCTAGTGGCGCTAGCTATCGCCAAGAAAACTATTCTCATGAACTGGAAATCAAGAAATTCCATTGCATCCTGGAAAAATCTATGAATTGATTATATCTCGATGGAAAGTCTATCAGTTCATCTCATAGTAAGACAGTAGAATTACACCTCTTCCGGTCATCCCTCATTACCTTCCAGCAGTCATATATCTGTTGACCTTCTTTGTCTGAGACCAATCTCCACCTAAATTACTATTTGTACTTAATTTGAATATTAATCTCTGAGAGTTTTGGGGAGGGGTGGAGGACAACATTGATAAGAAAACACTGATAAGAAAGGGTTTAAGAAAAGGTTAACCTATTGATACTCTTATGTATATATATACGTTATATGTTTTTTTATGTTTTATATTTTATGTATGTATGTATGTGGTTTTTCCTCCTCCTTCTTCTTCCTCTTTTTTCTTTGGCCTCTGGTCCCCAGTAGGCTGTGACATCCAGGTCTGTATCTGGTGTGGTGGAGTTGTAATACGGTTGGGTGGATGTAAGGTGGGGCTTGGGGCTTGTGTCTCCCCGCCATCTCACTGAGCTATCTCTTCCAAGACCTCTTGCCCTGGCTGGTTCTGGCTTGCATGCCTCGCTTTTTTAATGCATCACATGAAATATGAATATATATATAAAGGAGGCGATAGAGAAAGGGAAAAGGGAAAAAGGAAAAAAGCGAAGAAGAAAAAAACTAAGGCTAAGTGTGCCGTGTGGGCGGGCTCGGTCCCTGGCCTGGGCTGCACTACACGCCTCACTGTTTTAATGCATCACAAACTAGCTGAGACATATACTCATCTACATATTAAAAACATAAATAAATAAATAAATAATATGCATATAAGGTAACACCTTAAGTGTGGCGTAGGTAGTAGCTGGAGATGGCTGGTTGTTAGGGAATGGGGAGGGGGAGTAGGGGGGTGCTTTTGGCCCTGTTCTTTCCCTGGCACTCACGTTATGGCGTGACAGGCTGGGGATTAAGTTAGTTATGTAATAGCCAAGCGGGGAGAGGCAACACAATAATTATTAACTATTTATTAATTTATAATTTAATACTATTATATTATATTTTATATTTACTTGCCCTCTTCATTGTCCTTCCCTCTTTCCCGTTTAATGAAATCTTTTATATATTTATATTATTATTGTTGCAAATAACATTTGCTGTCTTTTTTCTCTCTCTTTTCTTTTATAAAGCTATACTACCTATATCTGTTATTAATCTTTTGTATGCTTCCTCCCCCACCCCTAGACACAATGACACACATGCACACACACACACACACACACACACACACACGCATGCTCACGGACCACAACACACACACACACACACACACACATGTCACAGACACATGAATGCAAAAGTACAGGGCAACAGAAGGGACTTTAAGTTGGCCTATCAGTATATGTTTGTTTGTCCAAGTTATTCTATATTTGGGACATGTAAACATTGTCATATTCTTTACTTGCATTAAAAAAAACTGGAAACAGTTGTGCTGATTAATATATTCATGGAAACTGATATTTTGATGAACAGAAACAGCATGTGTTTGAATAGAACTATTTAGAAGCATTAATTTATGAATGTCTTTACTGTCACTTTGAAGCAATTTAATTAATCATTGCTGAATAAAAGTATTAACTAAAAAATCTTACTCACCGTAAAACTATTGCTTCATAATAAACTTAATGCTTAAAACAACCATTAAAATTATAATTTTACAGCTCATATAATATACAAGTTTTAACAATAAATGAATGCAAGTGCTTTTATGAAATTATTAGCGTCAATTGATTTCAACCTTGATTTTTGCTTATATCACAGAAAATGAAAGAAAAGGCCAATTTATTTTTGATGGTAATCAATAGTATGCCACAAATTGCATTGAACCCGTAATATTCCATAAACTATTCCAGTATTAATCATCTTGAATATTTAAATGCATACACATTAAAACTTCAGTGTGTGAAAGAGTTCTTTATTAGCATCAATGGTTCCATGATGAACCTTTAACATCCATGGAACCACTAGAGGTACTTCATATTGGAAAAAGGTTCTTTAGATATTCTTCACAGTAAGAAAAAAAATGCTTCTTTTAAGAACTTTTCATTAAAAAGTTATTTTGAGAACCCAAAATGGTTCTTCTATGGGAAACCCCCCTTTTTGGAACCAATATTTTTTTAAATGTAGAGTGATGAAAGTTTGTTGATCACAGTGTTGTCAACACATGAAAAATCCTCGAAAATTGTGAGAATTGCATAACTCACTGAGAGCAAAGCAGATGCATTAGGTCAACAGCAGCTCATTACGACTTTGTGCCTGAAATCAACATGTTAAATCTGCCTGAAAGCCTAACTATTTTTCGATTGCACATACCACATGTCAGATAAGATGAAACTATGCTGTGGGGAAACTGGGTAGAAGAGGCATGGCAGAACGTAACGCTGTTTTAAAGCTCAACTGTCTGGCACCATTGATCGTGTTAATTAGCCTGCCCAAGAATGTGGACATTCACATAAAGTGTGGTCTGCGCCCCAGTGTGGAGCGATCTGAACTGCACAGTGGCATGGGACAGTAATTACTGCCTTTTCCCTGCGACACACAACATTAACTCTTCATGGGCTGTGGATGAGTGCAAACTACCAGCCTTGAAGGAAAACTCCATTCCAATACGCCATTCCATCCTCCTTCCTCGCCATTTCACTACCATTGTAAAGCTGCATGATGTGTACAAGGATTGACTGAAGAGTTATATTTAAATCATGAGCTCAGATTGGAAAGATATATAAAGAAAGCATTGATGATTTCAGAGAATAATGCATATATTGCACAATGAAGCTGCAGCTGTTTTTATATGCAATTATTTTGCAGTTAAGATTTTAAGATACATATGTACCACAGCGCTAAGCCAAAACGATCATGACAATCAGGCAGTTATTGGGTAAGATTTTACAACATTTTCAAGAAATCTTTTCAAGAAATCATTGTTTCAAAAATGTATATATATATATATAATATATAGATATAAAAGATCACAAATTTACAAATATCATGAATTATTAACTTATAAATATTGAGTTTTGGGGGAGTTGCACCACATGACAATCTGAACCAACTTTGCCTTGTTACAAAAAAGCCAAATTATCTGATATTTTAAGAGATTGTATTGATTGTCGACCGTCGTTAAGGATCTGCAAGTGTTCTCTTTATGATTCATTTCCTGGTTTTCTTTTCAATGTTTCTGCATGTTGATGAACAATTTGATTTCAGAACAAAGATTTTCCAAACATTACTAAGCAGTGACTCAGTTTTGTTCATTTTTGTGGTAAGAAAGAACAATAAAGATGAAGCCCACGCTTTAAGAAGTCTGTTTTTATTCGGATATAAAGAACATACAAGTTAATGTTTTAATATAAATTAATAATTTTTTAAATAATTTTTTCGAATATAATTCTATTAATGAAGCATTTTTAAAATTATGATATCAGAACAGTATCAGTATACCCTGATGTTTTCACTTTATGCCCTTGAAAAATAACAAAATTAATTTTTAATTTTAATGCATTTTGGAATTATTTAACAGATATGACAAAATAATGAGTGCCACATCCTTGACCGATAAACACAAAGTAGTTGGGTTTAGTGAATGTTTTGTTGCACACATTGTTCTGCAGTTTCTTCCTCCACCCACACACGCATGCTAAAACTTCCACCTGAGGAAAGAAAAAAACCCTTGGACTCTTTCCACTTCATTCCCATGAACCTTTGCATCTTTTAAAAGTAGTTGCCTTATCACAATCAAGCGTTTTGGACTAGTATAGTTACTTTTGCTTCTGTGACGGATGCGATTTGGCGATGGCAGCTTTCAAAATCTCAGATTAAACCGGGGTGACCTTTGACACTGGGCCCATATCCACGCAAATGCCCAAGGCGCTGCTTTCCTTCATAATAAAGTCAGCATTAAAGTGTGCAAATTAGAGTAACCACGGCAACCAAATTAGAAGGCCAACTGCGCTTCGAAAACTTTCGCGACTTCAAAAGGTCTGCGAGCTGCAGACTCCAGGGTCTGGCAGAACTGGGCCTGGTTTAAATTAAGAAGCGACTTCCACACGCCTTACAAACGCATACTCAAGAGGGACAGAAAAAATAATAAAAGGAAACCCAAAAAAGTGAGAAAGGTCCTGGGGAAAGCCTTGCTGCACCAGCTTTCTGGATTCTATTAGGGACAATTATCTTATCTGTTTCATTTCAAAGGCTGACCCAAAGGGCTCAATGGCATTTCAATACTGTGTTCATAAACAGACTGCAGCCTGCCGACTTGGTCATTACAACACTCAGACCCCCTGCCTGGGGTGATCAAATATTTGTGCGCTTTTGTAAATAATGCTTACTCTTTTTTTTTGCCCCCGCCCCCGACAGGAAACAAAGGTTCGGCTTTCGTGCAATTTATTTCGCTCGGCGAAGTATACCGTTTATCTTTTTAACTTTTGACATCTGGTACTGATACTAGTCCACATGCATTTATTTCAATACATTATATTCTGTATATGTTTCATACACAAACAAACGTTTACTGCCTATCTTTCCCCTGTTGTTTTACAATTCAACCCAATTTCAAATTTGCAGACCCCCTTGGTTTCATTCCTTGGAGTCACTGTAATGGCTCCCAGTTCATGCATCAAGTGTATCAGTGTAAGGAATGCAGTCCCTACACAAATCGATCAGTCCAATAGTATACATTCAAAAGTTCAAAGTTTCCACCCAGTAGTTACATAACACCCCTATGACTTGCAGTGTGATTTTCCACCCATGCTATTCTCACTGTTTTGTTCTTAAACATGTGTCTCAGTCAGTATGAATTTTATTTGCATGAGTAACATATCTTATGAGTAAACAATAGACGGAATGAAATGTCATTATAGTGGTAGTAGATGGTATGGTATTGTTACAAAAATGTTATTATGGTTCCATGCATGAAAAAATAAAGTGAAAAGTGAAACTAAAGTTTCCTTGAAAGGAATATTTGGTATACTTACCTCATTTATTTGTTAATTTATATAAAAAACAACAACATTAAAGATGCAGTTTATACATATAATGGCCTCAATACATTGCATTTCTTTATGAATTTTTACATTTAAATAGATTTTTATGTTATTTTCAAGGTCAACTGTTTTGATATCATAATGGGGGAAACCCCTCATTAAAAAGAACGTGGGGAAAAACATATAAACATTTCGGTATAGTATTTTATTATTTCTTCTTATTAAAAATAAACAAATAAAGCTGCTTTACTGCCTATTACAACTAACAAAGTCATGTGGTCCTACCAACATGGTCAAAAAGTCTCTTAAATTATCAGATAATTTGACCTTTTTATGACAATCAGTGTTTGTTCAGGTTGTAAAATGTCAAATGGTGTGACAATTATAACAATCATATGTATGAATTAATCATTCATATTTGAAAAATACCTTAAAATATATTTAATTTAATTGTTTAATTATTTTTTTCAATAATGATTAAGATGTGAAAGGAAATGACCGAAGTTAGCAATATGTTATTACTTTTTACTTGTCTGGGACACCCAGTGCTTTTCAAATCATTCCAAGGCGTTTTGAAAAAAAAAAAACTGTTCTTGAAAATGGTATTAAAGTATTACATTTCCCCCCAAAACTGAATAAAACCAACATGAATACAGAGAGAGTTTCTTGGCACAGGTTTTTTAAACTAGATTTTTCGTTTTCATTATCATAGACACACTATTTATCACTTACCCACATACTACAATGATTCTTTGTTTACACACACACACACACACACACACACAACACAACACAACACACACCACACACACACACCACACACACACACACAGCAGTGAAACAAGCTACACCGTGGAGAGAAAATATAACTTTGTCAAAAGGCTGGCAATGCAGTAAGTACTGGATACAAAAACAGCAAGTGCCTAAGCTGTGCCAAGATATTCACCTTAAGGTAGCAACAGACCACCTGCCCAGGCAAAATCTGAATTATTCAAATCTGGATTCCTGCTCCCACATGATGGTTCAGAGAAACATCATCCCAGAAAAAACACAGACTGGTCATGCTTTCTGGCCAGCATCATCAAACAGCACATCAAGCAGAGGCCCAAGTCATGAACCATGACAGGACCCCTCTCCAGCTCTGAGTGACACCCGGGTGTGGTGGGGTCCCATAGGCCAATTTAGGTAATCATACAATTAAGCAGCTCCGTCACAGAACTTAATGTAAGTCTAATCAGGCAGGAGCTCCGTAGTGATTGAACAGCGCTCGGGGGAAGGGGGAGAATGAAAGGGGTTTGGGACCTGGAGCCGAAATAGAGACCTGGCCTCATCACGGAGATCCTTGCCCCTGGAAGAGCCTCCCTTCATCACGGGCACACCAGGAAATGCAAAGGACGGCGGGGTCACCGCCGATTGGCCTGCTATGTGCCGTTGCCATGGCTACCATCCCTGGGGCCAATGAAAACAGATGACAGGAACAATAATATGAGGTGTAATCACCAAGGTCAGTCGCCTTCACTCCAGTTCACCTCACCCTCCGGTCTGAACAAACCCATCTAATATTGCCATTTTTCCAGCATGTCGCAAGAAATTTGGAGGAGTTTTCTGTTGCTCACAGATTCAATATGAGTTCATACTCCAAGGTCCCTGCCCTAATTTTTATGTTTATACCTCTTTGTTGCATAATTTTGCAATTTATAGCTATAGCAAGCAAAGTCTGCAAACCTCAGCTTAAAGGCATGCAAACTGCACTCAAACATATTTCAGTCTATGTTTAAGATCTAACATTCAGTTTTAGGACACATTTACATTAAAAAGTCATCTTTAAAGGGAATGCATATGAAGTAGTTCATTTAAATATGAAGTAAGAAACTGATATGCATAAGTTTTAAACAATACAATGTTGAAATTTGCTTTTACATTTATACTCAGCAAAGTTACATATATTTAAATACATGTAATTTAAAGTTTAAACTCTAAACTAATATTTTTCAAATATTGCTTGAGTTTTATTTTTGTGTGTCAACAAATCTGCTAATTTTCTGCTAAACCAAAATGCTACTTTTTTTTTTTTTTTCATTATGTCTAGGCTGCAAAGGGGCAGAAAAATGTCTGTACGTTTCAGTAAAATTTTCCAAAAGTTAAAATAAAATTAAATAAAGTTTCCAAGAATTCTGTAAAGTTCCTGGAAATTTACAGGAATGTTCTGCCCCTTTGCAAGGCTAATTATGTCAAAAAACGAAAATTGTATCATCATAATTACTCACCTTCATGACTATGTTTATTCTTTGGAACACAAACAAAATATTTAGAAAAATGTTTGTGCATTATGAACAACACATTGCACAAAAAACAATCAATGGGGTACAATGGTTTTTGAAATCCAATGTCTAAAATATCCCATCCATTGTTTCAGTGAAAACATTCTCATACTTTGCTATTCTAAACTTATTTCTTTATTTATATCATCTAAAACTGTTTTAAGGTGTAACAATTTTTCATATTCAAAATCATATATTGCAGTAAAATCACTAATATGATGTATATTCAAACGTATAGTCTTCACCCAACACCCCAGGTCATACCGATTGAAGATTTCAATAATAGACCCCCTCTGAAAGCACCCAACATTAAAATATATCACAATAATTTAACTTTTATTTTGTCGTGCTGACTAAGTATTTTGAATTACTGTACAGTTTTTCTGAGCATTGCTTTTGTCTTGAAAAAATGATGTCAGAGCTGCATGGCTAAATCTTTTATCACTTGCCAAAAAGAACGAGGGCAAATAATTGCATCCAGATGTGAGGTGTTCTCATTGATAGCAGCCTTCATTTCCTGCCTCTGCTTTTTCAGACAACCTATTACACCTATTACAGAGGGAACTGCTGTTAAAATATACTGTCATCTTGTAAATCAACACTAACTTTGGGCAAGTGTCATTTAGGAACATCTAAACACATCTCCAGGTCTGTTATGTTTCACATCTAGCTTTGTGAGAGTTTCTGAGTGTGCTGTTTACTATCAGTCATGTGTGTTATCGATCTGTCATATCATCAGGATGTGCTAATCAGAGCTCATTAATTACAGCTGAGTAATTAGTTGGGTTTGCAGAACAGATCTGGAAGCTCATCATGCCCCATTGCCATCATTAACAGCTGATGAAATGAAGAATGTATTTTTTCTTCGCATCACCTTAATTCTTTGGTCTTGGACATTTGGAAATATGCATATGAATGCAAATGCATGCTGAGTTTGTTTCTAAAATTAAACTAATCAAAGTAATCATTTAACTCTCGCCTTTTGTTGCATGTTTTTATTTGCCATCTATTTTTTAAGAGATAAGTCTTCTGTTACTGGTTTTGATAATAAAGGGAGTGCATTAGCGAAGATGTTGTTCATAACAAATTGAAGCTTTTTCTGTATATACTCTTAAAAATAAAGGTTCCAAAAAGGGAACAGTTGTTAAAAAAAACATTTCTTAGTGTGAAGAACATTTTATTAATCTAAAGAACTATTTTCCACTATAAAGAACCTTTTGAGCAATGAAAATTTTCCATGAATGTTAAAGGTTCTTCGTGGAACTACAGATGCCAATAAAGAACCTTTATTTTGAAAACTGTAGATAATAGTCCTGACCCAACACACCTGGTCATACTGATCAGACAGTTCAATAATAGTCATTTCTGAATGCTTTAACACCCATCACAATCATTTTACATTTATTGTGTCATGCTGGTAAAGTATTTTGAATTACAATATAGTTGTTAGCATAGTTTTTGTCTTGAAATAATGGCATCAGAGCTGCATGGCTGTATGAATATATTTTGAGTTTATCTGAAAATAAATGTTGTACATCAGCCTGTTCTTCACACAAAGTTATTGCTCTATGGAGAAATTTTGGTACAAAATGATGCTTTTTGGATTTTGGCACATCACATATTGTTTGGCAAGAGTTGTATAATGATTCTATATTTGTGTTTCGCAGGACAAAATACAGGTTTCGAATCGCATGTAGGAAGGAAATATAACATTATATAACATCCTTTATAGGGGTCATATGATGCGATTTCAATTTTTCCTTTCTCTTTGGATTGTTACAAGCTCTTGGTGCATAAAGAAGATCTGTAAAGTTGCAAAGACTTAAGTCTCAAATCCAAAGAGGTATTCTTTATAAAAGTTGAGTCAACCACGCCTACCTAAAACGGCTCGTTCTAACACGCCCCCACGTCTACGTCACGATGTGGGAAAATTTGCATAACGCCGCCCAAATGTTCACGCAAAGAAAGAAGGCGTAACTTTTATTCTCACTGTAGTATTGTTGCCGCCGCCACCATGTCGTGAAGAGCTGTGTGTTTCGTTGTGAAGCGAAACTATTTGTTGGCTTCTAAAAGAGGAGCCAGGCCAACTAGAAATCAGTGGTTAAGTTGTATTCACAACACTGTTCCAGAACAATTCAACCCAAATATATATATGTGTGCAGCACATTTTATGGAGGACTGTTTCCTGATCCTGGTAGAGTAGACTACAATGCCGGCTGTTCTGACTCACAGCCTGTAAGTACGTTTTTTATATTTAAAGAATTTGCCACTGACGATTCAAACGCGAGTTTTGATCAGTGTAGTACGCAACGTGTAAAAAGACAGTATAAGTCATTATAATCCGTAATTATGTCCCCACTGCATGCAACAAATGCCTCATTTATAATGGGTTTTAATGTGTTTGTCTCGTCGCGCCAGCCGGACAGGGCATCACAGTATGGTAAGGGGCGTAACATTTCCGTCACACGCTTGAGGTATTCGGCCAATCACAACGCACTGGATAGCTGGCCAATCAGAGCACACCTCGCTTTTCAGACCAATGAGCTTTGTAAAAATCGACGCATTTCAGAAATGCAGGACATAGAGGAGAAACAATAATGTACAGTATGTGGAAAATAATGTGTTTTTTTAACCTTAAACCGCATAAACACATCTCATTACACTAAATACACAAAATAATGTTCTTTTTAGCAACATCATATGACCCCTTTAATATAATTCAAACCCAAAACTAACTTTACCGAACTTGTGTTCAAAAGTATCAATGGCATCTGATTTCCCTTTTTTTTTTGAAGGTTTTATTATCCAAAAATAAACAGCCCAGGGGTAAAATTCCATCTCAGACTGATGTCGGGATTGTTTGGAAGCAAATGTAAACAATACAGTGGGGTTGCCTATTGACTCAGATGTCGTGTTTAGACTGTGATTAGTCTTCACGAAATGAGAATTCCTGACAGAGGTTCTGAGATGGCATGGCATGATAAAATAAACGGAGAACTGTGCCGTTTCAAGGCGAGTTCCACAGACCATAAACTTTAAAATCCATAACCCAGTCCCCGCGCTCATTGTCTAAACGGGTGGTCACCCACCTCTCACTTTTCATCCCCCTCTTTTTAGCATGTATACATACTCTCCATCTTTTCACCTCCTTTGCTTATTTCCTCCTCTTTCCTCAGTCTCTTTCTCTCTTCACACCTCGTCTCTCCCTCATCTTTCACCATCTATCTGGTCTATATTTGTGTTGCAGCTTCCTGCTTCTCTCCCACCCACTGTGTGGAGGGGCCGGGAGCTTACCTTCCCTGCATGACACAACTTTTGGCCGAGCACGGGGAGATGGTGGAGCATGCTTCACTTCTAACTGTGTCACCATCCACCTGAGCAAACACTTTCTGGCGTTACAAGGGAGCGAGCAAGAGGAATGAAAGCGAGAGAGTGACCTGTCAGGGGACTATCGGTGGAGGCCTGGCATTGGTGTAGCTTATATATCAAAACATTAGTCTTGTGCTGGGCCCAGCTGAGATCTCCTTCTGGACATGGTTCTGCCTAGACTTCTCTTTCTTTTCTTCTTTCCTTTGTATTTTCTTGTGATGGGCTCCCTCCAACAGAAACACATACTTGTCATGCCTCACTGCTGTCCCTTGCTTGCATTTCTCATTACAAACAGCATTACGTTTGCAGGGCTCAAGGCTGGCCAACACACACTAGTCAGCTTGTCAAGCCCAATGGTACATTCAGCTGGATCCCAAAAATCCCGGTTAGTGCTGAAGGGAAAGATAAAAGACTTGGCATAAAACGTCTTGCACTTAAGAGCAATGTTGGAAGCAATGTTGGAAGGCTACTTGAAACTATAGCTTCCTGAGGTACAAACTACTTGTGATTTAAAGTAGCTGTTAACTAAAAAGTAGCTAACTGAACGTGTCGTCTATACAGTAGATGTGAACTAGAACTGATCAAACTATTTGGTGGATCCACTAGGTGGCAATACTCAAAGTTGAGCTGCTGCTTTCAAGATCTACATAATGAAAACAATGGAAAAAACATCTGATGAAGAAGGTGGAAAATACACTAACAGATATGCAAGGAGGTCAGTTGTGTCGTATTTATTAGTGGGAAACTTAAAATTGACTTTGTTTTATCACATAAACTGTTGGTGAAATGAGCTTGTTAGCAGGAAAGCTAGATTATTACAAAAACTGCATAACTACACGCACAATGAAAAATGTAGCTACATTAGCAGCACTTCTACATCTAGTTAGTAATTACTCAACACCATCTTCAAACTTTCATCTTTTTTACAAAAAAATATATACGAAGGAGTAGTATAAATGTGTGAATGTCTTTAAACGAGGTTCTATTCATGCAACATGAAAACTTCCACTGATATATCACCAGATTCCTTAGAAGCCAGTGTTGTTGATGTTATGCCTCTTCAAGGCGTTTTACTTAAGACCTTTGCAGAGGGGCTATAAAAAGTATTTTGCTGACAGCCATCAAACAAGCAATATATGATTGCTCTGTCAGGCTTTCTTGGCAGATACCAGTGTTTTATTAAAACTGGTACGTTGTCTTTCTCTTGATCCTTGTTTTTATCTTTTGCCAATTCCTGCTATAGAGGCTGTCACTTTGCCATACCTCAGAAGAACAGAGCCCGTCTGTCAAAACAGCTAATCTCTAGGAGACGTGGAACATTATGTATTATGGAAAAGATTATAACTCAATTATAACTCAAAATAATGACAGTCAAAAATGTCTGTCAGAAAAACACAGTGTCAAAAATGAAAAATCCATTTCTTTCTTCTATAGAACATAAACAGATGTTTATGTTCATGCTGCTCTTTTCCATACAGTGAAGGTGAATGGCAACCAGGAGCTGTTAAAATCCAAAAGTTACAAAAAGTACCATAAAAACATTGCTTCTTGTGTGTTAAAGGGATAGTTCACCCAAAATTTACATTTTGTCATTAATTACTAATCCTGATGTCGTTCCAAGTCTGTAAGACTTTCGTTCCTCTTCGGAACACAAATTCAGATATTTTTGGTGAAATCTGAGAGCTTTCTGACCCTGCATAAACAGCAACGCAACTGACACATTGAAGACCCAGAAAGGTAGAAAGGACATCGTTAAAATAGTCCATGTGACATCAGTGGTTCAACCATAAAGTTATGAAGCTAAGAAAATACTTTTTGTTCGCAAAGAAAACAAAAATATCAACTTTATTCAACAATATGCATGTGTCGTGGTACTTTTGTGAACGTGTCGAAGAATGATACGGAAGAGAAGAAATTGTTGAATAAAACTGATTTTTTATTTTTGGCGCACAAAAAGTATTCTCGTAGCTATGTAAAATTACGGTCACTGATGTCACATGAACTACTTTAAGTAGTTCTTTAGTAACACTAAAAAGTACTTTAAGTAACACTGTTCAACAGCGACACCCGCAGCTAAAGTTACAGCGGAGGCTTGCCTCCCTTAGGTCCAATGACTTTCTACAGAGACCCCTTAGCGTGCCATGACTTTTCTGGGTTGTGATTGAGAATGAATGGGGGAAAGTCACGTGAGAGGAGGCAAATTTGTTTGGGGGGCCTCCTCGCGATAGATTTGGACATAACGGCTGTGATTGGTTTGTGCAATAAATCCCGCCTCTTTTTTCGTGTGAGCTCTCGGCCTGAATGAAGAAAATTATGGTGTTATTGACTAATTATAAAGTAAGTAAACCAATTAGAAAGGCTATCATTGCTTTGTGTCACGTCAAACTAAAACTTGAAATGCCCAGAAAACGTGATGACTATGTCAGTTTTTAGTGAGCATTCAGCTTGATGAAATGAAATATGTATCTAATGCGCGTTATCGATAATGATCTGAAAATAAGTTGACTATTAAAAAGAACAGCTGAAAATCAGTTCACAAATAAAAAATGGAGTGTCTGTTTACACTAAGTGCAAATAGCCCGCCTTATTGGCAGAGGTCATTTACACTAACTCCGCCCACCAACACGTGATTACTAAAAAAGAGGATATTTTAACAGGTCAGTGGCGTAGATGGTAAAGGCACGCCAAAAGTCTTTTTGACGTATAGAACCGGGTTGGGAATCCATACTAGTGTAATAGCATGTCAGAAATACTGCTATTTTCACTTAGCATACCCCCCCCCCCCCAAATAGCATTTAACTAAGATTAAGAATGCGTAGAAGTATGTTCATATTAAATAAAAAGTTTTTTAAAAAATTTAACTATTGAAAACCTTATTTAAAGGTTGTCAAATATTGTTTTTATTTAAATTGTTATGCCTGTAGTTATATTTCGGAATAAATGTAAAAAGGCATTAAAAACACTAGAAAGGGATAATTAGTATGTAAAATGATAAATACAATTAAAATATGTTAATCAAATCCAAAAAATTATAATTATATTTGCTCTCTCTTTTTAATGTAATGTTTATTTAACCAAGAAAATGTGACAACATTAAGTGTAACAGGAACGTGAATTTTATACACACAAACACACACATATATATATAACTGCCTCCTCATTTTAAAACACCACCGCACACCACTGCTGTCACACCCCTGTGGACTGTTGATTGTGGTTTCTCCCTCTGTGTCCTTATTTGGTTGTTCCTGTTCTCATTATTAGTTAATCACCTCATTGTGCTCACCTGTCTGCCCCTCGTTATCTGCCCTTTATAAGTTCCTGTCTCTTGTATTCGAGTTTGTCGGTTATTGTGAATGTTGATGTCTACCCTGTCTGGATTTCCTGTTGTCTATTTATTAAACGTTATTGGTTTCGTCATCCTGCCTGATCTCTTGAACACCCTGCCCGTGACTGAATAACTGACCCAAAAACAGTTTAACTTCCGTGTTCTCCCCTCCGTTTGTTTTCCGTTTTTTCTTCAGTGTTTTTCTTTCCGTTGTGTTTACCCCATGGATCCCTTCATTCGCCCCAAATTCCTCCTCCTCCTGCTGGAGCAGGAAGGCAAGACTCTCGAGGACCATACCAGACTGTTCCTGTTGGTCGCTAACATCACCAGCTATCTGGAAGACGCGCTCTGCGCTTTCTATGAGGCAAGTCTGAACGCCGAGTGCAGAGCGCGGTCGTCCGAAGATGGTCCTCGGGAGGAATTTGCCGCCTTCGTGGAGTGGACTCTGGCGAGAAACGGGTCGCCGCTCACCATCGGCCCCGTGGATGATCTCGCCAGATCCACTTCGGACCCAGAGCCCAGCCCACCATCTCCCGGCCGTACGGAGCATCAGCCTGAGCCCACCGATGACGGAGAGCCATTTCCCGCCGTAATCCACGAGCCAGAGCGAAGCCAAGCAACTGAAAAAGATTATAACTCAATTATAACTCAAAATAATGACAGTCAAAAATGTCTGTCAGAAAAACACAGTGTCAAAAATGAAAAATCAATTTCTTTCTTCTATAGAACATAAACAGATGTTTATGTTCATGCTGCTCTTTTCTTCATCCCGGAAGGTGAAATGGCAACCAGGAGCTGTTAAATCAAAAAGTATACAGAAAAAGTACAATAAAACCTTGCTTCTTGGTGTTAAAGGGATAGTTCACCCAAAATTTACATTTTGTCATTAATTACTAATCCTGATGTCGTTCCAAGTCTATAAGACTTTCGTTCCTCTTCGGAACACAAATTCAGATATTTTTGGTGAAATCTGAGAGCTTTCTGACCCTGCATAAACAGCAACGCAACTGACACACTGAAGACCCAGAAAGGTAGAAAGGACATCGTTAAAATAGTCCATGTGACATCAGTGGTTCAACCATAAAGTTATGAAGCTAAGAAAATACTTTTTGTTCACAAAGAAAACAAAAAATAATGAATTTATTCAACAATAGAATGTGGTGGTACTTTGTGAAAGGTCGAAGAATGACACGAGAGAAAGAAATTGTTGAACAAGTCAACAGTTTTTTTTTTTTTGCACAAAAAGTATTCTCGTAGCTATGTAAAATTACGGTCACTGATGTCACATGAACTACTTTAAGTAGTTCTTTAGTAACACTAAAAAGTACTTTAAGTAACACTGTTCAACAGCGACACCCGCAGCTAAAGTTACAGCGGAGGCTTGCCTCCCTTCAGTCCATAGGCTTAAAACAGAGACCCCTTAGCATGCCGTGGGTTTAGTGGGGGGTAATTGAGAATGAACGGGGGAAAGTCACGTGAGAGGAGGCAATGCCTCCATCGCGATATGATTGAATATGACTTATGTTCGCTGTGATTGGTTTGTGCGATAAATCCCACCTCTTGTTTTTGTGTGAGCTCTGGCCTGAATGAACTTGAAGAAAATTATGGCGTTATTGACTAATTATAAAGTAAGTAAACCAATTAGAAAGGCTATCATTGCTTTGTGTCACGTCAAACTAAAACTTGAAATGCCCAGAAAACGTGATGACTATGTCAGTTTTTAGTGAGCATTCAGCTTGATGAAATGAAATATGTATCTTCATGCCTTTATGATGATGACCTGGAAATAAGTGGATTATTAAAAAGAACAGCTGAACATCAGTTCATAAATAAAAAATGGAGTGTCTATTTACACTAAGTGCAAATAGCCCGCCTTATTGGCAGAGGTCATTTACACTAACTCCGCCCACCAACATGTGATTACTACAAAAGATGATATTTTAACAGGTTCAGTGGCGTAGATGGTAAAGTGCCCGCCAAAGTCTTTTTTGACGCTATAGACCCGGGTTTGAATCCATCACTTAGTGTAAATAGCATTGCTAAGATAATACTGCTATTTTCACTTAGCATAAATAGCATTTAACTAAGATTAAGAAATGCAGTAGAAGTATTGTTCATATTAAATAAAAAAGTTTAAAAAAAATTAACTACTGAACAACTTATTTTAAAGTGGTTTCAAAATATTGTTTAAAGTGGTGACGGCCTTTCGTTATTATTTGGGAATAAATGTAAAAAGCATAAAAAACCACTATGAAAGTCTAATAGTATTAAAATATTAAATCAATTAAAATAATGTTAATCAAAATACAAACTATAAATAGTTTGCTCTCTGTTTTAATGTAATGGGTTATTTAACAAAGAAAAGGTGACAAAATTAAGTGTAACAGGAACGTGATAATTGGATACACACATAACAACACATATTTCTATATATAACTGCCTCCTAATTTTGAAAACAACACCGCACACCACTGCTGTCACTACCACCTCTGTGGAATGTTGATTGTGGTTTTCTCCCTCTGTGTCTCTTATTTGGTGTTCCTGTTTCATTAGTAAATCACCCATTGTGCTAACCGTCTGCCCCTCGTATCTGCCCGTTATAGTTACTGTCTGTATCTCGAAGTTGTTATAGGTATTAATTGTGAATGCTTGATTTGGACTACCCTGTCGGATTTCCTGTTGCTATTTATTAAAGTTATGCGCTATTCGGTATCCTGCTACTGATCTCTTGAACACCCTGCCCCGTGAGATGAAATAACTGACCCAAAAACAGTTTAAACTTCCGTTCTCCCCTCCGTTTGTTTCCGTTTTTTTCTTCCAGTGTTTTTGTTCCGTTGTGTTACCCATGGATCCCTATCCATGCACACAAATTCATCATCCTCCTCGCTGGAGCAGGAGGCAAGACTCTCAGGAGCCATACAGACTGGATTCTGGTGTCGCTAACATCACCAGCTATCCGGAAGACGCGCTCTGCGCTTTCTATGAGGCAAGTCTGAACACCTAATGCAGAGTGTGGTCGTCCGAAGACGGTCCTCGGGAGGAATTTGCCGCCTTCGTGGAGTGGACTCTGGCGAGAAACGGGTCGCCGCTCACCATCGGCCCCGTGGACCCGTGGATGATCTCGCCAGATCCACTCCTGATCCAGAGCCCAGCCCACCATCTCCCTGCGGTACGGAGCATAAGCCTGAGCCCTCCGATGACGGAGAGCCATTTCCCGCCGTAATCCACAAGCCAGAGCGAAGCCAAGCAACTGAGCGGAGGATCGCCTCGGATGTTGAGCCCAACCCGTCAGACCAGGTGCGAGAGCCGGTGACAGTGCCCACCACGAGGGAGCAAGCCGGGGACGGTGTAAGCGCGGAGAGGAGCTCCGCCCCCTAGATCATGGCTGAGGGTGAGCTGACTATGCCGGAACATAAGGGCCAGAATATGGAGGGAATTCAGTGTCAAAACGAGGAGGAGAGACCTCGGAATCCTCAGTTTAGACCAGGAAGGGCTCCCGATCCCCTGTCGAGCCTATGAATGGCTCTCGACCCCCAGTTCAGCCCAGGAAGGGCTACTGATCCCCAGTCCAGCCCGGGAAGGGCCCCCGATCCCCAGTCCAGCCCAGGAAGGGCTCCAGCCCAAGAGCTCCCTCCAGTGCCTGCTCCTAGAAAATTGTCGCCCTCCAGTAGGGCTGTGCAATGAATCAAAATCGCGATTTGAGACGTTGCGATTTCCTAATCGCAAAGCCTGCGATATGGACGCGATATTAATCTGTTCCAGAGCATATGCATGACTGCCAGCCTTGAGTTGCAGTCTTACTAACCAATAGAGTGAGCACACCTCAGTTCTCCACAATCAGCACTGCTCTAGCCAACTGCGCAAACACCCACCATTAATAAAAAAACCAACGCGGGGGGAGAGAGACAGAGGTGGGATTATGGATGTTCGAATGTGGTCAGATCGAGAGTTAGGCAAATTGTAAAACTAAAGAAAAACCGTATGCAATTAAAGCTTGCGAAATGTTTCCAAGAGCTGCGTCACAGCTCATATCAAAAGCTCCCTTCTCGGTTCTGTTTTCAGTACTGGAGAATAAAAGATACGTTCTTAGATGTTTCTGCTAGTACGTGAACGTTCTTACACATTTTATCTCCCCAACAGATTCATTTGAAATAAGTTTATAATGCATGTTGGCTATTCCAAATTCAGAAGAGCGCACACACAGCCTGTGTCTGTGAATGCTTCTCATACTCGCTCCTCTCTGCCCCAAGTGGCGCGAATCCCGCATCATGGATGAGACGTTCATGCTTGCCGCACTCACGCAGCTTGTCTCGTAATGCTCATTTATACTCACACCCGGCTCCGCACTGCAAGTCTTCACAAGCGCATCTGGCAGTATGAATGAGGCTTGACGCACACGCGCAACCTGTCTGACTCGAGCCTGGCTCTGTGTTTTCAAACCAATGTGAAATTCAGTGTAAGCAGTTGCTAATTCACTTGGTATGCATGAACCGTTCGCACATTTTCCATTGTTCTTGTAAAATCCAAAGATGAAATCTTGCAATAAAATCAGCCTATTAACATATGTAAACTGTACTAATTGACTTAAGAACTAGTTTTTATTTATATAAAAATAACTTTCTGTGAAATTCATAGGTATTAAGTTAATTCTGTAAAAAGTAGTTTTGTATAACGATTATAATCTTGCCTGCATGTGAAAAAAGCAAAACAAACAATTAGAACCCCCTCCCAAAAGCATAAAAAATGTAATGTATTTCAGGTTATAATGGGTATTTGTTTGGTTTTAATGTAAACTATGATGGTGTCTATTTGATGGATTCTCTTGGTGTAATCTGGCAGATGGCAACCAATAGGACAACAGTAATTCCTATTGGAATAATTTTGAAAAAAACAAAAAGGAAATTTGTAATGGTTTAATGGAAACTATAAGAAATTCTGTGATGGTTTCTATTGTTTTTTTCAGCAGGGTAATGATATCCATACTGTGCTGCACATTATTGACAAATATTGAGCTGAAGCTTGACTTTGCAAAATTAAAAATCGCAAATCAAATCGCAATCGCAATATCTGTCCAAAAAAAAAATCGCAATTTGATATTTCCCCCAAATCGCACAGCCCTACCATCCAGTGGCCGCTCCTCGAAAATACCCGTCCTCCCACCCGCTCCAGCCTCCTCCACCTCTGTCGTCTGGCAGCCCCTCTGCTCGCCCTAAGCCCACCATCATTGCGGTGCGAGCCCGCGGGACTGCCATCCTCTAGCGTTGCCGGGGTTGGAGTCTCCCTCAAAGGAAAGCCTCAGCCGTCAGCCTCGAGGCCATGACTCAGCAGTTCAGTCCGTTGACCAGTGGCTCCACCTCGTTCCTAGCCCCTGCCTCCAACGTACCCATCGATCTGGCAGCTTCACCGGGCTCCCTCGTCCCCTCTGGCTCCGCCGTTGGATATCGGGTGTCGAACCGGCACCATCGGCCTCTGATCCTCTCACTTGGGCCTGAGCTCTTGTTCGTCTGTCCCACCTGACTCCGTTGGGATAGTCTTCCTCCCGCCAGACTCCATCCTTGAGTCCTTCAAGACAGCTTCCGGCTTGCCGGGATCTCTAGGATCTCAGCCCCACATCACGGTCGCCAGAGCCCTAGGCTCCAACCCTGGCCCCCCCGGATACCTCGGTATTCCCCTGGCTGTTGGCTCTCCGTCTCGACCTCGGGCTGTTCCACCTTTCCACCTGCTCCGCGCCGTTGGTCCGGCAACCTGGCGGCCGGCCGCCATCCACTCCTCCATGGCTCTCCCAACTGTCAGGCTCCACTGTGGGCCGCACGGTTATGGCTGTGGCCGGAGTCCTGATGAAACGTTTCCTCCTGCTCCAAGCCACTCCTGTCTCCTCCCTGGCTCCTCCCTCCTTCATCACCACCCCCAGCCCACCCCCCATGGTCATCAGTCTGTCCGCCTCCTCCCGGAATCGTCCTCGCCGGAGACCTCCACTGTCTTGTCTGCACCTGCCAGCCCTTGGCCTTCACCCTGTTTCACACCATCCAAATCAATCCTTTGTCACAACCATAACGACCTCTGTCTCAACGGGCTAATGGATCGCCCTTCTCTGGAAGGGGGGGGCGATCTGTCACACCACTGGTGGACTGTGTTGTGGTTCTACCTCTGTGTCATTTTATTTGTTGTTGTACTGTTTCATTAATAACACTCATGTGCTTAACTTTTACTGGCCCCCCGTTATCGTGCCGCTTTTTATGGCAGTTCATGTCGTTGCTATGCGAGTTTGCGGTTGACTTGTGAATGTTTATGTCTCCTGTCTGGGGTTTCCTGTTGTCGATGTATTAAATGTATTGGTTTCGGCATCTTTGTCGTCCTGCAGGATTCTTGAAACACCGTGACCAGTGACACGCTTACTACCTTTCTGGGCCTGGAATGTGTACAGTTGCGTTGCTGTCTATGCACGGCTTGCGTGTCAGACTGCGCTCTGCGGATTGCATCCAATATGCATAATTTCCGTTCAAGATGAACAAAGGTACGTATGGGTGAGTAATTTATGACAGAATTTTCAGTTTTGGGTAAACTACAGCTTTAAAGTTTAAATGTGTATATTCAAATTGCACAAATGTAATCAGAGAGCTTTGTGAATAATGAATTAAATGTATTTTATATTTCTTACATTTTTGATGGTACTTGACAAACCCTGGTCACCCTCCAATTTCACTGATTGGCAAAAAGCAGCATGAACATTCTGCCCAACATTTCCTTTCGCAATCTACAGAAGACAGAAAATCAAATCGGTCTGAAATGACATGGTTGTGAGACAGAAATGTAATTTTGGGGTAAATTATTCTTTTAACCAACTATTTAAATGGTGCAAAGTTACCCCCAATTCCATTTCATTCTCAGGCTTTTGAATCTTGTCCCAGGGCAGAGGTTCATTTCTCATTCAAACAAAAATTACAGTGATTGAAACATTTACCCCCCCCCCCTGCCCCCCTCCCCCCCCCCCCCCCCACCCCCCCCCCCCCCCCCTACCCCACCCCCCCCCCCCCCCCCCACCCGCCCACCCCCCCCCCCCCCCCCCCACCCCCACCTTTAAAAAAGAAAGAAAATACAATGACTTCCCTCAGCACAGAACAGGATCCCAAGCAATCTGTTATCAATTTGAGGCCGTGTATCTAGGGAAAAACACATGATTCCATCCAAGATATAAACGATAACAAACGTGCTTGAGGTCTTTTGAAGTTACGATGACAACATTCTCTGAACAACGGACATAAATGAATGGAAAAACGTCCAAGATTTCAAGGCCTTCGTTTTTTTTCCTCAGGTGAAAGTTTAAGTATGTGGGTGGAGGTGGAAATTGGGAGACTATTTTTAGTTTGTAGGCTGCCATTTCTGTGCATTTTCTGCAGCGATTGCATACAGTAAATGGAGAAAACATCTGCCACTCAGTAAATCAGTGAATCCTCCTTAAGGACTTCAACTAATCTTAACACCTCCTTTATTTTTCTTGGCAATGGTCTGTCTGGGTTTTTTTTTTTAAAGCTGTGGACTTCCATAAATGTTACAATTTAAATAATTAATAGTTGGAGGCCTGTGGATAAAAAAAATTATTTCCCATCTGCCAAAGTTCCAGAACACAACCAGCGATGCAGGCATGTGTTGGCAGTGTCATGTGTGACACTTCATGCATTCAGTCGGCATGCCTATGAGGCCTAAGCAAAATTCCAGTCAGAAGAATGTCAGTCTCTCCATTCATATGAATGAGACCCACACTAGAGCTCTGATTATGCAGAGGGCTGCTGTGGAAGAAAGCACCTGTTTCCTCGCCAATTCCCAAAGTTCTTGGCACTATGTAAAATTTTTCATGGCAGAGTACTCTCAGGCTATATGAGTTGGCGGTGCCAGCTGAATATCAAAATGTAAATAAGGGCTAGTGTTAACTGTAGTACATTGAGAACTGTGGCATCCAACGACTCAAATCAGTTGATCCCCGTTAATAAAGAGTGATTTCCCAGCATGTTACGACTGGCATGCCATCGCCATCCTCACCAGAGATTGTGTTCCTGTCAGGACGGCTGTGTTAGCGTCATATCACCCCAGCTGATAAACTACTTAGCAATAGCGACAAAATACACTACTGTTCAAAAGACTGGTGTCAGTATTATTATTAGATTTTTTCTTTAAAAAAAAGATTTTATAGCAAGGATGCATTAAATTAGTTAAAAGTTACTTCACCATGAAAGGAATAAATGACATTTGAAAATATGTTTAAAGGAGTAGTTTACCCAAAAATGAAATTTCTGTCATTAATTACTAACCCTCATGTCGTTCCAAACCCGTAAGACCTTAGTTTATCTCGGAACACAAATTAAGATTTTAATGAAGTCTGAGAGCTTTATGACCGCAGACAGCAACGCAGCAGACCGACCATTCTAACCGACTAGAAAGGTAGTAAGGACATTGATAAAATAGTTTTCTTTGCACACAAAAAGTATTCTTTGCACACAAAAAGTATTCTTGTAGCTTTATAAAATTAAGGTTGAACCACTGATGGCACATGGACTATTTTAACGATGTCCTTACTACCTTTCTGGGCCTTGAACGTGTCAGTTGCGTTGCTGTTGTCTGTGCAGGGTCAGAGAGCTCTCGGATTTCATCAAAAATATCTTAATTTGTGTTCTAAAGATAAACGTCTTAAGGGTTTGGAAAAACATAAGAGTGAGTAATTAAACATCGAATTTGCGGTATTATAGCCTTGGTGAGCATAAGAGACTTCTTTCAAAAACATTTTAAAGTTACAAACCCCTAACTTAAGACTTATAAGCAATACATATCTGGAATGGCAGCTGACAGAATGATTCTAATTTGTTGTTTGGTGTGACATTGCTGTATTTTGCGCTTGCGGCAGAAAACACCAGGAGACAGCCTTTTAAAACAGTTTTCAGTTCATTTAACCAAGGGTGTTGGGCAGATGGTGGTGGCAGCGATGCTTAGTCAGCTCTGTTAATTCATGTAACAGATGTGAACACTCTTTACTCACACTGTTTATTTCTAAATGGGCTTGACTTTCACTTCAACAACAGAAGATTGATTGTAATTTTCTTTGAATTTTTATTCATCTCTGGAAAGCAGTGGTGCTGTGAAGTAAAAGCTTCGGCATGCAGGTACAAACTTGTGGTAGGCCTCATCATGCTGTAATGAAGGCCTGCAAATTCTAATGTCGCAAAATCTAACTCAGAACATCTCTCATCTAAAATCGTCTTCCATTGGCTAGGCCTATATAACCATATTAACTGGGAGAAAATGTCAAAAACGATACAGGACAGAGTGGGAATGGTTGTCACACAAGCAAGTTTTCTCAAGGGTGATGTCTCCGTAAATTAAAGATTGTACGTCAAAAGTCCAATTATACAAATTTGTGTTTTTTTGAGCAGGGGTTCTGGTCGGTTGGTTCCAAACACCTCATTCATATAATTAATTTGCAATTTTGTTGGCCAAAACAACTTTACACTTCAGCTTTTTAATGAATCCTTTGGCCCTCATAATTGTTTTACTGCTTATATGTTTCTAAGAAAAGTCTAATAAATATAAACTTTCATTTAAAAAAGTGCTCTAAGACATATTTACTGGAGTAAAACTTATAAGTAACCCAAGTCAATTAGTCCTATAAATCTCCACTTCTGCAATCATACTGGAATAAACTGATGTCCTCAATCTGATAAGTTTGTCTATCTGTGCTGCCATACATATAATATTAGCTCATGAAGATAGAAATCCTGTTAAAATATGGATGAACAATCAAAGAGTTGTGAAGCAGATACATAAATACATCGCCTTTGTTTTAAAGCAGACCACTTTTTTCTAGAAAAAGTGGCAAGAAAAAACGACTAAATGATTCATAATTACATTCTACTGAAAAAAATGGTTCACTGGTATTAACATCAAGGTCAGGAACATAAGCTCATATCCACAGCGGAAAAAGCATTATATGCTTGGCTGTACGCGAAAGCAACTTAATTTGCACCATAGGTGTAAGAAAAAACAGTTTTGACCGGAAATATTTATGTGGAGTTTGGCTCTAATAGATTTATATTGCACCCTTGATTTGATGTCCAGCTATTTTAGCAGTGCACTAAAAAAATTCTCTCTGCCAACTTTGCTCTACTGAGTGAGACAAACCTGCTACATTTAATATAAGCTTCAGCCCAAGGCAGGCGAACGTGAACTTTACAGTGACTTTTATGGTACCCAAGACTCATGCAGTGACTTCAAGAACAACGTATAACACTGGCCCCACTGGTTACTCCTACAAACTGTGTGATGATGTTATTTACACACCTCGAGGGAGAATTATGGTAGTAGTGACAGTAATAATGTTTTGGACCTGTGTTTCATGTTTAAAGAGTAAGGTTGCTGTACTGCATGCCTGAATTATCGGCCTTATCTTCCAAATGGTCTCCTCAGAGAGTAGTCACTGACATATGGTGGATAATGAACACTTTTCTCTCTGCAGAAGATGAAGGGAGTCATATAGGAACTTGTCATTCTCTTCCTGATGTACAAAATTGCTGTGAAAAGGTCTGTGCTATTGCCAAATCATTGCGTAAATGCAACCAAATCTATTCCAAGTCCATTCATCATATTCCAATCAATACAGTTCCAAAACATTAGGGCCAGAAATGTTTTTATGCTGTTTGTGTGTGTGTGTGTGTGTGTGTGTCTGGCAGCACTGTGAGATTATTAACATGAACAAGTTTGTCTTTCAGTCTTAGCGTTTCTATAATGTATCACACTGTAACTCTGCAGGGCTCAAGACTGCGACTAATTGTTCAAAAATGCAACAAAATATACACATTTGTAGTAGCGTTATACTTACATTGCGAGCCATATTGTTTGCTCCACTCACAGCGCGAGCCCTCGGTGTCCGATTCGTGAACAAATGAATCGGTTCTTTTTAATGAATCAGTCAAAAAGATTTGCTGCATCTCAATGTGCCTAATTCTACTACCCCTTAAAGTATGAACTCTTTTGGTGAAGAAAAAGTACACACTTTTGAGTGTGTGGTAGAAGAGTATGCAAGCTTTGGGACATACTATCACGTCACACAACTACGTCTTTAAAGTGTTAGTTCACCCAAAAATGAAAATTAGCCCACAAATTACTCACCCTCAAGTCATCCTAGGTGTATATTACTTTCTTCTTTCAGACGAATCCAGTCGGAGTGATATCAAAAAATGTCTTTGGTCTTTCAAGCTGTTTAGTCCCACTCAGCGGGTGTTGCATGCATCAGTCCAAAAGAAGTTGAATAAAAAGTGCCCATCCATAAAAAATGTCTCACACGGCTCCGGGGGGTGAGCAAAGGCCCCCTGTAGCGAATTGATGCGTTTTTGTAAGAAAAATATCCATATTCAAAACGTAATAATCACTTTAATGTAGCTTGCGCCAACAGTCCTACTACACGGAAGCAGCTCCGGGCGGATGACGTATGAATTCAGCGTTGCGCATGCGCCGGTGAGTCTCATGCAAACCAACATTTGTTAACAGGAGCAAAGGAAGCAAAGTTTCCTTACTTTAGCAAAGGAAAACCAGTCTCCTCTTGGCTTATATCGAAATCCTCCGACATTCTTCTTTACAAATCCTTCCGCGTTCGTCACTTCTGAGCGGCGTATGCGCAAAGCTGCACTGAATAAACTTAAGTACTTTTCAACAACTACAGTATCTTTATTGCACAATTATATTATATTTTATAACTTTGTTATTTGACTGCTAAATGTAGATGATGACTCCCTAGGTTTTTGATTAGTCTGAAGCCCTATGCTGCTACTCTGTTCATCTACTGAAACTAAACCACACCTGACAGGCTTGTGCATGAGTATCATCTTCTATTATAACATACACTCAAAAACACCAACAAGACAGATCCCTCAAACAGAATTATAGTAGTATGATGATAAGTTCTGAAGTCAGAATGGAATGATTTCCATTTTTAATAGGCCACGATGTCTGCAGCCTCTCTGCTCCATGATCACACAGGCTGCGAATGACACATATAGGATTGAGCTGGAAGCAGGATAAAACTCACGTCGTCGTCGCCAGCAGCAAGCAAAAATCACAGACTTAGGAGTCCTCCGGGTGCTGTTCCGCCTGGCGGTGCATTCAAGCAACACTTACAAACATGTCCTGCCCAACTAAATCCAGAGGTCCCCAGCCAAAGGTCTGCTTTATGAGCCCTGGAGCACACACAGTCGGACTGGGAAGGCAGGCACATAAAAACGCCTGGCCATACATATCAAAGTCTAATTTTCTTTCTCCCCATTCTCTCCCTTTCTTTTTCTCTTTCTCTTCTAGACTCCCTCATACCCCACAATGTAATGTAAAGGTTCTCTTAAAAGTACACACAAAATGCTCTTGTAGCAATAATAATAGGACAGCCTTCTCAAAACCATATAATGAAATTCAAACATTGTTAATGTAACATTCTTTAAATGTCAGTGAGTTAAAGGAGACATATTATGCCCCTTTTTACAATATGTAATATAAGTCTCTGGTGTCCCCAGAATGTGTCTGTGAAGTTTCAGCTCAAAATACCCCACATTTAATTTATTATATCATTTTGAAAATGCCTATTTTGAGTGGAAGCAGAAACACGCTGTTTTTGTGCCTGTCTCTTTAAATGCAAATGAGCTGCTGCTCCCCGCCCCCTTTTCCAGAATAGAGCTGCGCCATTACAGCTCGGACCTGCTAAAAACATCTGTTTTGGTTCTGATTATCATATTTATCGTGCTGAAATCAAGCGTTTTAAACCATATTAGTTTAAACATCTGATATACGGTTTTCTGAGAGCACACATCCGAAGCACACGGACAGAAAGCGGCTGCCACAGCATGTGAGTACTAAACTATGTTCTGATTATTTCACACACAAGTTAACGTTGAAAACACACGAGTTACAAAAACAGTCGTTTATGTCTGTGAAGGTAAACAGCTGGGAAATAAATTGCATGTTTATTTTAGATCTGTGTGGCAGCAGCAATATACAGTAAATAAATCAATAAATCCACTGCTCTGTCTCCTCTGAGGCTGGGACTCTAAAATAGTGTTCTGTGCTCTATCTATGCAGCCAAAGATGGTACAGTTAGCATGTTTTGCTCAAACTTACGCCATGGCATTAGAACTAGTACACCGTTGCCGCTTTTGCGAAATCAAATGACGGCGCCGTGGGTGTAAACTTTTACAGATTAAGGGGTGGTAATATTATGATGAGATCCCTTTGCCACGTCACCAAAAAAATCAGACGCGCTCATTTTTTTTAGACGCTTGGGGAAAAAGGCTTACCAAAACAAAGTTACTGGGTTAATCTTTTTCACGTTTCCTTGGTTGGTAGATTCACCGGGGACCTGATTATGGCACTTAAAACCTGGAAAAGTCAGATTTTCATGATATGTCACATTTAAAGGAATACTTCACCCAAAAAATTTAAATTTGCTGAAAATTTACTCCGCATTCAATGCCCTTCAAGATGTAGATGAGTTTGTTTCTTCATCAGAACATATTTGGAGAAATTTAGCATTACAACACTTGATAACCAATGGATCCTTTACAGTGAATGGGTGCCACTAGAATGAGAGTCAAAACTGCTGATAAAAACATCACAATAATTCAAAAGCAATCAACATGTGTCAAGTCCATCAGTTAACATCTTGTGAAGCAAAAAGTGAATTGAGGCAGCATTATTATGGAGTATGGATTCATGTTTTGGTCAGAAGCGATGGTTTAAAATTAAAACGTCTTCTTGATGGATTTGAGTATTACAAACACACACAGATTTTTGCTTTACAAGACTTTCATCAAAGGACTGGAGTCATGTTGATTACATGTGGATTATTGCAATAGCTTTTTGGGCTATCAATCTGACGGCACCCATACACTGCAGAGGATCCATTGGTGAGCAATTACCCACAATGTTTGAATAAACAAGAAAGAATGTTTTCATAACATTTCATACAAATTGTTCTTAAAACAAGATTCTTAGCTAGGATATTGGTGTTTTTCTGAAAACCTTCCTTGGCCCTCATGGATTGGAGTGCAGTCAGCTCCTCCCAGGGGAGCCCTTATCCCGGGCCACTGCTCTTCCTCACCCTCACCTATCAGCCCGACCAATCTGACTGTGAGATACAGCAGGTCCCGCACGCCGCCTGCTCTTTGAAAGCCCCCTTCTCCATTCGCTTAACTCATTAAACTTGACAAGGAAGATCAATGCTGTTAGAGTCACGATAACGGGTTGGATGACGCTAGCCAGTGAGACCGACAACATTTCTATGGGTCAAAGTTATGGCAGCGTTTCTTCCTTTTCAATCATTGAGGGTGGGGACTGCAGTTCTCCCTAATAGCAAAGGGCGAGACAAGAGCTGGCTCTCCCAGTGTCTCACTCTCCCATTCTGGCTGCTTGCAATACACTGACATCTACTGGATGAGGTCTTGACCATACAACGTGAAACGTTGCAAAACCACCAAATAGCTTTACATAATGTGTAATGATAACCCAACACAAGCCACAACCTCCCCATCAAGCAGTTACCACTCTTATATTTTGCTTTGCAGATATATTAAATGTCTCATGATGAATCCAATGATAGAATTTCTCCATTGATGTAATGCCCATGATCTGTCAGTTAAGTCAAGCATAGTTTATTGCCAGTCAATCACAGTCAGCCAACTTGGAAGCAGCCAAACAATTGAACGGCACACCATGTACATTTGGTTTGACAGGCTGCAAAAATAACACCAACACCGGACCCTAGAGAACAGGGCATGGACATGTCTCCAAAATAAATGATTCCACACCAGAGAGGAGCCTTTACAGTTCACTCTCCTTTTTTATTTGATATAAATTTGGATCCCGGGTGGGCGTTTTATAACCCTTTCTTGCTGTTTCCTTTACTGGCTGCCAGAACAATCTCAGCAGTCTTGTATCACACCTTGAGTTTGGTCAAGGCAAACGAAAAGGACCAAACACACACACACACACACACACACACACACACTTCTAATTTCACCGTCTCACTGGCATCAGTACATTCACACCAGTCCACTGAAAAAAAAAAAACTTGTGGACTGTGGACTGTCAGATACTAGGAATATTAGACTTAACATTTTCTATTCATCACACTGTATAATGTGCCAAAAAAAATTTATATCTTATTACTGTAAATCATTGCTATATTTATTAGGTTAGATGATGCATTCATACCTGCAAGCTAAACTGTTGACACTTACTAGAGAGCTAAATAAATTAATATAAATCCTAATTTAACATTAAATTATATTGACAGAAAAAAAAGTTAAAGAGTTGAAGCGAATGATAAAATACTTTCACCTAATCCAGTTTAAAGGGATAGTTCACCCAAAAATGATTCTATTAATGATCAAAAATTCTGTCAATAATTACAGTTATTCATGTGGTACAAACCCGCAGACCTTGTTGATCTTTAGAACACAAATTAAGATATTTTTGATGAAATCCGAGAGCTTCCTGACCCAGACAGCAACACAACTACCACGTTCAAGACCCAGAAAGGTAGAAAGGACATCGATAAAATAGTCCATGTGACACCAGTGGTTCAACCTTAATTTTATGAAGCTACTTTTTGTGCGCAAAGAGGAATACACACGCATGCTTCTTGGTACTGCTGTGAATGCATGTCGAATTCTGACACGAAAGAGAAGAAATCGTTGAATAAAGTTATTATTTATGTTTTCTTTGTGCACAAAAAGTATTCTCATAGCTTCATAAAACTTTGGTTGAACCACTTAAGTCACATGAACTATTTTATTGATGCCCTTACTACCTTTCTGGGCCTTGAACGTGGTAGTTCCCTAGCTGACTATGCCTTTTTTATATCCAAAAACAAACTGAATAAACTGATTTTTTTTCTTGTATTCAAAACATTTCTGTGTTTGAGGTGATACTATCAGTTTGTCAGCCAATGACATATGAGGGATGTGTGTCCATGAACACTGTTTGAGAAGTGCTATTATGTTTGCAAATCCATTTGGTCATGCCAGTGGCTCAGAACTTAATTCATGTTTAATGAATTAATCTAGTCAGAGAGCAAGAAATAATTATTTCTATTCATTCATATATAAATTTAATTATATTGATTACATTTGATTATATTTTTGGTTGATGTTCTGTAACATCTGCCAAAATATATTCAAACTTTTAGAATATCTCACATAAAATTGGCAATCAGTCACTAATACTGAATATTCTGAATATATACTGAATATATAAGATAAGAAGACTTGCAGCAAAAGTTCAAAATAAAACCTGCCCTCTATTGAGTTAATATCACCCCACCTCTCCAGAGCCAAACTGACTGAATAAAACAATCGCGATATGAGCTGGTGAAACTGGATTGCTGGTTCAGACCAGGAATTGTCCGAGCTCCAGCTAAGCCTACCCTGCATAATTGGTTAAACTTGGCCTGGTCGCTTTAACCCAGGTTATATATCATCGTCTTGAAGTTCACTTTATCTTAACAGCTTTAATGCAGACTTAAGGAACCTCTCATGTTCACTTCAAAGCCCCGTTCCGAAAGCCTTCAAAGTCAGAGACTAAAACCTCTGTATCGCCTTCAGAATCAGAAGCCGGACTCTGGCTGAGTGTGGGAAAATTTAAGAGAGCAACTGCATTTTATACTCCAATTCTGTTTATTTAGGAAATCCACTCCTTAAACATATGCAGTGAAAAGACTGTCCAGAGAAGTACAGGATGGAAAAGAACTTTATTTTAAAAAGGTGATCTGTGACAGAAGGGAACGCGTACGGTTACAAACTAAATGTGACATTCTATCGCTATAGCGGACAGTTCTTATTAATATCCAGAACAGTGGAGCAGACAACAGGAACGAAACAGGCCAGCTCAGGTTGACTCGCAGGCTTTTTGTAGACAAAATGATGGCTCACATCAATTAAATAAGTTGTTTTTTGTTGTTTTTCAAAGGATTTCAGTCACAAAGTTTTACACCAAATGTTTGAAATAAAAAAAGAAAAATACAGGAAAGATGGCTCACTAACAAAAAATGACAATAGTACGTTTCTTGAAACTATCACACGAGTTGATCCGAGCACTTCATGAAGAAAGACGGCCAACGAATTGCAACACTGCCTCAGGAGAGAACGGAACGATTACCTTTTTTTCTACCGAAGTAACATCAAGCCTGCATGTCGTGGTAAACACATCACGTGGGAATACAGAGTTTTAAAAGGGGGCTCCCCCCGCCGTCTCCTCCCTCACTTTGTAATTTGCCTCAACAGTAAATCAGAGCTCACTGCTGGGCCCTCTGACTTCAGTGTGGAGTTGTCCTCTCCCAGCATTCCTGCACTCATGAATCATTCTGATTCCTGGCTTCCACCAGGCATTTCCTCTACAACTCTCTCCCTTTCAAAATTCAGCAAGGAGCAGAGCTGCTCACGATCCAGGGCAGCCTTCGATTTGGGCCACAGGAGAACAGGGAACACAGAATGTCATTCTAGAACTTTCCAGATCTTGCTCCAACTGTTAAAGGGATATTCTGGGTTTCAATACATGTTGAGCTCAATCAACAGCACTTAACATAATATTGATTACTAGAGCAATGCAGGAAATGACTGAGGCCAATCCGTTAAAATACTCACTCATTTTAATAGTGCCTAAAAAATATGGATGTTAACATGATTTTAGTATGAAAAATTGCTTAATAATCTTTCCTGTGTAAAGTTATATCAAGTTTAGCAACTTCCATTGTATGACAACATAATGTCTAAAACCCAAAAATTATGACAAGAACTTTACAGCTCAAATAATGGACAACTTTCAATAGAAAAATTAAGTACATTTTTATAAAATTATATTATCAAATTATTGGTGCCCAATCAACCATTGTTTTTTTTGTTGTTTTTTTATTTGGGATAATCAACATCATCCTACAAGTGCTGTTAACTGAGTTTAACTTATGTCAAACCTAGAATATTCCTTTTATTCTGTTGTTGTGTGGATTTTCATGGTTACTGACCGGTTTCCCTACAATTTGGGATTCTCTCAGCAAACCAAGCTTTTTTCATCATATAAACTGTAACATATCTTAATAATAACATTCATTAAACGCAAAGAAAGATCTATAAGAAATCCATAGTGCCATGGGAAATCACAGAAATATCCTACAAGAGCTTCGAGTTGCTGTTTCCCAAAGGGTGGGTAGAAAGTAGAAAGGATTTCTTAAATTATTTTTTCAACAAACAATCAAAAACTGCTTCTTAGCATTTAAAAGACAAAGTTGGCTAATTTCTTATTCAATTATATACAAAACATACAACGTACAATACAGAGATCACTTCACAAGTTCACGAATGAGACCAGTTCTGAAGCTCTGTGTCGTGTAAGCATGTCGCGTGTATGTTAACCTGTGCCTTCGTGTGCTAGTGTGAAGATGTATCTGTCGTTTCATATCATGGCCTGGATCACCATCCTGCCTTTAACATGGTGAATGTAGGAGCTCCGCTTGTCGGCCAGGCTCTGAGTAGCCATTGTCTCATCATCACTGGCACTGGGCTCCTCTTTCACCCGGATGACTCCACGGTGAGTGTCCAGTGGCTCGGTGGGTGAAGCGGAGGTGTTGCTGCGGATGCTGTCGGGGCTGTGCTTCCTGATGACGCCACCAGAGGGCCAGATGTCCTCCTGCATGGTCTCCTCATGAAAATCCTCTCCTTCTTCCTCCTCTGACTCCTGCAGGTGGATGTTTGGCTGACGAAGCTGCTCGATCGATTTCGAAAGCATCTATGGGGGAGAGAAACATGATTTATTATTGGATGTTCATGAAGTGTTTCAGTCAATGAGCGATTTATTGTCCCTGTGCCAATTCAGGCAACACAAACACTGTAATTTACCAGAATTGGGACTCATTCACAAGATGGCATAACAGCCAAACAGCGAGCCTCATATAAATACATCCTACGTCATTGTGTCCTGGAATTAGCAAAACACTTTTTTTATATCTCCCACTAAATCCTGTAAGCGGATGTAAAATTACACAGGTGCCCTATTTAGCGCAGGTAAAACATTCAGTTATTCAACCAGAAAGCTAATCCCTGATTTCACAGTATTCATGACCTCATTTCTCTCAGAAATCATTTATTACTCCTAGCTACAAGAGTTTAGGGTTACAAACCGTCCAAAGAGAGATTATTTACTTGTTAATGATTAGTAAGAATAATTAGGAAATGCTTCCAGTCAGATCACATTATTTTTATGGTACAAACTGTATTCAGCTCTGGAACAAATATCAGGTCAATTAAAATAATGTCATTTTGTATCATCTATTAAATTTATATATATATATAATATATATATATTTTTTTTTTTTTTATATATATATATATATATATTGATATAGATGTATTAAAGATGCCATTAATAACTAGATTTGAATACATATCTTCTATGATGAGCATGTTTGGATTTCTGAATTAAAATGAATTTTGATATTTTTGGGGGGCATAAAGTCAAAAATGTCAGGGTGATATAATGTATTGATATAATGAAAAAAAGCTTTAATTAACATGAATAAATACTTAAACAAAAATTTTAAATGGTTTGGCAATATATCTACTTATACTTTAGGGGGAAAAATATTTTTAGCTTAACTGCTTTATTAAATAAAAAAATAATAATAAATAATATTGGAGTCATATGGGGCAACCAATATGCAGTAAACAGCCAGAAAAAAATACAATATGAAATTATATCTTAACTTATAACTGTGTATCAAGGTTAAAACCTCCTAAAATATCAGATTGGTATTTTTAGTTCAAACTGGAAAATGTCATGTGTACGACCTCCCCCCCCCCCCCAGCCCCCCACTATGTGTTCAAGGTGTTAGGAAAAATATGTTTAGTGAGGGTTATCCACTATGACCTTTTAGGTCTAGGAATATGAGACTTTTAATAGATTTCCAAATTCATTTGACACCAACATAAACACAAAGATGAAACATTTCTAAGAACCTGTGCTTTTTTTATGCACTATGCATTTAGCATTTTTGTATTTAACTATGATTTGCTAGTTTCACATGACTTAAACATGAAAAACAAATGAGTTAGCAACTTTCAAACTACAGTCATGCAACTATACCAGTCATTCGTGACCCAGACTAGACTGTTTTTTTGTACATGCCCCTGGTGACTGAGGCCATAACAATAAATAGCCAAAAACAAGTGCTCTCTGGGCACTTTTGATCTTCACGTCTGAAAATTGCACTTGTAACCTTGAATTTCCCATAGCACTCTCAGCAATAATAAGGCAGATCAATCTGCAAGCTCCCGCTAACAATGGAGTCTTTCACAGAGCGAGCCTCCCGTGTCGCTAACCTTGCATGCGCAGCAGAATAATTGCACTTAAACGGATGGCCAGGTCATGGCTGCTGGTGCACAGAAACACAAATATTTCCACAGGGGAACAAAAGTATGTATTCTATCCACTTTGGTGCCCATTTGAACTTGTCCCTGTGCAATTTTGTGGTGTTAGCATGCAACTGATGCCTTAAGCTATGCTAATTCAAGTGCTGCTTCTGAACCCAGTAAAGGTTTTTCCCTAACATAATGGAGATGGGCTGTCCAACTTTAGTTCCCATGTGAACTGAATGGTATTTCAAGGAAAAAGTGCTTTAAGATGACAACATAATCATTCAGCTTCATCCTCATCTTCCCATGATAGCACTAAAGTCATTGTTGCACTGACAGGTTGATTAAGTGATTGTACCTTGTTGATGTGGACCTGTTGCTGGTACTGTTTCTGCTTCTCCAGGAAGTTCTGGTGTTGCTGCTGAATCACAAGTTGAGCTAGTGTGCTCTGGGGCAGCGGAGCCGATTGGGTTCGGTTTAAGGGCCGGTGACGAGGCAGTTTGGGTCGAGTGCTGCTTGGAGAGCTTTCCATCATGGCCAGTGGAGAAGGAGGATGCACAGGACTTTGACCTATGCAACAAAATATATGGATCTGATCAATATAAATCGAATAGAATAAAAGTTTCACCCTCTCTGCCCTGATTTCACTTAAAGGAATGGTGCACCCAAAAATGAAATTTGTCACTATTTACTCACTCTAGATCTCCTTAGCATGTTCCCCTAGAGAAGAAGTGATGCTCATGATTTGTGAATGAATCATTCTTTTAAGTTGGATCTTTTCAATTTATTGGTTGATTCAGTTTACAAAGCAGTCTGGATGATTTGATTACAAGGCTGGAATACACCACATTACTTTTGCCCAGATTTTTCCCTCCAGTTTACAGTCTGGACAAGTTGACGCGGTACGTGTGTATGAAAGTGAATGACAGACTATTGATCCAGCCTTTGCTAGAGCCATGTTCAATTTACAGAAAACCTGGTATTGTATGATGGGATACATGTATGTTAGACCTTCAAAGACCCTATCCGGTCTGAGGAGGACATCAAATATTTGATATTTTGAATGATTTTAGAACACATTGTTCACATTTGTCATTTCTCATAGCACGAAGGAGAGTGTTGCTTGAGTTTGTTGTGTTGAGAACGATTTGAAAGTCGGGTAGCATCTGATTGTTTAGTGTATGATGCCCACCCATTTGTTCTAATGTAACCAGTATTAAAAAGTCAGTGTTTTAAATATGTTCAGATTTGAAAAGCCATGTTGGTATTCGAGCCTTCAGTCAATGACCAGGGCTGAGTTCCCAAACATCTAAGCCTAAGTACATGTAGACCTATTGCCACCAATGGAGCTACAATCAACTTAGGACTTACCCGATGCTTTGGGAACACAGCCCAGGTTGCAGCATATCCGCGTATCATACAAGGTTCTTGAATGCCTCCAGCAGCCTGTTGACTCCCCTCTCCTCTTATGTTGCTTTTTTGAAGCTTCAAGTTTCTAGTCCCCATTCATTTCATTGAAGAAAGAAAGGAAAAAAGTAATATGGGTTTGAACACCAGGGGTGGGCAACTGACACAATTGTGGTTAATGTAGTTATGTCAGTGAAATTCAATGCTATTATGCGACAATCTACGTAAGTATTCTGTAGAATTTTATTTCTGTCCTACAACTTTCAGAGGGTTGGCATGGTACTGTAATGACCATGTTTGTGTGCGGAATAGATCTGCTACGCTGCTGCAGCAGAGAAAGTACCGACTTGCTACCACCAATACATCCACAACATGCTGCTGTGAGCATGTAAGAAATACTGCTGCTGCACAGATAACATAAATGAATAAACCCCATATATAGCATACATGAATTACCCCGTAGCAGATCTATACAGGTGGAACTGGGGAAGGTGGAGGATTTCTGAAGCACACTACAACTGCTACAGCAAACACTAGCCGTGTATTTGAATATTGAGCAGCAAACTCATTGGCTGCTGATACAAAGCTATGATCAATCAGCTGCGCCTTGTGATGATGTCATTATGCCATATTGAGTTATACCTATATGGGACTGTGCCATCTAGAGTTTCATGACACAACTTTGGATATATCGAAGCTCTGATGTTCTCACCAGTAGAGAGGATCTTTTGGTGGCGGAGCTGCTCTTTCTGGAGGAGGTGCTGCAGGAGAGCTTGGTGGCTGCTGCTCACTTTGGTCTCCATTGCAACAGACAGGGGCACTGGACCCAGAAGTTGGGTGGGCAAACCTTGAATGACCGCTGATACACCACCACCCTCAACATGCTTCTCCTGAAGTCCTAAAGCAGCCTGAGAGGTGATAGAGAGGATATTGTCTATTCATTTCAATTGGTACAGTTGCAAGTATTGAATTAACTGTTCAAACCTCAGTATGTGCTCTGATAAATAAGAGACTATGTGGAATGGTCTTGGATTGTTCAGATCAAAAAGTCTCTTATAGCCAAATATATGTATACAAATGTATTCATGTTTATTTAATCTTCTAGGTAGGGAGCAATAAACTATTTAAACTGCAAATTAACTCTTGATTAAATATTATTTGGAGCTGCACTTGATTATTCTGGCTTGGCTGGACTTTAAACAGCAGTAATGGATGAGGTGACTGGGGAGGGCTGGAGTGCAACCGACACCAGACACTTAAACACAATATTTATCTAAGGCCTATAAAATCCCCCAAGGTCAAAGGCCAGCACCCTGAGGCTACACATATCATCCAGTCAGCCAGTGATGGTTAGTCTGTCAACAGTCAAAGCAATATGCAGCTGAGCCAAGGCCATAAACTACATTTCCCCTCATTTATCAGTGTAAACATCCACATCAAATTCATTAGAATTAATGTTGGTGCTCTACCTGGAATTCCCCCAGCGACCTCAAGTAAAAAAAGTGCTTTTTCTCGAGTCTGATTATAGTCGAGTGACAGCTTACAACACGAGTGACAACAACATAATATTAAAGTAAAATATTCGCACTATATATAGTACCAAAACTATTCGCACTTAATACAATATCGAATTCTATATATCATATTTAAATGTAAGTTTAAATATGATATATCGAATGATATAAATTAATATATAAATTAATATGATATTCACTGCATCTTAATATTAAATAAATATATATGTATGAGTGTATATATGAATGTAAATATACTCATAAATTATACTCTTAGCTTACGAGACTTCAAAAACCATTAACACTCTTCTTATCAAACGTTTGAATGGTACATGAACAACTATCACACAATGCAGAAGAATATGATATAATACTACTATATTATTAATAATGAATTCCTTAAACAGTGAACTACCGGTTATTGTAAATCTTAATAACAGGAGTTTACACTATCCCTGTATAAATATAATAATAATTGATTTAGAGACTAGATGTCATATACGTATATTTATGTGCTAACTCAGCAAATATTTAAATATGATTTGTTGAGTTTTTTTCTTTTTACTAAAATATGAAAATATTGTCTATGTAGTTTTGCACTAACTCTGGTTGAAAAGCGTGCACTGATATCTATATGTACTCTCAAACATCCGTTACCTATATCCCTATAATTTGTCTTATTTTATCAACCCACCACACACACACACACAATATACCGCAATACTCATTGCGGTCTATTTGAGAGTTCTTTGGGGAGCATTGTGTCATGTTGTTCATGCCAAAAAATCTGGCGCCTGTATTTGGTGAGTGGTAGCTTTAACTAGGGAAGTTCTGAAAGACATGCAGACGTCTTATTTGACTTACACTGATGGGAGAGGCAGCCGAGAGACCCAGGGAGATATTGGGCAGCGATGGAGACGTATAGAGATTTAATAAAGACACTGAGCTTTCAGCCCCTAATAACCTCGGCTGTGACGGCCACCGCTGTGATGGAAAAAGAGAGGGAGGGAGGGAGAGAGAAAGAGAGATATTTTTGAAATCTCACTATGGACCATTGGAAAGAGCAACAGCAACAGAACAATAAACTTTAATGTACTAAAACGAATGACGGTTTTGTTCCTGCCACAGCGGAGCTGTGTGAGCTCAACTGGAGGACATAAAACCAAGGCCACAGAGAAGCCCACAAACGCACAATCGCATCCCACTTGCCATTATTTCTCAAATTGAATTGTATCAGAGTAAAAACAGTCTCAAGGCTGATCAGTTTTTGACTGTACTTCCTCCACCTGGTGGTGTGGCCCATCAGCATGTGGCAGAGGGGCTGTACTGTTTACCCTCCAATCCCTCCTGCCTATTCACTGACCTGTATGTGGATATCCGGCCTTATTTGACCCAGGGGACCAGTTCCATCTGAAAGAAGATACCCGATGTAACGGATCACAAACACGGCTGGCTTTCGAAACTGGCGCAGTGTCTGCGGGTAGCACCGGTACGATCCATGAGACGTCAAGCTTAGGTCAATACAATAGCGATCGGGCGTGTTTGTGTTGTTAACGTGTCTTTGGCTACCAGCGGCTGGTGGATCAATTAAGCTCAACCACCCACCAATTCAACCCTGGATCGCAGCGCATTCCTTGTCGGCTATTGCATTGGAGGTCCATGGGAGTGTAAACAGTGGTGTTGAAGAATAACACAGCTGCTAAGCTGAGGCTTCACAGAGACATGTCACATTTGCCCAGAATACACCTCTTTGTGAGCAAAGTCCACGGGGACCCGGAGGAACCAAGCCGTGAAGCCACCAGGAAGTGAGTCAGAGGGAGCTAATGAACATCGGCAAAAGGGAAAAGCCCTCCATGTTCCTATAGGAATATTTTGGGTTCAATACAAGTTATGCTCAGATGGCAGTAGGGTGCATCCCTTACGGAAATTAGCCATGGTTTTACTGTAGTAAAAGTGTAGTAACCATGTTTTTTTGGCGTATAGATTACCATTTGTATAACCACAGTTTTACTACAAATACCATGAAAACTATGGTTAGTGTAGCAAAACCATGGTTAGTTTGTTGTTAACAGTTTAACTACTGTAACTATGGTTTTGGGTTTTATTTGTAGTAAAACTTAAATTGAGATGATATGATATTAAAAAAATCTTGTTTGTCGGGCTTTACAATTTGGCTCACAATTTTGTGATTATATATGCATATGATTATGAAATTCTTATTAAAATTAACAAAAAATTTGTATTGTAAATTTCACCATAAAGATACTGAAAACACTGCATCATGAGCTGCTCACGTGTAAATGAACACAGTGCTTCACGTACTTTTTTAATGAAATCGCAGCCTATCAATTTGATAACTGATAAAACACTTTTGGTTTAATTTCGATTACTTGACAGTATGTTGATTACCACAAAGATTATTCTGGCTTGTTCTTTGTTTTCTTTAGAAAAAAAGCAAACATTAAGGTTATAATGGAATTGATTGGGGCCAATTTTTGGACGATTTAAAATAAAAAATGTGAAGTTAGTTATTTTTTTAAACCTGTGTATAATTTGAGATGTAATGTTATTATCTTAAACTGTATGGTCATATTAGGGGTTTAGTCATTATGCTGTCATGACAATGAAATAAAACTAAATATAACTTTACACAGAAAAAGTTAGTAAGTGATTTATTCACAATACAATTAATGGGCTTATTTATTTGTTTGTTACGTCTTGAGCCTATAATGTTGAAACATTGAGTATTTTTACATTTACAAATTGGCCCCTTTCACTTCCATTCTTAATGTCTCACTGTAAACCAACACTTTTTTTAAAGAATAGGGGAGTCGGAGTTTTGTGGTGATTTATATATATTATAAAGTCGATTGAGCTTAAGATGTACTGAACCTGGAACCTGCACACTATTTTGAAGGTTGGCTGTAAGAATATCCATAGGTGAGCCCTGTACGTAACTTTATTTTGAGCTATATCTGATCTAATCTTTCTTGCCCTGAGCTTTACGAGAGCTGCAGGCAAAGATAACCACAGAGCTATGCCAGTAAAGGTTAGCGGTACAGAGCAGGAGTTTGTGGGAGGAAGTGAATTGACTCTTTATTGTCCGTGCTGGGAGCCGTTTTCATTGGACTGAGACAGACAAGCAGGTCACAGGCTGTAGAGACAGACTTGTGTTTTCATAGCTGCACGAGGACAGGCTGGGCTTGTGTCGAGGAAATTTATGGTGCGGCCAGGTGGCCATCAACTTTTCTTTAAGTCGTACAAGTTTTAATCTTTCAGGAAAGCTTTGATGAAACTGCTGTGAGAAAGCTTAACGGTTAATAGACTTGCGTACCTGTAATAAAACACGTTTAATGTAAGTACCTCAGTGCGTGTGGTGACTGGTAGAGAGGAGGGTCCGTTTTCAGCCCCCAAGGCACTGTAGGCCCCGTTGGGTGAACTGGGCCCCGATCCTGGTGCACTGCTGCTGGCTGTGGTTTCTGGGGAAGATTAAATTAAACAGACATAAGTTCAAGAATAGACATTATTGATAATATATTATATAAACTGTAGATCTACAAATCCTTCATATGGTTTTGAAAAAAATGTTTATACCAAATTCAACAAAGATTTTATATGAAATTAAATGTTAAGTGTAAATTGCAGGTATATTTTACATGCAATTTGAATACATGCAGTTGTCATTGTGCAATATTAACATTTTCAGTAAGGTTTTGAAATACACTTTCAACGTAAAATAATAATTTTAAGATGCATTATGGGATGACACTCCTACCCAGAAGCTCCAGGGCTCTCTTTTTGAAAGGTGTCATGATGCTCCCTTCCTTCCTCCTAAGAAGCGGGCTGCTTCTCCTCTCTGCAACCTTCTGCTTTAACCTGGACCGCACCTTCAGATTGGGCTCTGAGACTGGAGAGAAAACATAATAACACGTGTTAATCAAATATTCAGGATCTCAACTGTTTAGTCTAAACTTTCTTAGCCAAGCGTTGTTACGGAAATGTTTTGATGCATTTGTAGCTATGCTAGTCAGAAAGTGTGAGAGGGGAATCCACATTGTTGTGCAGTTGCATTCCTGTACTGTGATGTTACAGGACTGTGATTTAGATCTGTTGGCATTTTGCAGGTTATTTTCAAAGATCAAGTTTCCTCACCATCTGAGTAAATTAGCCTGACATCAGCGGCTTTAACTAAAAAAAAAAAAAGCCAGGCTGATCATACACTGTGTAAATAGTGTGATAGTGTGTGATAGTGTGTTTCAGAAAATTAAGAAAGAATGCATTTTTATATTATATTATATTGTATTATATTAGATTCATATATCTATTTTTCAAAATGAATTTGTATATCAATTAACATTTAGGATCAGTAAAATCTTTTATGAAAGAAATTCTACTTCTATTTACAAGACACATTAAACGATTGAAAAGGATGTCAACCTTTGGAAGGGGGTTTTACACAAGATTTCGCTTTCAAATTAAAAGTTGTTCTTTTGCTCATCAAGAAATCTGAAAAAAGTAATCTTCTACAAAAAAATATTAAGCAGAATGACTGTTTTCAACATTAATAATAATAACAAAAGTGTTACATGATGTAATAACATCAACTTATTAGAATGTTTTTATTATAACATTTTAAAATATATAAAACATAGAGAACCATTTAAACTAATAGTAGTATATCACAATACTACTGTTTTTACTGTATTTATTTTTTAACAGATACATAATAATTCATCTAAATAAATTATGACATTAATTTTCATGATATTATTAAAATTATAAATGTATTAACATTAGAGTAATATAACAGCTCCAAATAATTCAATCTACAGATATTTGATGAAGTCAACTAGATATTTTACATGCACTCAAGACTTTAGCAGTGTTTAGCTGTAGAGGTTTTTTTTATATAGTTAGTCTCTGTATGGTAGTAAATAAATTACCAGACAAAATTGGGTGGTAACAGATGTTTTGGTGAGTGAATGCAGCACGCCACACCCTGTCTATGCAAAAACATATTCATGCAAAATGTGCACAAAAAAAAAAAGACAAAGACTGTGGAGTGAAGAAGAAATTTACATAATTATATCAAATAAAACCTATGGAGTATTTTGTCATCATTTAAATATTTTTGAATTATGGAGACGTGTCTGTTTATATGACTGTGATGTACAGGCAAGTGTTTCTAAACAACTCTCTGATGGGAAGCGAGTGAGTAAGCCAGCCACCCACATCCAGTGCCTCCCTTTGGGAAACACCCACATTACAACTAGCAGCCAAAAATACAGAAATTCGGTCTCGTTATTATGAGCAATGTTTTATTTTTTTCCTCTCAGTTCCCCATTGTGCAATAGTAACACTACCATCTAGTGTGTTCAAGTTATAATCTAGATCAGTGGTTCTCTACTGGTTTTGCTTCACAAGCTGAACTAGACATACACTGGCAAACAAACAACAGTACAAAAATTGTTTAGCAAGAGAAGATGAAGATTATAGATAGTATAGAACGATAGATAGAACGATAGAAAGATAGATAGATAGATAGATAGATAGATAGATAGATAGATAGATAGATAGATAGATAGATAGATAGATAGATAGATAGATAGATAGATAGATAGATAGATAGAAGATAGAAAGATAGATAGATAGAACGATAGATAGATAGATAGATAGATAGATAGATAGAAGATAGATAGATAGATAGATAGATAGATAGATAGATAGATAGAGTAGTGTTGCCATGCTAAGACCCCTGAAGGGAGCAGTCAAACGAGGGAGAGAGAGATTGTTGCCATACTAAAAAGACAGCTGACCAAATGGATATGATCATATAGGATGAGTCAGTATGAGAAGTGGGAGTCATGGGAAGACACAGCTGTAAGCAGTAATCTCAAAGGAGAGAACGAGAGGGAGAGAACTGGACCGCGGGCTGGGCTGCTATTCCAGGCCTCTTCAGAAGCAGAGGCAGGACTGTCTGCTCCCATCCAGCAGTGCGCTAATGGGATGTAAATCCCGCTAGCGGAGTGGGCTGAGAGCGAACTGCAGGGAGCCCTCTTCAATCCGCCTTGCACCCCACACTGTCCTGATTGCCTTCTATTTTTATTCGACGCTACAGCCTGTCACCACGGGAACGCAACCCTATTGCTGTGGAGGTGGAAGAGCGATTGTTGGTGGGTTTAGTAAGAGGCTGTGATCGTGATGCCATGGGCGAACACATCACTCTACTCCACAAAAACAGCAGAGCGACAGGCCCAACACCTTCTTGATTTTTCCTCGCGCTGACACACGGCCTGGAACCAGAGGCCAAGTCAAACAGGAATATGTATGAGGCAACGACTTAACAGACCCATAAATCAATTATATTGTTACATTTGAAAGCAGCACTGGAGGGCACAAACTACTGAGGTCTATTTATTGTGTTGTCTCAACCCAAAGACAAGGTTCCCTTCAGAGTTGTGTGGCTTAGCATGTGTCTGACAAGTGTGAAGAGTGTATGTGTAAAGTGACCAAAAAAGATCATATCTTCTAAGATGTGCTAACCATGGTCAATAATTAACACTTAGCAAATAAAGTAAAAATGGCTAAATAAATGAAACACAGTTGCTTGTTGTTAGTTATGGTAACTTAATGTAAGTGGTGAGAGACAGGATTATTATTGTTAAATGGAGCTAAATCCATTAAAAAAAATTGTTAGCAACAACTTTAGCAACATCTCTCATTTGCATTTAGATTAAGTTATAGTAGTAAAATAACTCAAACTAAAAGCAATAAATAAAATGAATAAATACTATAAAAGAAAGAAAAACACACAACAAAATTACTATAAAAACAGTACAATGGACAATGAAATTAAAATAATCCAACTGACATAAGGACAAATATATACTGCATTTTTAATATAAAAAAATAACCGAAAACACAGTTTCGTGTAAGAAATATTTATGGCTAGTCAATTTTAGCAATTCAACTAATTCCACACATTATCACACTAATGCCACACTACGGTGTGACAGAAAGGTAATTTTGGACCTTGACAATAATCATTTATTGTTATACACAGTGGGCCCTATTTTAACGATCTTAGTGCATGGTCTAAAGCGCACGGCGTGTCCGAATCCACTTTTGCTAGTTTAACAACGGGAAAAATGGTCATGGTCTAAAAGGGTTGTCCCTATTCTCTTAATGAGTAATGGGTGTATTTTGGGCGTAACGTGCCATAAACCAATCAGAGTCTCATCTCCCATTCCCTTTAAAAGCCAGTTGCACTCGCGCCATGGCAGATTCGCTATTTACATGGTGGAATTTGCAAGTGGAAAAACTGAACGCTTCTCTAGTGAGGGAACGTATCTGCTCGTGTGCGTAATTCTGATACATGCAAAGGCTATCCATTATGACAAGTAGGCATTTTTATATTTATGTACACAATAATAATCTTTTACATTTTAATCCTTTAATTTTTCATTTTTAAAAATGTTTGTGTGCTGCTGCGCATCCCTGTGTGTGTAATAAGCAACGGCGTTGTAACATTTGCATGTTACTAACGCGCTCTTTAAATAACAAAAAGAAAAAATATTGCGCCAGACTTTAGTCCAGGTTTTTGATGGTAAATGGTGCAGTCTATTTCAGTTGCCTCAAAATAGCATTGCGCCGGGTGTACGATAGGGCCCACTGTATTGGTACTATATTGTTAATAAGATTATATGTGCAATTTTTTTTTTATCGGATAAAATTGACCAATATTTACACCTGATACAATATAAATAATTATTTATTATATAGAAATATTCAAAATGTTAATTCCTGATGTAAGATTCAGATCTTAAACCACAGCAATAGACTATGGCAAAAAAGAACATGCTGACTGTATGTATATACTGTATATATATATATACAACACAAAGTAGTTTATATTTACAATATTGTCCATTAATCAGTCAGACATTTCAATATCGGTGCTTCCTTAAACTTTGTGCATCTTTTGCATTTCTTTTGAAGAATAGCTTAGTCAAATTTTCTAAAGGCAATGTATGTTTGCACACACCTGATCCTGCCTGCCTCCTCTCTGATACTTTTTCTCTCATTAGTAAAAATACAAACAGCTGTTTACCCAGGAGACGAGGACTATGTGATGCAACAACACTGCCCTTGCAAACCATATTACTTCATCATTGCATCTCGGTTCATTTTTCTTTTTTCCCCTTCCTCCATCCCTCCATATCCAGTGGGGAAAAATGGTGTCACATAATAATGCAAGCCTGGTCTGGCGACCCAAAATATCCACCATTTAAAACACACAAACTCAAATCCCTCTCATCTCAGCTGCACCTGCTCCACATGTTTGGTATGTAGGTCAAGACTAAGAAGGTTTTTCCTTCTCTTCAATAAGCTGGACTATTCCTCGCCGCAGCAGTGTCATGTGCCGCCACATGAATGTTTTCTGGTCCAGAACTCGCCACACAGAAGATACATGGCAATTAAACAAATATGTGATGCTTTGGAGATAAATGGCTTGTTTGTCTTTGACAACTTCAGTCGAGAACAGTGTGATCAAACCAAAGCCACATTGAGTTCTGCAGATGATACAGCACTAAGGACTCAAAGGAAATGAAGGATTACCTCTTTAAAAAAGTGTCAGTTCCTGTAGCACTCACTAAATTTGCCTTGTTTTGGTTAGTTCTCTCCACAGCGCTAACCTAACCTCTTGACATATGCCAGTCAAGCATCTCAGATGAAATCCAGGACGTGGAACAACCAGCATCTTTGTGTGGCTCCTGTTGCGTGCCTAATTTGAGGGGACTCTAATTGAGACGGACAGGAAGAGGGGGAAGGAACCTTGCATGGATGTGACCACATATAGAGTTTGATCCAACTAGAAGGAAATAGGTTTTAAAAGGTTTAGGCAATGGATAAGATTAACACACTTAAAGACACTTATTTGGTTATCTGGTGCATATTGTTTTCAACAAGATTTTTTGTTTTCTTTATTACGGTCACGCCATTTGTCATTGATCTTAATACTGTGGGATAGGGACCAAAGCAGTTCATATTTGTAAGTTTTCCTAACAGCAACAGCTCAGGCCTCTCTATCTCTCTCTTTTTTTTTTTTTTTTTGGCTTGGGACAGCCATTGCTTTCTCAGCAGGCTGTCTGGATTCCAGAACCTTCCGCTCCTTTTAGTTCTCAGGATATTGGCTGGTTTCAGTGGAGCGAAGCAGAAATTGATGCTGAAACTGGGAGGTTACTGTTCAAAAGCTAAGACAATAAACACGTCTCTTTCATGTGTCTATAAAGTGCTTATTTGAACAGAACAACCTACATAATTACCTTAGATTAGTTTACATTTGGCAGACACAGTCCGCATAATTTAGGATTAAAACTCACTTGCCTGATCCCTAAATTATGTAAATACACAACATGCCAACCCATATGGTAAAGCATTTAAGCAGGTATAATTGTTTACCGTCATAATTCAAAGGGACACAAAGGGGAAGGAATGTAATGTCATTTCCTTGACTTAACAGCACAGTTATGAACAGTTCGGCCTTTGCAAGAACTCATGACTGGCCAGCCAAGTGGGAGTCATAACTCGCATTAATACTGGCTCCTTCCAGCACTGAGTCAACAAACCAGTTTTGTGTGAAAAGTCAAGGATTTTCGAAATAATTAAAGCCTCTTATATAGCTGAAAATTATATACCTTTAGCGTTTTAGGAAATTTGTGGTTCTATAGCATGCTCAGAGGAAAATAAATCTGTGGAAATCCACTCTTTAAACTATCCCTGAAATAATGCAAATCTGAGCCTATGCGTCGTCTCTCAAGAGATCTTGTAATTCTGGGAAAAAGACTTTTGAGGCATACTGTAACCCCACCTCCCATGTTTCATAAAGCAATAAAAATTAAATATAATTTGTAGTATGTCTCATGAATGCACGATAGTGTGAATAACGTCTTTTTGTGACAGTTTTGAAAGGCCAACTTTTAGGAACCTACCTGTCTTCCTCAGAGGAAAGTCATCCCGGGAGTCTAGTGGGGAGAGCAGGGAGATCTTGCAGGAGGAGGACGCTCCTCCCAAAGGAGGTGAACTTTGCTCCAGAGAGGTGTGATGGGAGGCTCTGAACAGAAAGGAGATGCAAACTGAACTCCTGAACTTACCTCACAGTCATAAATACATCTGACAGCTCTTTTGTGCTCTAGTACTATCCACCTTAGTATCACATTACTGATTATTAGTTAAAATCACCTACATTTTACTAGGAAAGTCTGAAATGTTCCTCCAGTCTTGCTTTATTTATTTTTTTAATATTTTACAGCATTTAAATACACAATCATTCAAAAGTTTGGAGTAAATAAGATTTTTTTTTTTAAAGAAGAAGAAATAAATAACATTTATTAAGCAGTAAAGATATATATAATGTTACAAAGATATGTTAAATAAATGCTGTTCTTTTAAACATAATATTCATTAAATAATCCTAAAAAATAATGTATATTAAGCAACACAACTGTTTTCAGCAATGATGATACTAAAAAATGTTTCTTGAGCATCAAATCAGCATTTTAGAATGATTTCTGAAGGAACATGTGACACTAAAGACTGAAGTAATGATGCTGAAATTTCAGCTTTGCCGTCACATGAATAAATTATATTTTAAAACATATGCATATAGAAAACAGGTATTTTAAATAGCAATACTATTTCAAAATATTACTGTTTTTACTGTATTTTTGATCAAATAAATGCAGCCTTAGCGAGCATAAGAGACTTTACAATCCCAATCCGACCACAAACTTTACAATCATAGTGAATAATATTTTGATTTATCTATTAAGAAGTTACATTTTTAAATAGTATTTAAATTTAAATTAATTTAAAAGGAACAGTCTGAAAAAAAAATCCAGCTCTTTTAAAACAGCAAATGTTTTAAGGTATTTAAGGTATGTGAAGGTTACTTACGTGTACCACAGTTTGGAGCTCTGGGGGACCCCATTGGTTGTACCGTCTTTGGTGGATTTACTCAACAGAAACTCTTGGAGTTTCTGCTTGACCTCATTGCTGGCCACTGCACCTGTCAGACCAGGAGACGCACAAACAGAAATGATGAGTATCTTGGGGTTGATTCAAATTATAGATACAGTAAAACTGAGACATTCCTGACAGAGCTCGACTAACATTCTGTGGTTAGCGTGATACAGTCACTGTAAACAGAAAGAATGTTTCCAGAGTTTGGCTTCAATTCAAGGTCAGAGAAATGACTGTATTACTGCCACTCCCAGACACAGCAGGATCAGCCTCAAACAATAGCATCTCTCCTACACATTCACCCACACTCTCCAGTTCAGATGCCTCTGTAACATCACTGGCTAAACATTTTTGCACCTTTAAACAAATGAAGGAATATCCCCCTCTTCTGGACAGCAGCAGTGAAGCACTCTTGAAGGCTGTTAAATCAAACTTTGTGCAAAACTGACGTTCTAATTTATCTATTTATGAGTAATCTGTATGAAACCTGTCAAGGGTGTTAATATTAAGTCACATTTCTTATTAAAAATCAAAAGACAAAAATAAGAAATTTTGTCTGCTTACTGAAAAGGGAACTATAGAAAACTAAATCTATTCTAATTGTGCATTATTTTTTTTAATTATGAGAAAATTTTAATTATGAATGATAATTAAGCACATTTTCCTCTAAATGTTTTTTTAAATCTGTAATCATATATTTACTTATTCCTTTTATTTATATACAGTGGGGAAAAAAAGTATTTAGTCAGCCACCAATTGTGCAAGTTCTCCCACTTAAAAAGATGAGAGAGGCCTGTAATTTTCATCATAGGTATACCTCAACTATGAGAGACAAAATGAGAAAAAAAATCCAGGAAATCACATTGTAGGATTTTTAAAGATTTATTTGCAAATTATGGTGGAAAATTAGTATTTGGTCAATTACAAAATTTAATCTCAATACTTTGTTTTATACCCTTTGTTGGCAATGACAGAGGTTAAACGTTTTCTGTAAGTCTTCACTAGGTTTTTACACACTGTTGCTGGTATTTTGGCCCTTTCCTCCATGCAGATCTCCTCTAGAGAAGCAATGTTTTGGGGCTGTCGCTGGGCAAAACGGATTTTCAACTCCCTCCAAAGATATTCTATGGGGTTGAGATCTGGAGACTAACTAGGCCACTCCAGGACCTTGAAATACTTCTTAAGAAGCCACTCCTTCGTTGACCGGGCGGTGTGTTTGGAATCATTGTCATGCTGAAAGACCCAGCCAACGTTTCATCTTCAATGCCCTTGCTGATGAAGGAGGTTTTCACTCAAAATCTCAAGATACATGGCCCCATTCATTCTTTCGTTTACACGAATCAGTCGTCCTGGTCCCTTTGCAGACAAACAGCCCCAAAGCATGATGTTTCCAACCCCATGCTTCACAGTAGGTATGGTGTTTCTTTGGATGAAACTCTGCATTCTTTCTCCTCCAAACAAGACAAGTTGAATTTTTACCAAAAAGTTATATTTTGGTATCATCTGACCATATGACATTCTCCCAATCCTCTTATGGATCATCCAAATGCTCTCTAGCAAAACTTCAGACGGGCCTGGACATGTACTGCTTAAGCAGGGGGACACGTCTGGCACTGCAGGATTGGAGTCCCTGGCGGCGCAGTGTGTTACAGATGGTAGCCTTTGTTACTTTGGTCCCAGCTCTCTGCAGGTCATCCACTAGGTTTACCCCCGTGTGGTTCTGGGATTTTTGCTCACAGTTCGTGTGATCATTTTGACCCCACAGGGTGATATCTTGCGTGGAGCCCCAGATCGAGGAAGATTATCAGTGGTCTTGCATGTCTTCCATTTTCTAACAATTGCTCCCACAGTTGATTTCTTCAAACCAAGCTGCTTACCTATTGCAGATTCAGTCTACCCAGCCTGGTGCAGGTCTACAATTTTGGTTCTGCGTCCTTTGACAGCTCTTGGTCTTGGCCATGGTGGAGTTTGGAGTGTGACAGTTTGAGGTTGTGGACAGGTGTCTTTATACTGATAACAAGTTCAAACAGAAGCCATTAATACAGGTAACCAGTGGAGAACAGAGGAGCCTCTTAAAGAAGAAGTAAGAAGTTACAGGTCTGTGAGAGCCAGAAATCTGGCTTGTTTGTAGGTGACCAAATACTTATTTTTACCGAGGAATTTACCAATATTTTAAAAAATCATACAATGTGATTTTCTGGATATTTTTTTTTCTCATTTTGTCTCTCATAGTTGAGGTATACCTATGATGAAAATACAGGCCTCTCTCATCTTTTTAAGTAGGACAACTTGCACAATTGGTGGCTGACTAAAAACTTTTTTTCCCCACTGTATATATATGTATGTATATTGTATATACTGCCATTAATTTGTTTATATAAAAAGCATATAGCTGTATGTTTACTAAATAAAGATAAAGATTTATAAATTTTAATGTAATTATTTCATTTTCATGTATTTCAATGAGATTCACCCATTACGTTTGAATTATTTCTTCAGATTTACCACATACATATACAATTTAATATTTATATATAATATTAACTATCTACTAGGCATAGCATACGCAATATCAAAACTGTCTCGATTTATGTGGTATATGACGATAGTGAAAACGATTAGGTCTTCGGGAAAGTGTAGTCTCCCCTTCGGGTTCTTCCCTTTGGCCTGTCACTCTCTTGCACTTTCACGAAGTGTGTGGATGCAGCTCTTTTGCGACTCCAGGGCATCCGCATACCCAATTACATCGATGATTGGTTGATACTAGCTCGATCGGAGGAGTTGGCGGCTCGGCATCGAGATGTCGTCCTCTCCCATATGAGAGAGCTGGGATTAAGACTAAAAGCCAATAAGAGTGTACTTTCTCCACTACAGAGAACCACTTACTTAGGCGTGGTGTGGGATTCGACCACGATGCAGGCACGTTTGTCTCCTGCTTGGATTGAGTCGATCCTCACTGCAGTCAAGAGAGTGAGAGAAGGCCAGTCACTCACTTTCAAACAGTTTCAGAGATTGTTGGGTCTGAATGCAACGTGATATCTTTTGGCCTGCTGTTCATGAGACCCTTGTAGTGGTGGCTCAAAACCAAGGGATTTTCCACGAGGGGGAATCCGCTTTGCATGATTAAGGTCACGCGGCGATGCTTACGTGCATTGGACATGTGGAAGAAACGTTGGTTCTTGTCTCAGGGCCCGGTGCTGGGGGCTCCTTGTCGTCGTGTAACTCTAACGACAGATGCCTCTCTCATGGGCTAGGGGTGGGGGCGGTCATGAGTGGCCGCTCTGCACAGGGTCTGTGGAAGACCATCATCTCACTTGGCACACTGCCTGGAGATGCTGGCCGTGTTTCAAGCTCTGACACACTTCTTTCCAGACCTAAGAGGGCATCATGTGCTTGTCCGCACAGACAACAAATCGGTGGTCTCCTACATCAATCGGCAAAGGGGTCTGCGTTCGTGCCCCTTGTACAAGCTGGCGCACCAGATACTTCTGTGGGCTCAGGGAAAGTTCCTCTCGCTAAGAGCAGTCTACATCCCTGGGTATCTCAATCAGGGAGGAGGGAATGGCCAGGCGGAAGGGATCTATTTGCGTCGCAGGAAACAAACACACTGCGCGATCCTGGTTTCTCCCTCGAATTCAGCTCCACTGGGGCTGGATGCCCTGGTACAGACGTGGCCGAGGCTCGTCTGTACGCTTTTCCCCCCGATCGCTCTGGATCCCGGGGGTTCTGGAGAGAGTACGCCGGGATGGGGTTCGCCTGTTACTAGTAGCCCCGTTCTGGCCAGCCTGAGTATGGTTCTCGGACCTGGTGTCCATCCTCGACGGCTCTCCACTGGAGATTCCGATCAGTAGGGACCTCCTCTCTCAGGCGGGGGGAACCATTCTTCACCCCTGCCCGGAGTTATGGAAGCTGTGGGCATGGCCCCTGAGGGGGCACAGCTCCTAGCATCTGGTCTCTCAACTGAGGTTGTTGAGACTATACTCCAGTCCAGAGCTCCACCCACTCGAAAACTGTACGCCTTGAAGTGGAAACTTTTCACCTCTTGTGTGGACAGCGACTGCAAGACCCAGTCAACTGCCCAATTGGTACAGTTATGGAGTTTCTGCAGGAGCGATTATCTGCAGGGTTATCTCCCTCCACTCTAAAGGTGTACGTGGCGGCCTTAGCTGCTTACCAAACCCTTCTGGGTGGTCAATCATTGGGAAAACACCCACTTATCACTCGTTTCCTCCGTGGCACCCTGAGGCTGAGGCCGGTACAGCGCACTAAGGTGCCCTCATGGGACCTGGCTGTGGTTCTGGAGGGCTTATGCAATGCCCCCTTTGAACCCTTAGATGAAGTGTCGGTCAAGTTGCTCACGCTTAAGACTATCTTTCTCCTCGCTATTTCCTAACTTAAAAGGATCGGGGATCTGCAGGCACTCTCTGTTTCATGCCTGGAATTCGCTCCAGGCATGGTTAGGGCATTACTTTACCCGAGGGCCGGGTATGTCCCTAAGGTGCCACTTCTTCACCAGGGCCCATAGTACTTCAGGCATTCTGTACTCCTCCATTCCAGGAAGTAGGCCAAGAAAGGCTTAATATGCTCTGTCCAGTTCGAGCACTGGACACATACATCCACAGAACTGCCCTGTGGAGAAGGGCGGACCAGCTGTTTGTTTGCTATGGTCTGCCCAAAAGAAAGGATCTCCGGCGACCAAGCAGACTATGTGTAGGTGGGTGGTCGAGGCCATCTCACTAGACTACGAGTCATCTGGCCTCCCGTCACCTATGGGGGGCAGAGCGCACTCGACCAGGAGTATGGCGGCCTCCAAGGCTTTCAACTTGGGTATGGCCTTGCAGGACATTTGTGCTGCGACAGGCTGGTCCTCTCCGCACACTTTTGTCCGCTTCTATAACCTAGACATGGCATCTACCCCAGGTTCCCAAGTTATCTCTTCGTGATGTGCTCACAAGATACACACACAGGCAGGGACTTGGTAGTATGGAGCAGTGGGTATTCTCGTTCCCAAAGCGAATCTCGATGCAGCTCTAGTTCCTGAAGGGGAACGTCTCTAGGTTAAGTATGTAACCATGGTTCCCCGAAGGGAAAGAGGGCTGCATATCTTTGCCATACTCCTGCCTCCCCCAGGCGTACTCATCGAAGCTAAATGCGCTTGCCAGATTGCATGTTATACTTCATGGCACTCACGTCAACCGCTTGTGACGTTCTCGCCTGCCTCCATTAGACTGATTTAATGTGCTTCAGAAACGTGATAGGCAGGTATAAGCACACGTGGAGCGCCATTCCGCATCTGCGCCGCGCTCGCTCTCACTCAGTTGCGGCTGGCAAATACAAATGATCATCATAATAATGGAACAACTAGGACTATATTAGGGAAAAATACATCAGCGCAGTACGGCGAAGAGAAAATAAAAAGAAAAAAGCCCAAGATGATGTTTTAATGTCGGTAATAATTTAACCACCACCAACAACGCATCTGACTTAATATTCTAGTTTTCATGACTTTTAAAATGTATTATATATAAAACAATGAGGCAGTAATGATTGGCTAATTTATAATTATATGGTTTCATTGAATAACACTCTTAAATACATAATTTAATACAAAATAAACAATTTGCATTATTTCAAATGCCTGCAAAGGGCACCAAAGGCTTGATAATTGCTCTTGTTACACTTACAGGATGATCAAATCCTTGTTTAATATTGACCAGACATTTAATTCAAATATCCACTTAATTTCTTCAGCAAAAAACATGTGGACATCACAACCCTTACCAAAATTAACCATGTTTTTATCGAAGGAAATGTGGGATTTCTGAATGCTTGATAAAATCAATCAGACAATGGGATTAATACAATTATAGCCATAGGTAACTGTCTAGAGCTACAATTGTAATTTATAAATAATAAAATTTATTTACAATTTATGTATTTACCTTTACATTTTATTAAAGTTCTATTTTGACTCCTATAGTAGGTGTTTTTTTTGGAGGGGCACAACGAATGCTATTTGCTAGGCACCCACTTGGCCAGCAGCGGCGGTTGGCACAGTACTGTATCTGTCAAACGAACTAAGACTGAAAGCACAATATGGCCTAATCCCTTCATTAAGTCTGTTTTCGCTGCACGTTTCAAAGCGTAGCGCATTTCATCCAGTTTCAAATGCAGTCCAAATTCAAAATATCTCTTTCAAGTGTAGAAATTAGGAAAGAAGTATTGTAATTTCCCTAATTTAGTGTAAAGCAAAAAAATATATGTAAAAATATTAATTGTAAAGTGCCATTGTTTTAAAACATATTAATGTGTTTTTATTATTATTATATTCTAATTTGTTTGGCTTCCTGAAACACCAGTGTGAATGTAATTTAGACTGAGACAGTATATCACAAATAAAAAGAGGGTTGAGTACCATTTAAGGTTCAGGTACAAGTCAATTCAGGCTTTTTTCTGACTTAAGTTTTCTTAGTTAAGAACATGGGTAGCAGCTTTTAATTTTGAATTCTCAAAGTGCATTAGATAGAATATAGTATATATAATACATTAATTGTATGTATATATATATATATTAGTGTTGTCAAACGATTAATCGCGATTAATCAAAATAAAAGTTTTTGTTTCCATAATATATGTGTGAGTACTGTGTATATTTATTATGTACATATAAATGCACACACATGCATGTATATATTAAGAAAATAAAATTGTTTATATTTTAAATGTATTTATAATATGAATATAAATTATATAGTGTGCAAACAATACATCGCATACAAAAAAAAGTTCTTTGTTTGGGAATTATACTGTGTGTTCTGTGGATATTAATATGTATTAATATATATATAAATATACAACACACATACCGTATTAGTTTGTATTAGATGTCTTATATATCATATAATTATATTATAAATAATATATTTAATATATAAACATAAAAAAAATTTGTGAAATATATACATGCATGTGTGTATATATATATATATAAATAAACACACACACACATACATTAGCAAACAAAAACTTTTATGTTCGGATGCGGAACAGGACTATTATATTTGTTATTATTATTAATCGTTTGACAGCACTAATTATTATATATATATATTTTATCTATATCTATATATTATATAATATATATTAGATATATACTAGATATATATATATTCGTTAGCCAGCCAGATCTATCTTTTTTTTGTTGTTGGTAACTTTCATCCTGTGTTGTTCAACACCTTCTCAAGTGAACATGGAAAAGAAGCAGACGTCATATAAATGTGTCATTTGATTTGACTGATGACATTTGGACGGTATTAGGTACAGACAGGTTGTGGAGTGTTTGAGTGTTGTGTGGGTGAGCGTGATGATGAGCTCTTACTCTCTCTGCTCTTCTCTCTGTTGCGGAGGACCAGGACATGTTGTTCACGGCGATGTCTCTCCAGATCTCTCTCCTGACTCTGGAGCTCTAGTTTCCTCTCTTTCTCCAGCTGCTCCTGTTGTTGCTTCATAGCAAGTAGCTCCTGCTGCAACTGAGAGGCAGATGTTTATTATACATTTATTCATCTAGTTGGACTGTGTTGCGTCAGCTCAGTTTGACAACAGGGTTGTGTTGGTACCTTCAAATGCTCCTGTAACTGGGCCTGATGCTGGCGAACCAGGTTCTCGTGCTGCTTCTGGAACTCACTAATGAGTAACTGTTTCTGAATCTGCTGCTGTTTCTGAATGAGGAGCAGCTCTTGTTGGAGTTGTCTTTCCCACACAGTGGGATCTGAAGCAGAGCTCTGCATCCTAACGTCTGTACGTAGGTCCAGTGGGGAGCCCGGATCAAGAGCCAGTGGAACCTCTGGTTTAATGTCCACTGAGAAATAAAGAAGTGAGAATAGAAGGATTTAGTAAAAAAGTATGTCCTACATTTTGATGGTTTATTATTATTAATTATTCAGAGATATTGAAATGATCAGGTATACATATATGAGGCTATGAATATCTTTGGTTTTGAAATTGGTAATATTTGAAAAACTTGAGTCCATCAAATCAAAGTCTTGTGGGGCAACCAAAAAAGTAATGTGGTACAACCAACATGCATAGTTAAAAAAATGTTATGTCATACACAGGACCCCTGGAGACACTCAAGACAAGGTCAATATCAGAAAATTTGACATTTTTTATGACATGTCAAGACCATGTGTAAAATGCAATGTGTTCACTACTCCAAAAGATAATGACATTCATGACTTCATGAATATTTATAAAAATAAAATAAAAAAATATTTACCTTGACAATTTATTCATTCGCATGTATTCACAGCAAGATAATTTATTTAATTTTATTATTGTTACTTGATAGTTACACCACATGTCACTTTTAGAGACATTAAATTTAAACTTTATTATTTTAAAATTAATGTGAAAATAATTGCCGTATGTGTTTTAAAGTCAAGTTGGCTTTCAAAGTTTTTATCATTTTTATCGTTAATCAGCTGTTAAAAAAAATCGGTGTGAAAGTGATTCTAACAATATTGTTCTTGTGTCATTATCGTTATAGTTTTGTTGATTTTTTTTTTTTAAACATTATGTTTAACACTATAGTTATAGCTTGGTGTGAGCAGGTCTTAAGCTGAATCTTCCAACATGCTAGAAAAAAAATGTCGTCATTTCGCTCCTCCGCTGAACACCTCCCCCATCAAAAGTTTCTAAGTATGGCCCAGTATGAGCTTCTCTGATACAGTAGGCATAGATACAGTAGAAACAACTATGCAGTAGTGTGTCTAAATAAGAATCCCAGCCAGCATTACATGAGCAATTCTGAAGGTTATTACTAGCCATGGTTTGGTCCAGTGTGTTCGACTGACCTCTCTGGTCAGTATGGGGACTGCAGTGCTGCAGTCTGTTGTTCAGAAAGTTGTGATGTTTGTGTTCCTGCCTCTTATTCCCCTATCATCCTCCCTCCTTAGAGCCATCATCACACCTTCACCATTATGGAAAATTGCTGCTGTAGTCTTCAAGCTGTGCCTCATTACAAGTAATACACCGGGTACAAAAAAGCAGAGGGCATCCCCAAGGTCCCAAGAACTATATATATATCCGAGAGACAGTGAAAATCAATAGCAAGCCTGGAGGACAGTCCCTCGGAAAGCGGATAAGAGGAGACGCTCATCATAAGAGACTGTGACTCTTCTGCGTGACGAAAAGCAATTACGAAGACATGGCGTTTGGAAAGTGTATACGTACAGAATGATCTATGGGTGTGGAGAAGAAAGACAAAGAAGTTTACAGAACAGGTGGTCAGGATATACTTATGGTCCAGTGAATTTCGCATTGAGGGAAATCACACAGTGGTTGTTATACAATTGGGGATGATATAACAACAGGAAATCCCACACAGAAATCAAGTCACTTTAAGGTTAACTGAGTAAGCAAGTGTCTGGAAGCATTATTATGTCAAATGGTTTTTCCTCTTAGTCAGCATGATGGATTAGTTGGCTAATTTTTAATGAGCACTTTAGCACATAGCCTTAATGACTGATAAACAGAATCAATAACATGTAATTTATTATATATAAATATGTAATTTCTATAAAAGTTTTTGTTGTTCCAAACCTGTATCACTCTATTTCTTATGTCAAGCACAAAAGAAAACGTTTTGAATAGACACATTTTTTTTTCGTCCAAGCTGAAAGTCAATGGGGTCCGAAGTTGTTGTTTGGGATCCTACTATTTTCATTACGGGGATAAAAAAAGTTGAAACGATCTTCAAAATATCTTAACAAAATGACAGACAGAACGATGGCTGGCTGGCTGGCTGGCTGGCTGGCTGGATGGATGGATAGAATGTCAGAACAATAGAAATATTGAACAATACATAGAACAACGAAGACAGAACGGACAGAACGACCAGAACGACAGAATGAGAAGAACGACAGAACGAGAGAACGACAGATAGATAGATAGATAGATAGATAGATAGATAGATAGATAGATAGATAGATAGATAGATAGATAGATAGAATTTCAATAAACACACTAGATGCAAGAGACTAGATTTATTAGCTATGTAACTTAAATCCTCAGAAAGCTTGTTATTGGGATAATGCACCACCACCTGTTCCATTCTCACACACACACACACACCAGAGGAAAAGCCTTTAAACCATGAATTTTCTGATGCCATGACCAGTGTCTCGATAGCCTAGGAATATTCCCATCATGAGTGCCATAGCAGGGCACGACAGTTGACACCAGCAGAACAATTCACACATTAATGGTAAAGCATTTGTGTGCTTGTTTGGTTGAACATAATGTTCTCCGCCATCATCAAAAATGTCTGCATGCGCAACCGCTGATTATAAATAGCAACATAAAAGCAAGTGGTGCAATCTTAGACTATGACAAAACCCACACCCAATCCACCACCCAAACTGGCTGCCATGGCAACGCTGGCGACATCATAATGACTCCTCTTCCTGCAGATATTGAGCTGCGCTGTGTGGTGTCTCCTCCCCGAGAGCACCCATGGATATTATATCATCCCTTATATAAGACAGAAACATACACACACACAAGCTCTCACAGTTTCTGTCGACACTGATACACCTCGGCTATGCCTGTCAGCTCCACTTGAGGTCCAACTTCTGGGTGTTTAGCAAAAATTCACCTTGGTTTGTTGACGTGACGGCACTTCTCGGAAGAGAGGCGACTTTGAAGCGACAGGAGCGGCTCTCTCTAGTGAGCCAAACAGATGACCCTAAGCATCCTGGAATGATGGGGGGAATATTAATTCTGACTTGAGAGAGCTCTTTACAAAGACCAGCCTGTGTTTTTGCAGCACTCATGGAGTCAGCCAATGAGCTTCAACAATGAGTCACAGGCATTGGGCTCGCTGCCCTAATGGAGCTAAAAATAGCCTCAGAAACACCTGCTGGCTTGGAGCGCTCGCCATGGTGATATCTCATTTATCTTATGTTTCCCTGCTTGCCCTCCCCACTACCATCATTAAAAAGATACACTTTGATCCGACCATCCAGCCGAGCTCTTGGCAAAGAAACCTCAGGTCAACCCACTCACACCTCCCAACTCAACTGGTAGCAGGCGGTTTGAAGATTAAGAATGACCAGGTTAGACCAAATGGCCCTCTGGATAACACAATTTAACCTTGTTCCAGACAGCGTGACATCATTGTGACACATTGTTGGGAAGAGAAGCGTTGACGTCATCAAAGGTCAAAAGGCTTCTTCTTAATGTGAACTATAGGGTTTAAGGATGGTAACTGGAAAGAATTCCATGATTACTTTTTTGATTCCTTTTCAGAGTTCTGGTTCCTTAACACTTACATTAACAAGTCTTTTATTACTTTTAAGAATGAATATTTGGGGAAACTTCCAAAATGATGAGATAAATTCATTAATGAGTTTAAATCAGTTCCTGCAAAAGGTGATTTTACACTTTTTATGCTGCCTTTTTAGAGCTGGCATTAATACAATCCAATAATTGGCTTTAATTATGCACTGAACAAAAATACTAAATACCCTCCCCCAAAAAAACGCAAACATTTAATTCATGTATTTTTTTGTTTTAAATATTACCAAAAAAAACACAATGTGTATCTTTAAGTACACACTTTCATATGAACAACTAGTCAGAGTCTGTGTTTGATTCACTACAAAGAATCAACTCATATGAGTCATTCGTTTGTGAATCAGACTGGTTGTGCTAAATTTCTTTGATTCACTATAAAAGCTCCACGTCTTTAGTAGTTATTGTTGAATTATAGCATGCAGGCATCATACGGAGGTAGGAATTCAATGATCGTGTCACATCCTGTCTACTGACATACCTTTATCTGATACATTTTTGAAGGCAGCATAGATGTATCCTTCGCTTCCTATGATATCCCACAATCCTGGCGTTTGAGCTAAAAAGTAAAAGACATCTAAAAGTGTGGTTCAACGTTCAGTTTTCTAAGTGAAAAATTAGTATTGTTGTAATTAAATATCTATACAGACAAAATTCTATTCGTTCAATCAATTAAAGAGTTACGCTGCCTCAGAAGTCAGTCCGAAATGAGTTTTGTGAGGTACCCTTGTGCAACAAGTCAGCTGCCTAAGCTTTTGGACACTGGTTGCTCTGAATGTTTTGATTCACTACAAAGAACCAACTAATAAGAATTGTTAGATTGCGAAGCAGACTACACTGATTGCCCTGCAAGTTTTTGATTCACTACAAAGAACCAACTAATAAGAATCGTTAGTTTGCGAAGCAGACTACACTGGTTGCCCTGAAAGTTTTTGATTCACTATGAAAAACCGACTCATAAGAGTCATTAATTCCTGAATCAGCCTACCCTGGTTGCCCTGAAAGTTCTTGATTCACTACGAAAAACTGACTTATAGGAGTCATTCATTCATTAATCAGACTGCACTGGTTGCTCTGAATGTTTTGATTCACTAAAAAGAACCTACGTAAGAGTCATTCGTTCGTGAATCAAACTACACTGGTTGCCCTGAAAGTTTTTGATTCACTATTCAGTGTTGCCAAGTCAGTTTTCCCGTGGAATTGGGCTACTTTAACACTGTTGCTGCGGGCTGTTTTTCATGTCCGCGGATTGAAATGCCCCCAATAATGTGATATTTAGCCCCTGGAATGCAAATTTTACTAGAGGAACCCTGCCAAAAAAATTTGTATTTTACCTCCCGGAGTGCGATTTTTACCGGTGAACCCCCCTCGAAACGCAATTGTGCTAGTTTTGAGTAGCAATTGGGCGGGTTTTGTTTTGAAAACCTAGCAACCCTGCCTACTATTCACTTCATTCGGGAAAGGGACTGCACTGGTCACACTGACTGTTTCATGATGTATCATTCAATAGAGGTGTTGCACTGCGTACAAATGGAACTTTGCCTGTGTTTTAGTACTGTATTCACGTATTCATATTTAGCACATAAAATGTGTGAGAACCACTAACACCAAACGTCAAGCGATTCCGTCATTCGATAAGACCAATATTGCTTCAGTCCACTTAGCTTTCATAATACATTGTTGACTAGATGAATCAACAGGTTGGATGCTGTAGAAACGCAATGACGTCCATGTTTTTCGTCAGTCCCGCCACTCTATTTTAATTATGCTAACAAGGCACTTGTTGAGACTACAGTGGGACGTGGGCCATTTTTGCATCACCTGACATCAGCACTAAATCAGTGTTATGAGACAAAACACACTCACACCTCGTGTTTTGGCCTCGAGCCTTTGCAAGAACATTATGTGTAATGAAGCCAAGAAGAGCTGTTGATGTATTAACGCCAGTTGAGCTGAAAAGAGAATTGCAAACAGCAGTAACTGGGCTAAATATAACTGCATTTCTGAGCACACTCTTAATATAGGGAATGTGTGAAAGACTGTCAAACGTGTGGAGCCATCTGGTAATTTTAACTCTGGCAAAAATAAGAGCACCCTGTCAAATTTATGTAAGCTATTGCTCTGCCTACCCCCACCCTTAACCCCCCATCACCACAAACATTTCAAGCACCTTTAGCTTTCATGAACTGTCTTTAGTTGTGGTTTTACTTACAAGTTCTCGACTGAACGGTATGACATGAGATGGGAATGGTGGTGCAGATGTGGCACTGAATCAGTAAGCACAAGTTCGAAGACCGAAAGCACCCTGTTTTATTTTTAGCAGGAAGGGATGACAAGCATCCTGCCCCGCGTCTAAACAGTTCCCTTTCCCCACAGGGATATGGTGACTCATCTGCTGTACTACATTTCCCATAATCCCTTGAGCAATGCATTTCTCATAGACTGATGTTTCTCATTACTGTTGATTACTGAGATGATCAAAGCCTTGAGTTTGTAGTGCTGCATACAGCCATAAAAGCAAACCTCCCACACACCGTTAAGTGAAAAAGGTACTAAATTAGACTCTTAATTAAGCGTTTATGCATACATGACAGTCCGTATTGGAAGAAATGTCTCACACAATGATGTGCTACCCTTTAATTTAAAATGAAACATTTATTTAGTATAAATAGGCTTGATAGCCGGTGCAATGTTGAATAGCTAAATTAAATTATAGAGCTCATTACTTTTTAATGTTATGTATAAAAAAAAGAGCATATACATTCTCATATTTTAGTATGCTTCAAATGCTGCATATGTTAACCTTTCCTGCAGTGAGGCTGCTGGTACATCGTTTATATAAGGAGTAAAGATAACAAGCTGCAAAATAATCAGGTGCCCTATAAATTAGCCTCCGGCACAGTTAAATTGAATTCGATTTTTTAACCTTGTGTCAGTCAGTGTTCGTTTATATTTGGAGGAGATACGGTGCGTTTCTTAACAAAAACAGTGATGCTTTTTTGGCTGCATATGCTGCGGTGACTGAGTGCTCATTACGGCTGATGTTATTCTGGGTTGCAGGCGTGTCTAAAGCAGGAAGCGCTGCTGTATTTTTAAGTAGAAGGTTATTCCTCACAGCAAAAACAGGACAGGGGGAATCCAGATCGTCCCTTTCAGCAAAAAAAATGTTTTCGGTGTTTATTTTTGGATGCTATATTTAATACAGGGGGGGAAATGTCCTAAAAATGAAATATAAGTAAATATAAGTAAAGCAAATATATTTGACTTAATTTTCCTGATATATATTTTTTTAATAAAAAAAATATAAATATAATTTTTTTTTTGTAAAATATAAGATAGAAAATAGCTTCCATTAACATTGGAGTTTAAAATAATATTTCAATCAACCACATTTTCATAATATAATATATATATGGGTGTGTGTAACAGTGAGGTAAAATAATTATTGAACACGTCACCATTTTTCTCATTAAATATATTTCTAAAGGTGCTGTTGAAAATTTTCACCAGATGTCGGTAACAAACCAAGTAATCCATACATACAAAGAAAACTAAACAAATAAGTTCAGAAATCAAGTTGTGAAATGTAATAAAGTGGAATGACACAGGGAAAAAGCATTGAACACATGAAGAAAGGGAGGTGCAAAAAGGCATGGAAAGCCAAGACACCAGCTGAAATCTATCAGTAATTAGAAAGCAATCCTGCCCCTAGTGGAAATTAATATTAGCCGCTTCAGTCCCAATGATGCTTAAACAGGTCTCATTCCAACGTGTCACACAGAAACATTCATGAGGGTAAAAGCGAGAGCTATCTCAGGACCTTCACAACCTATTGTTGCAAAAATACTGAGGCATGTGTACAGAAGGATTTCTATCTTCTGAATGTTCATGAGCACTGTTGGGGCCATAATCCGGAAGTGGACAGAACATCATTTCACCATAAACCGACCACGACCAGGTGCTCCTCGCAGGATTTCTGACAGAGGAGTGAAAATAATTATTAGAAGAGTTGTCCAAGAGCCAAGGACCACTTTTGGAGAGCTTCAGAAAGACCTGGAATTTGCATTTACAATTGTTTCAAAGAAAATAATAAAGCACTCAACCGCTGTGGCCTGTATGCATGCTCACCACGCAAGGCTCTATTGCTGAAGAAAAAGCATGTAGAAGCTCGTTTAAAGTTTGCTGCACAACATTTAGACAAACCTGTGAAATACTGGGAGAATATAGTCTGGTCAGATTTGTGGGGGGGGAGACCAAAACTAAACTCTTTGGATGCCATAATACACACTATGTTTGGAGGTCAAATGGCACTGCACATCACCCCAAAACATCATGGTGTAGCACTGGCAAAATTCATGTAATTGAAGGAAGAATGAATGGAAAAATGTACCGAGACATTCTTGATAAAAATCTGCTGCCACCTACCAGGATGATGAAGATGAACCAAAGGTGGAGATTTCAGCAAGACAATGATGGAGGACAGTAGACAGCCAAGGGAAACTCAATGGTTCAGAGAAAGAAAGTAAAGTGCTAGATGGTCCAGCCAATACCGACTGAATCAATAGAAAATCTATGGAAGAACTACAGATCAGAGTGTCACAGAAGAGGTCCACAGAACCTTCAAGATTTGAAGACTGTTTGTGTGGAAGAATGGGCCAAAATCACACCTGAGCAAGCACGACAGTTTCTCCAACAGGAGGGGTCTGAAGCTTGTCATTCACAAAAAGGCTTTTGTACGAAGTAATAAAAATAATCGTAAGTGTGATTCATACTTTATCCCGGTGTCATTCAAGTTATACATTTCACAACTTTATTTCTGAACTTATTTGTTTAGTTTTCTTTGTATGTATGGATTACTTGGGTTGTTACCAACATCTAGTGAAAATTTCATGTCAACAGCACCTTTAGAAATATATTTACTGAGAAAAATGGTGACGTGTTCAATACTTATTTTACATATATATGACATGATTTAAATATTTGTTATATAATTTGTTATATAAATACTGTGTTTATGTGGGAAACAATATGCATATCTTTGAGAATTAAAAACTAATTACATTGCAACTCTTTCAAAATGATTTAGTAAACCTATCCAAATCATTTATTGCAATAATCTAAATCTTGAAAATATATGTAAAAAATTAATTTTTCCATCCAACAACAAGTGTAATCACAACCCTGACATTAAACATCAGCGAGAGAGTCATTCCACTCGTTATGATGAATAATACATTCATAATATCAGCCCAACAAAAGGTTAAATTTTCTACTTTATAGTTCTCCATAGACCGCATGATCACATTATTTGCTCATCACTGCCACCATTAGCATAATCCAAAACTATTTTTTTTTAAAGAAAATCGCCTAGAGCCATTGTGAAAGGCTACAGATAAAAACAACAAGATGATGCATGAACAGTCATTTATTTTATTCAGAAATATATTAAAAACTGCACTAATCAATTAATTGTCACTAATTATCACCTACATTAAGGGACTGCTTGTTCGGTGAGCATAAAATTGCTGCAAGTGTATTAGACTAGATCTCTTTATGAGTTCTTTACACTTGAGACACTTTGTATTGTGTTTTTGCTGAAGTAGACATGTCAAATAAACCAGAACAAATTGTAGTACTACAAGACATTTCACGGCAAACAGAAGATGACTTTCAACCGTTCATTCAAAATATTTTGTTCATTCAACAGAATATTCAGCCTTCTAACATTTGCTTTACTCTGAGTTGTCAGAATGATTATAACAGTTGTATGAAGACTAGCTTCAATGCTTTAAAACTGACAGCGGGTTCACATTAACATTACAATAAACATCTTCCGACAGCAGCATCGCTCCCATAGATTTCTGGCTCGACTCTGATCACATATTTTCAAGCGTTGCTTTGATCCAAAGAGCTGATTCCTTGAGCTTGTTTAGTGTTACAGATTAAATCCTTAAATCGGCACTCTTAAGGAACACTTAACTTTACCTATTTGCCTCAGTTACCACAACAAATTAACAGCAGTTTGTCTTTTGATAACACAAGATCACAGTCGAGCTATACTCCACACTCCGAATTTTGCAGCAGTGCTATTTGCATCGAGCAGAAACACAAAAAGAAGAAACTGACATTTTTAACAAGCAGACCCCTTGTCAACAATAACAGATGTAAAACCTAACAGCATATCACATGACGGTGACAAACTCTCTGTTAATAACTGTTCCACTGTACGGTTATATTAAGAGTTTGTGGAGATGGTATGATAGCAGAGCACCACGACAGCTAATCTTAGCACTCTAATGCTATAAGCTGAGAATAACATACTAAGAATATCTGACCCACAGAGCAAGCAACAGGCCTGCCTGCCTCGCTCGGGTGGCTGTTGTTTAACCGCATACTTCTTTATAATGCCATGCATGCCTGTACGGGGCTTTCACTGGACAGATGAGCATTAATTGAATGGTTCGGTATCAGGCGGAGGAGTTTAGGGCGAGGAATGGGGCACCCTACTGCCCTGGTTGGTTGGACTTAGTCCCCTAACAGGTTGCTCTGCTGAGCCTTATTGAAGACGACAGCTCAGTCTTTCTCTTGTCTTTGTGCACAGTACTTGTACAAATGAGGGTTAGAACTATATTTAGAATGACAGGATTGCGTTAGGCAGTGCGTGTGCTGATTTGCTAGTCGAAAAAATGTAACGTACTTTCAGTTATGTTGCAACGATGCTGAAATCTAGGCAGACCATCTCCTGCGGTTCAGCGGTGATAAGTGCAAAGAGAGAGAAATCAGAGGTGAAGCAATGTCCTCCACCCTTCTTTCAGGAACTGAAATGACTCAATCTGTCTTATTATATACGTACTTCCTTCCCCCACATTCACCCCAACTTTCATATCATGGATTTCCCAGAACAACACGTTTTGAATCGGTCAGAGTTTGCGCGAGCAGCTCTCTGGCAGCGACCATAAGTCAGAAACAACAGCAAAGAGCAAAAATGAGTCACGCTCAAATTTTAGACAATAAAGCTAACACATCCTCGCTCAGTGATGTCAGACCCAAGCTCTCGGCAAACAGTGTCAGGTCAAAAATAGAACGGGTTGATTGTCTTTGGCGAACGCGAAAAGCAACACGCCTTTCATGTTGATGCCGTATTTCTCAGGAAGTTTCCTCTCTCCTGAATTAAAGGCTAAAGTCTCATAACATCCTGTACGCGTTCTGTTTTTATCCCCATTATAACCTACGCTTTCTGACATCTGACAGGATAATTACACGTACCTTGAGTCGCCCCTTTGTTAGTCACCCACTAATAGTCATCCACAGAACGATGCTCTCCTGAAAGTTTCTCCTCAGACAGCATAATACCAACACAGACACAATCTTACAGCAAATCTTGCAGCCCTGCAGGATAAAACTCCACAAGTTCAAGACCCTTTTTATCACAATACAAAAGACTGACAGAGATCTTACAAAAAGAGTCACCTGAGTTGTTGACGTTGTGCATGTCAGCGTAGTGAGGGGTCAGAGGCAGCCGGTGTTTCCCGATGCTGTCTGTGGAGAAACAGGAGTCGGCCTCGTAAATGGTCTGGAGCATTAGTACTTCAGTTAGCAGCACATCGTCTGCCAGCCCTGCTCTTCCTGTATTGCTGTCAGCTTGTCCCCTCCTCTTCTCTCGGTCTCTCTCTCTGTGTCTGTGTCTGTGTCTCTCTCTCTCTCTCTGTCAAGAGACCAGGAACATTCGCCCCTGCCTCCTCCTCCTCCTCCTCCTCCTCTTAAGCAACACCCGAAGAGTGACAGAGCTCTCCCTCACTAAAACTAAAAAGCTTCACTCCTCCTCTGCTCTGCTCATCTCTTCGCTTCTTCTCCAGTCGACACCTAAGTGGCTCTGAGAATCAGCAGGAGAGTCTCTCACATCCTCTATACTCTGCCTTCCTCTTGTCCCGACAAAACTGCTTGTTATTTTCTCCCCGATGTGTCAGATTCACTGTTTTCGGTCCTCCCTCCCTCTCAAACAGGGTTTTTTTTTTGTCCTCCAAGGTGGCTCAGAGTTGCATTCAGCTCCTGTTTCTGTCTCTCTCTTTCTGGTTTTCCATCAAGTTGCTTGCTGCAGAGAGGAGGAGGCTGATTTGCATGTGAATCAACAAGAGCATGGCCCACAGGTAACAGAAATAGAACAATGGCCGGCTCGGGCTATAAATAGGTCAGGCGCGGTACGGGGATTGGAGCAGCATTGATGCGTTTAAAAAAAAAAAATAAAAAAAAAAAAAACAAAAAACAAAAAAAAAAAAAAAAACAAAAAAAAAAAAATAAAAATACCACTCCAAACCAGCTGTGACCTCCTCTCAGCCAGAAGGCATGTCTCTGGTCTATCGCTCTTTCGGTTTAGTATGCTGTCTATCTTTATCTCTTCTTTCATTTTCTTTCTCACTCCATCTCTCTTCCATTATCATGCCTCTGGCCTCCATAAAAAGACACACTACCAGTTTTTCTGGAGATATAAATATTTCCTCCCTGCATTTTGCTTGACATGTTGCTGCTCTGAGCTGCACCGCTGACACTCTCGCAGGGTTTATGTGCTCAGCATGCAGAGTAAAATGCAACATCTTGCATTCATATCTTGCATTTAAAACTGAACGAATGGCATTATATTGATTCAAATATGAATGTAGGTTGGATAAGGCAATGCATAGGCACAATATTACAAAATGGCAAAAACATAATATGCATTCGAATTACAAACAAAAAAATATTAATTTTATTAAAATTGTATTGCCTGATACCATATAGTTATAGGTTATCCTGTTCTGGACCCCTTTACAGGGCTACAGGTCCCCCTATTCTTAAATTCCTAAAACTACAAGGGTATATGTTCATGCATAAAATATGTGAACACTTATTTATCATTTTAAAAAAATCAATATAAAAAATGTTAAATATTAAATATTAAATAATACTTGAAAATATTAAATACAATTAAATCGTTTTTTTTATTAAATAATCTGCTTTTATATTGTTTTATACTAAAAAAACAGTATAAAACAATATTTATTTATTGTTACCATGATAAGTTTGACAGCCATAAAAAATATATTTTGTACAATCTTTCTCTCAAATTTCAAATTTTGAACACCCCTGCCAAAGCAGAACCTACTATGAAGCCCCTTAAGGGACATGGTGAGGGAAAAAAGAAAAATTTAAAGAAAAATTTTATTTGAATGCTTTTGCGTTCTCTAGCTACATTTTTGCTCCCCCAAGAAACTTTGCATTCACTCACAAAATGTTGTTATGGAAATAATATGCAATGTTGCAATGTGCAACTATGCAATGTTTCTCGGGGGAACGCAACACTTTTGAATGAGAATGAGAAAGTTTTGCCAAACAAACTCAAAAGCACTGAAATATTATTTTTCCACCCATCTCATATATTTTCCATCACCATGTCCCCTCAGGGCTTTGAAGAAACATTTTGACTTCCACAAAGAACTTTTATTTTTAACAGTGTACTGCATGTCATATTTCATTTGCTAAGATATTCTATAGAAATTCTGCATTGCCAAGTACAGTTCTCAGGAGAACACATTCTTGTAAGCACTAACGCAGTCCAAGCTGAACTTGTTTAGCTTGTGTTTGTGTGTGTGTGGTCATTTGTAGACCACGCAGGTTGTATATTGAGGTCAGTGTTGCTCTTCAGGAGGGATTTCCCAGCTGGCCAAGTGTGTTTAAGATGAATTAGTAGCTCAGAGCACACAGGGGGAGCCATTTGTGTGATGGTCGAACTTTATTTAAAACTCTCACTTTAGTCTCTTCTGTTGTCACACTGCACTAAACTCTGATCCATGTTTTCCTTACCAATTTTTTGAGAAACAAAGACTGAGCTTTTAAAAAGGGGAACTGACTGCACTACCTCAAGCATAATGGCTAATGGTTTTTAGGATGAGCTTAAGGGGAGTTTAAAACTTAAAGTACTTAAAGTAGTAAATATTATGGCAAGAGCTTATAAGTGCTAGTAACTAGGTGTATGTATATATATATATATACCCTACAGCAGTCTGTCATCTATATGAGCTCACTGAGATGGTCAGTTAATATCACTATTATTGCAAACATACACATTAAATCAGTAAATCACTTCCAGTAAGGTTAATATCAAGAGCACCGCTGAATTAACCTATGCTCTCGATTGTTGCGATAACCTTACATAAAGTTGTGTTAAAGGGATAGTTCATCTAAAAAAAATGAAAAAGTTGTCATCATGTAATTACCCATCATTCCAAAATGTTATTTCTTCACTTTCTTTCTTCTGTGAAACATTTTGAGATTGTTTTTCTTATGTCCATACAGAAAATAGTGTTTTGAAAGTCCATCAAAAAATGCTTTGGTAAATTGTAATTATGAGATAAAAAGTCAAAATTGAGACATAAAATTATGATTTTGAGATAAAACGTTGAAATTATGGCATACTAAGTCATAATTATGAGATAAAATGTCAAAAATTGTAACTAAGTCTTGATAAGATAAAAAGTCAATATTCTGAGCTAAAAAGTTAATTATAAGAAGTCAAAAAATGTCTGCTTTGGTAAATCATAATTATGAGATAAAAACAAATCTAAACTATGACATTAAGTCATGATAAGAAAAAAAGTCAAAATTATGAGAATGTAAATTCTGACATAAGAAGCCATTATTATGACATAAAAGTTTACTTAATTTCAGCATTTTATATCAAAATTACATTTATGCATGTCAGAATTTCAACTTTTATCTTATAAGTATGACTTAATATCTCATCATTTAAATTGATGTCATATTTATGGTTCGTTAAAGTTTTATTTTTTATTTATTATGTGGTGGAAATGGGGTAACCTAAAACTGGTAACCAAAATTCTTCAGAATATCTTTAAAAAAGTCATACAGGTTTGCAACTATACATAACAGTATGTGAAGGGTGAGAGAATTTTCATTTTTGGGTGAACTATCCCTTTAAGTCTGCATCTTCATAATATTTCAGAGTGCAAGAGATCCAGATCACCTCAAAAACCCAATCTCCTCTGCATCTAAAAATACTCTACCTACACAAATAGCCTACACTCTAATATCTGTACGTTACTTCCCATGCTGGTTTTTGAAGTGATAGGCAGGGTATGTATTTTCATGTCCGTAAAGAGCAAGTAGCCCTGATAGATGGACAGAAAAAAGCAAAGTGGCAGGGGGCCCATAATAGCTCATCCACGTCAGCACTGGCCTTTATTCGTTCTAGTCTTATTAAAGCATTTGAGTGTAGCGTCAAAGTGTAAGCTGGAGTTACACACTTACACACGCACAAACATACATATATATGTCTGGCCAAAGACAGCGCTGTCACCTCCACAACATGAGCTGGATCAGACAAAAGCTCCTGAGCGTTTTCTGAATTTAAATGTGAGCTAAATGGAGAGCTCTCAACAAAACAGGGTAATAGAGAGAGAAAGAGAACAAGAGAGCACATCAAAAGGGAAGGTCACCACAATGGGCTTTGTGTCACATCACAGACGGCGCGTACATTGTGTTCTGCATTTACACAGTTACACAGGCAAAAGGTGATGGAGTTTATATATATATTACAGCCTTTTGCATCAGAAATACATTTGAAGCAACACACATACACACCAAGACTCAATTGCATTATGCCCATACATTTCCGTCTGAGCACATTATAGAATGTTTTTTTCAAGGGCACAAAATGTGTTTACACTAAAAGCTCTGCACTCTTTCTTTGGTTCCTTGCTCTCGCCTCGGTCCATATAAAGGCAGCGCTGCATTAGCTGTCCTCCGGGTGAGCAAATATTGCTCTTTAGTTAATTAGATCAGACTGCAGCATGTTTTTGTTCCATACTGGATGATGACCACTTTGTGTGGGAGAAGAGGTTTCAGTTCCAGAGTGTCTGCTCACTTGTTTTTCTTTGCTTCAAAGATCTCAGTCGCTTTTTGTCTCTCATGTCTGTCTGTCTCTTTCTCTCTGCAACTCTTAGATCCAATAAATGGATTAGGTGCACTGTCTGACCAAGAAATTATACTTTTTCATTCATGGCTTGGGTGTGTGTGTGTGTGTGTGTGTGTCTAGCTACCTAGAGTGGCTGTACTTTTGGACACAAAATTGCTTAAAAATATCTAAAGAAATTAGCTACACCTGAAAAAACAACTCCTTTTAAGAATCTCTTCAAATGAGAAAATGGTTCATAAAGAGAATAAACAATGTAGTCTATTCACTTCTCACTATGGTAGTAGTAGTAAGAGTTTGTGAATAATAATTCATTTAAAAACAATACAAGTAGTTATTGTGGCATTTGTTTTTACTACTTTTATACTAATTCCCTATCAAGCACTATCTTCTGAGCATGAGTGCTGCTCAAAATATTATTCGGAACATTAATCGACTAAAAAAAATAAATAAATAAATAAAGCGGCCGCACATGCCATCACAGACGAGTTTCTTCGTCTAGTTTTGCTCCATCAATTAAAACACTTTCCAACAAAGCCGAAGATCAACCGTCACGAGTCCAAGCGCAACACAGTGGCAAATCAGTATTTTGAACTAATCTTTTGGGTGAATGATTCAGTGACAAAAAAAGTCGCTTGTTGCCACCTACTGGCGTAAAGAGTCACTGAAAATCACCAAATAATAAAGGCCTGGTCAAAGATGACTAAACTATAAAGTTTTCTATAAAGTTTTCTAATTTTATTAGAATATAGTTCTAAGTCCACACCACAGCTATAGCTTAATGATAACAACCCAGAAAAAACATGTCATTTGAATTGAAATTTTTTTTACAAATAATGAATGATTTTTCCTGCCAGATATTTAAGTGCTAAAACTTTGAAACCAGCAAAAGAGATAAAAATGCAGTGCATGATTATAATGAACAGAGCATTATCGTCCCTTGATGTTATTTCCACTGTAATTTTTGGTTTGTTTTGCAGTCACATTTCCTGTTGTTTGGCGAATTTTTGCAGCTAAAAAACACGATTTTGCGACAGATTCATGACAAGCGAATTCAAAAATATCTCCCAGCACAGATTTCGCAATGGATTCAAGATGGTCACGCAGAATTCAAAAATATTTCCCCATTTGCAACAAATTCTAATATTAAATAAATCATCATAAATATTTATGAATTTCACACAGATTTCACAAAGTTTGCAGAATTGATCAATAGCAAGCTGCTTGGTTATGAAGGGACTTCTGTGTGAGCTCTTCATAAAGTATATTGCTGCACTACTGACAATGGACCTTTTTACCTACAACATTTTTTAAATTTTTTTACCAAAAATAATGTGGCAGCACCTTTACTGACAGTTTGTCTGGAACACATAACCACAGACAAGCTAAGTGATACCAGTCCTATTATACGGCTAATCAACGTAAAGTGCTAACTGTTATAAATTTACTTGTACATTATAGTACAGTTTTAATTATATATAGCAGTGGGTTTTCATTTTCAGCTTGGCGGGTGGGCTGTCTTATCTGACACATGCAGATGGTTCAATTCCTGTGAAGATGGTTTGATTATCGAAACTATTTTTTTTTTCACCTTAGTTTTATTTTTAGTTTACAATAATAACCCAGATTATCATTTAGATAGCTAAGGGGGAAAAAGTGTATGTATGTGTGGGTGTGATTGTGAGTCACTACAAAAGAACAGGCAATATTCCATGTAGAAATATGTTTGTTTACCTATACGTGCTGTGTATGCATGGCTACGTATTTGCTCCCCTCAGAGTTTCATCATAATTGTTTGTGGCGTTAACAGCGGGATGTACTCGTTTCAGGTTGCAGGGGAGCCCGGTGCTGTAGGTGTACCTGGAAACAGACAAGAAATCTCTGTCCTCCCATGGGTCCCGGCTCATCTGGGGCAACACGCCTCACAGACAGACTGGCAACATTTCAGGTTCACGCTCACACACTTGCATCAGCTCTCTTTCCCTCCTCCCACCTTCTTCTGAGGTTTTCCCTCCTCTGCTCACTGCCTTTCCATCCTTCACAAAGACCTGTTCAATCTCCCTCCGTGTGAATTCGTCAACTCAGTCCACCTCCATCCTCATGCAGCCACTTGATCGGCCACGTAGAAGCCCGAAGGCATCTGCGCTGTTTATTGGAGGTCCAAACCCAATTAGCATCTCCATCTGGCTGTATTCTAGGGGCATGTTTCCACTCCGTTTGATGATTTAGGTGCTGTGGCTTTATTAGGTTACTCAGTCTAGCCTCCGTTGGTATTTCCTGCAGGACATTTAGGTTGAGGGTGAGAGCACTTTGCAGTTTGGATCAGATAATGTGCAGAAAGTGCTTCTTCTGTTTACTTCATAAATTTCAATGGAAGTGTCTAATTATACAGCAAAGAAGAGAACCCTATCGACACACATAGGCCATTGTCAGGGGACCTATGCAACTATTTTTTAAAGGGATAGTTCATAAAAAAAATTAAATGTTAAAAATTTAAATGTCATTCCAAACCTGACTTTCTTTCTTCTGCAAAGATGCACAAGAAAACATTTTAAGGGATGTTTCAAGATATTTTCCATACAATGAAATTGGGCTGTCACGATTCCCTGATTTAATTTGAGTACTGGATTTTTAAAAATCCTCGTTTGCATTTTTGCCCTTGTCAATAACCGGCAAAATACCAGAAGTGCTGTATTTCATGTATGAGAATCCATGAAACTTATTATTGGACTGATTTCCAAGGCTGCATGGTATTAAACAGATTTAAAAATCATAATAAAACATAATGCTATTGTGAATTCACAAACTCTACGATTCAATTAAATAGATATATGTGATGCGGGCTTAATATATGCACTTTAATTATTTACCTGCGGGTTGGTCATATGCATGTCGTTGGCATGCGAGTGGCTCCATTCACAGTAAATGCTGCTCCACATGAACTGCTGAGTCCGGTCTTATGAAAATGCGTATAAATAGTATGCCAAATAAAAACCAAATCGTGGGTGTTGAACCAAAAATTTACTTTGGCATGCATGTGATACGCAGTTTTCACGTGCATATGATACACAATTTGTTGCGTGCAATTAACGTCATTTTCCCGTACGTATAATACGCATCTACCCCACAGTCCTACCCATTGCGTATCATATGCACGCCAAAGTCAATTTCTGCATGTAAACAGTAGGCCTACGCCAAATCGAAACATAAACTCGTGCTATTGATACACACTTTCATGAGATCAGGTCGGAACTGTTATCATTTACAGTTGTGTGGAGTGTCTCAAATTTCATCTCTGCATATTGTTGTGAGTTTGAGTTTATTATAACGTTCATCTGGGAACGCAAAGTGCGCTATTTAATCAGATTTGTAAGGTTAATCATTTGTAAATCTACGCAACCACTGGAGAATATATATCTTTCTCGCTAACTGTTCACCGCAATTTCAAAAAAGTCTAAACCCTCGCTTTGAGTTTACCTACAGTCTATGGAATTTGCATGTTTTGATGTCCACATAGTCCAATAGTCAAAACAACTTTGGACCCCACTGACTTTCATTATATGGACAAAATTACTGATCCAGGTTTTAGAAGCAAAGTCATATAGGTTTGGAATGACATTAGTTTGACAGAATTTTCCATTTGAAAGGAAACTATCTGTGGAAGTTGTGACTCAGTTTAAGCAAATTTAGACATGAATGGGTGGTTGCTGCCCCACCATTTTTTTAACCTACAATAATTATCAAAGATTTAAATAGGTTTTTCAGAAATAGTATTTAAAATCCACTTGCCCCCAGGGACATGGCATTCAGGCCATTGTCAACAATGTGTTTTGGTTTGTAAAAAATATTATTATCCGTTTATTATTATTCAGGTAAAAAGGCTGTTTCTCCATCAATGGCCATTCAAGTTGCTGTCTATTCTTCTTCTTCTTCTCTTTTTTTTTGCAAACAACATATAAATGAGAGTCTTATTATGTAATAGGCAATTTTTGGAGGGCCCTTCCAAGGCTGTTTGTGCTATTCTTAGCACGCATTGATATTGAAAGTTTAGAAGGCTAAATGTTTCTCTAGGTATTACAGACCTCCTTGGAGAAAACACATATTGCATAACTTTTGTTTTGCATAAATTACGGCTTCTGTAGGTGAAAGAATATTTCTGCCATTTGAATAATTTATTATCAGCGGGTTTGAAGCATATTCTGTGTGAATTATTTCAAATCACCGTTAAGGATTCTTTTTGCCCCAGATGAACTCTGCCATTTGCAGCCATGATGACATCAGAAATCTCTCCTCGGCCCATTTCTATTGGTATTCTCTGTGCGTTGTCTGTTTCTGAAGAGGCTTTGCTGTCTGTCCTTTCAGTGCTGTATAGATAAAGCTCTATAAATAGACATGTTGCTATGCATGTCGCTGGGAGGGAAGGGACAGTTCACTGAAATCCCCCTGATCAATCAGACCATGACTGCTGGAGCGTATTGATTTACCTCAGAATAACAGTCTGGCTAGATAGGGTTTAGCACAACCGCACAGCCTCTCTCTGACCTTTAACCTGCTGCAGCCTACATTCGCAACCCACCTCAGCCCTCACACAGGAAATATACCTTATAAAATATACCTTATTGCAACAAATGGCATACATTAGATATTGAAATAATTGACACTTAAATTTCCAAATGAGGAGGATAATTTTATTTTATTTTATTATGACAATTAATTGTTTTGGGCTCAAAGTGGGCTGATGTACTTTTGTTATTGCTAAAACTATTATTATTGACTTATGATATAATAAGAAGATAATAATAATAATAATCTATAGTAGTAGATGATAGAATCTCCTTATAAAATCTAATAAATTAAATATACATATTAGTTTAAATCAGTTACGATGAGGTCGGGGTCCGTAAATTTTTTTAAATATATGTTATTATTGTCAATTGATTACAGTATTAAATTATTACATAATTTGTAATTGTAAAATACAATAATATTTATGCATATAAAATTATATACATAAAATTTATATGATATATAATAATTCTATACATCATTTTGTTATATTTTATTTTGGACAATTAATTAACAGTGTGCTGTTCAATGTGGGCTGATACTCACTAGAACTGGCAATTTCTTTATTATTCTGTTTCTGTTATTATTGAAATTATTGTCTTATAAACAGTCAATAGTCTTCTTCTGTCCCTGCTCGTCAAGCCTATTTAGACTATATCATGTCTTGATTTTATGTTATATTGTAGAAGACTGATTCAACCAAATAGTCAATGAATCGACAAATAATCTCCGTGTTTCCATAAATTTTGAATTATAATATATATAATAATACATGAACTAAGAGCAAATCGGTGAACTGTGCGCCACACAATTACAGATCAAAGATCATAACACAATGAAACGCTGTTGCTCCTTGCTGAGTTAATCTGAGGTTTTATCTCACAATAATCTCAACATCTCAATCCATCTCTCTGGAAACACACCCAGTGCCCTCACAATCACAAATATGCACTGTATAACATGCACACAAGAAGACAGACACAAACACACACACACACACATACACACACCCAACCTTCTTTTTTCCCCTCCCGCTGACAATCCAGTAATGCTTAATCCATTACCTATTTAGGTAAACTACTTTTCTGGGGATAGTATCTGCCTCACAACCAAGTTGCTCAGTCTAGAAAAATGTTAATAATCATTCTTTTGCTTGGCTTGAGTCTCCATGTGTAACACAATATTTAATTGATGTTTTCTTAATGAAATCACTGGACCGAAGCATAAACAATGAAGACGTTAAAAGAAGTTCACTTCTTACCTCTGTTTAGAAACTTACCATATACAGTAGCAAGAGTCAAATAAAAGTAACTGATCTGAGAACATTTCTTACATAACAGCTTTAGTTTCATTTGAGTCAGTAAATCAGATCTTGCCTCTGCAATTAGGGAAAAGCTTTCAGGAAAGCTCAATTCAGCATCAATAAAAACTGATCCCATCTCATTCTGTGTATATGTGTAAAAGGTTGGGGGGAAACAGGAAATTATACATTGCAACAAAGGAAAAGGCAGATTTCCTTGACTGCTATTGTCCTGGATGTTACCACCTACGCCATTGTGGCTTTCCATGACCAGGGTGAATCAGGTTTCCTAGAAAAATGTCCCAGAGAGAAGTGCACAGCACAGTGAACAAAACAGAAGACAGATTCTTCCTGTTATTATTTGCAGAGAAGAATAAATGACATTCTCAATGGAGGGTGATTCATGTTTGCTTGACAGCATAATAAAAACTGAGCTTTTTCAGAATGAAAGACAGATTTTCAGTCTTCTTTAAAAAGAACAAATCAGACTCTGAAGCAAGTTCTCTTGCTTAAGTATCACTGGCCTTAGAACTGCACTCAAACCTCATTTTGGTCCATTTCATCTGATAAGGTGATCATTTTTAATGCACACGGTTATTTTTTGGAATGGCCACTTGAATTTATTGTATTAACATTACATTGTATTTAATTAATTAATATTCATTGTATTTCTCCTTAAACAGCAGCAACATCAAAAACAACAACAACAGTAATAAACAATATATTGTTGTATAATAATATTGTACCATTCATTTAACTTTATTATTATTATTTATAATTTAACAGTAAAATCTCATTTTACAATACTAATAACAATGTTATAAATATTGGTTTGCTCAATTTACTTGATATAATTAATATATAAGGCAAAATGATTGTCAAACTGATTTTTGGAATCCAGGCCACTCAAATGTATTGTATCAAAATTAGATTCTGTAACGGGGCTTACAAGACGTGAGATGTGTGGATCCATCTGCAGGCTTTATTAAAGAGACGTAGTAAACAGGCAGGGTCAAAACACTGGCAAACAGGAATATGGCGGGCAAAAACACAAGAATAATCCTAGGGCTAGCATAGGTCACCAATCAGCAGACAGAATCACAGGGACGAGACGAGAGAGAGAAATCCAAGAAAACAGGCAAAGATCAGAAACCGCGAAAACAGACTGCCCAAAACAAGGAAAACACAGAGACTTGGAATGGGGTACGGGCTAAACAATACTCAGCAGATAATGGTGGTTTGAGTGGGTGTTATATTGTGAGTGAGGTGATTAGAAACAGCTGTGGGCAATCAGTGCAGTGTGCAAATCGTGCCATGAATGATGGGATATGTAGTCCGGGATGCTATGCAACAGTTTGTGTGGGATGTGACAAGATTCACTTAATGTCAATGATGACTTCTGGTGGTGAATAAACGGAAGTCCAGGAACCGAATTCGTGACAGAGCCCCCCCCAAGGATTGGCTTCCAGATGCTCCAAACACTAAATGATCCAGGTGGGCGGTGGAGCAGAGGCTGAACAGGGGGAGGGACGGAGGGCCAGTTCCAAGGATAGGAGAGACCAGGGACTGAGTCAGAGCCAGCGGAGCTGAGGACCACCACAGCAGAGCAGACTGGACCGAAGATCCCCACAGCGGAGCAGAATACCACCGGAGCCAGACAGTAGACCACCACAGCGGAACAAAGGACCACCAGAACCAGACAGTAGACCACCAGAACCAGACAGTAGACCACCATGGCGGAGCAGAAGACCACCACGGCAGAGCAGAGGACCACCAAGAACCAGACAGCAGACCACCACGGCAGAGCCAGACAGTAGACCACCACGGTGGAGCGGAGGGCCACCATGGTGGAGCAGAGGACCACCAGAACCAGACAGTGGACCACCACGGCGGGGCATAGAACCCCACGGCGGAGCAGAGGACCACAGAACCAGACAGTAGACCACCACGGCGGGGCGGAGAACCACGCTGGTACGGCGGAGCAATGGAACCAGGCAACCCCCTGGTGAACCACACGATCAGGAGACATGCGGAGACGTGTAACAACGAGTAGCGAACAACACACAGACCGAACATTGGGGTTGATAACAGACTGAGCGTACAGGCAGCCTCCCTGGCTGGTTCGGGCCATAGACAAAGTTCACAAACGGTCCTCCATAACCATACATACAGGATGAGGATTGCCCAGACGGCCTCCATACCGTGACAGGACAGACAAAATTTACAGAGCATCTCTTTGGCCGTGACAGGACAGACAGAGAGTTCGTAGGCGGCCTCTTTGGCCGGAACAGGACGAACAGGAAGTTCCCAGGTGGGTACTACTGACACCTCTGGAGGTTCTGCAGCGGATGCCGCCACCTCTGGCGGTTCTACAGTTTGCCCCAGGATACATGGAGAGTTCGTCAAAGGTTTTCTTTCGCCCTGACTGACAGGTTGAGATTGCGTTTCAGTGCCACCACCACGCAAGGAGCTGAAGCGAGCACCGCTGCTTCGGAAGGTTCTGCAGCACGCGCCGTCACCTCTGGAGAAACTGCAGCGGGCAACATTGCTTCGGGGAACACAGCAGCGAGCACCACTACCTCAGGATATTCTGCAGCTTCAGCCGCCAACTCTGGTGACCTAATAGTGGGCGCCGCCGCCTCTGGGTGTTCTGTGGTGGTGTATGCAGCCCAAACGCAACAAAAGGTGATCCCCATCAGGGGAAACACATCAGACAGGGGAATTATTTGAGGAACAGAAGGGTTAGAGTGAGTGGGTTTGTGGATACCAGCTGTGCGTGCAGACACCAGTGGTGTATCCCTCACACTATACCAGACTGGGATACCGAAAGACTTACCTTGATGATCTGGGTTCAACAGACAGGACATGACAAGACTCCTGACGATCAGCTGTGTCCTGACGAGACTCAGGATGATCAGCTGTGACGTGACGTGACTCAGGATGATCAGCTGTGACATGACGTGACTCTGGATGATCAGCTGTGACGTGACGTGACTCTGGATGATCAGCTGTCAGGTGATGTGACTCTGGGTGATCAGCTGTTATGTGACGTGACTCTGGGTGATCAGCTGTGACTTGACTGGACTCTGGATGACCAGCTGTGACTTGACTGGACTCATGAAAATCAACCGTGACTTGACTTGACTCATGAAGATCAACTGTGACTTGACTTGACTCATAAATATCAGCTGTGACTTGACCAGACTCATGACGATCAACGGTGACCTGAAGTACTTCAGGAAGATCCTCTGTGATGTTGATGAGGCTTTGGCAGATCAGCTGAGACTTGACTTGATTCAGCAATGGAAGCTGTGAATGGACCAGGCTCATGCTGATAAACTGACTCGATTTGACTCATAACGATCAACAGTGCCTAGACTCGACTCAGGAAGAATAGCTGTGACTAGACTTGACTCATGAAAATCAGCTGTGACTTGACTAGACTCATATAATCGACTGTGACTTGACTTGACTCATGAAGATGAACTGTGACTTGACCTGACTCATGATGATTAACCGTGACTTGACTGAACTCAGGAAGATCAGCTGTGACTTGGCTTGACTCATGACGATCAGTTGTGACTATACTTGACTCATGACGATCAGTTGTGAATAGACTTGACTCAGACCATTAATATCAAGCGTGACTAAAAAACGTGACCTCAGATACTGAACTGGAACCGACCTGACTCATGACATCAGCTGTGACCTTAACGGCGCTCAGAGGGCACTTACATGCGGGGTGCCGTTGTGTTTCTCCATTTGTGCTCAGGGCTCCACTTCGCGCCATTTTTGTGAGCGTTCCTGGTACAGCCTCCATTTTCAAGTCACATACACGGTGTCACTTCCTCCTCCGCTTCACCCACGAACAAAGAGCCACAGACAACTAAGCATAAATCCTCAGTCCCTTAAACTACAGTTTATTCCTCTCCGTACCAAGATTGGGGGTTCATTGATTCCAAACCGACAAGTCCTTAAACAAATTGTCATCACAGTGGAACTTGATAAGATAGTAAAACAGAACCGGTGGAACCACTCCCTCAATAGACAGGCTCCTGCCAAGATGTATAAGCTGGGTGACTTGTGTCCATACCTGGCCAATGTCCACTTGAAGAGCTGTTGGATCCTTGTGTGGCCGAGTATTCTTTTACGGGGCTGACGAGACGTGAGACGGGTGGATCCATCTGCAGGCTTTATTCAAGAGACGTGGTAAACAGGCAGGGTCAAAACAATGGCAAACAGGTATATGGCGGGCAAAACACAAGAATAGTCCTAGGGCTAGCGTAGGTCACCGATCAGTCGACAGAATCACAGGGGCGAGACGAGAGGGAGAAATCCAAGAAAACAGGCAAAGATCAGAAACCGCAAAAAAAGGCAAGGCAAAACAAGGAAAACACAAAGACTCGGAATGGGGTACGGGCTAAACAATACTCAGCCGAGAAAGGTGGTTAGAGTGGGTGTTATATAGTGAGTGAGGTGATATGAAACAGCTGTGTGCAATCAGTGCTTTGTGCAATCAGTGCAATGAATGATGGGTTATGTAGTCCGGGGTGCTATGCAACAGGTTGTGTTGTGCGAGAGTCAATGTAATGGAAAGGGTGACCTCTGGTGGTGAATAAGCGGAAGTCCATGGACTGAATTCGTGACAGATTGTATTCATTGCTTTAATTACAGCATTAATGTAATTACAATATTTTTGCCTTATAACACACCAAACAAACTTTAAAGTGAACTGAACCCCTCTGAAACTGTGATGAAACTAATATTAATTATAATATTAATATGGTTAAAATAGTATTAATATTGTATAGTAAATATTATTATTATATTAGTAGTAGTAGTAGTAGTCCATTATGGAATTCCATTAATTCCAATACCATTCAATTCTTCTTCTTCTTCTAAATTGAATTGAATAGTAAAATATTATTAACAAAGTAACGTTAATAATAAGAAACAATAATAGTTATTATTATTAAAGTATAAATTATTGCAAATGATTGCTGACCTTAAGTGTAAAAACCTGCTGTTTGTGAACAGTGTGAATCTTGTCGTGGTTCTGAATGCAGTGTTTGGAATATGTATTGACTGTGTATCTGAAAAATAATCATTATGAACTACTTTTTAAAATGACTCTACAGGGAGCATTTCTCTCTTTCGCTCTCTCTCTCTAAATCTCTTCAAACTCTTTTGCCCTTCTCTCTGTTTCTCTTCTCGTTATCCCTGTGATGTTGTGTGGGAGTAGAGGGTCTTCATTATTAATTGCAGAAGGATCTCCCAGAGCCTGTTAGGGAGGCTGGGGTACAGATCAGAGTGCACATCAAGTCAACCCACTCATTTGGCCAGAAGCTCACAGTGCCATAACCTCCCACAGAATGTTTTTAGAGAGCACATGTTTGCCCCATCCATCCTTTGCATCATTTATCCTTCTTGAGCCCTCCTTCCTGTCCCTTCCCAAAAGACTCAAATAAAGAATATAAAGCACACAATTTCACAGCACAATAAAATCCAATCTTGAGATAAGACAAATATACATAACATATGGAACATATACTTAAACGTCCTTATTAAACTTCTCACTCAGTCAATAATATAAGCTAAACATAGTCTAATTATGTAAAAAAAATAATAATAATAAATAATGAAATTATGGTATATGAACTCTTAAAGGAACAGTTCCACCAAATGAAAAATTTGCTGAAAAAGTATTCAACCTCCCAGCATCCGAGATGTCGATCAGTTTGTTTCTGTTCACCAAACAGATTTTAAGGAATGATGTTTCACGCGTGGATCCTCTGCAGTGATGGGTGCCGTCAGAATGAGAGTCTCAACAGCTGATAAAAACATCACAATAATCCACAAGTAATTCACACAACTCCAAAAGCTGCATGTTTGTAATTAACAAATTCATCAAGACATTTTTTTTGTTTCAAACCATCACTTCTAGCTAAAATTCTCTATCCACAATATTGCTTTGACCCAGTGAAAAAGTCGTCTCGTCTGATTCAAGTGAGAAATATGCACAGATCAAAAACTGTTTATAACCAAAAACAGTTAAAAACAGTTTTGAACAAATATGTCTGTGGATTTGGATGTGAGAGCACAGCTGACTTATTACTGGGAAATTTGTTATTTTGTTATTTATTGTTTATTATGGAAAGACGCGCAGTTTGCAGTTCTTACACGGTAATCGATGGATTTGTTTCTTACAAACACGCAGCTTTCTACTTCACAAGACATTAACTGATGGACTGGAGTCATGTGAATTACTTGTGGATTATTGTGACGTTTATATCAGCTATTTGGACTCTCATTCTGAAAGCACCCATTCACGCAGTGGTTTCATTGTGACACGTGACGTATGCCAAATTTCTCCAAATCTGATTCACATGAAGAGACAACTCCTCTTCATTTGGGATTGGGCCTGAGGGTGAGTACATTTTTCAGAATCTTTTTTCAGTTTGTATTCCTTTGGTCCATCCTTTCGAAATTATTTTCATCTGGTCTCAAGGGGATTTTTTACTCGCATTTAAACGCATTTATATTTCTTTCAACTAAAAATCATTGGTTTTTATATTTTATTATAGAATGAAAAGACATGAATACATGTAAGTGTGACTTAGGTGTCCAAATGCTTTTGGGGCCATTGTATTGACTTTTTTTTTGTGTGAAAAAAAAGTCATATCAGTTTCAATTTTTAATTACTAAATCTCTCTTTTTAGTTTTCCTACCATCTAAAGTTACCATTTACAAAGGGAAGTGAATGTTTATGTATAGATACACAGTGATTCACACGCACATTCACCACATGCTGTGTTTAGGAGTGGTTTCAGAGAGCCTAACCACTCCTTTCATCCCAGATCTAGTTCCGCCCTGGCCTTTCCAACTCAACCACTGCGATGTCAGCCACACTAACAAGCTGTAAACCGCTCTATCTTTGTCCTCTCTCTCTTGCACTTTTAGACAGTATTGGTAAGAAAAGCAACAGTCTATCCTCTGAGGTAACTATAAGATTTGTTGCCTTTCCACTACAAACAGAATTTACAGCTGCACAAGTAAACATGACTTCAGAGTCACTAGCTGTATCCCTGGACAGGGCAGCAGGACTGTGGCAAGGCTTAAAATAGCATTCAGCGATCAACTCCACTGCCTTTATCAGCCTTATAATCAAGCTGCAGATGACAAGAAAGGAAAAACAGAAGAGCGAGAGAAATGGAAAGACGTTAGCCTACCTGCTACAAAATATTTAGAAATGCATGGAAAGTACATATAAGCTCATATAGAAATAACATACTATAATGGATATTATATAAATTATATATGCTATAGAATAAAATAAATACAGAGCAGACAACATGTGTTAAAAGATTACCATCAAGATTAACAAAATAAAAGATAATTCAAAGACAAATTCATTTAGGGATGAAACAAGTAACTGTTTTAAGTGAGTCATTGAATCGTCCACTTGACCAAATGAAACTGTTGTTCCCAAAATCGCAGATATTACGTTTGAAAAATTTACTTCATGACCATTCTGTATATTATGAATGTATGACATTGTTATCAGTTTCAGATGACCTACAGCATCAGTTGTGCTACTTTACTGTCACGGGTGCACTGCTGAGCGGATTGAGGAGCAAGGAACGGAGAGAGACGAGGAGTACATTAATCCAAATGGGTTTAATCAACACAAGGAACACTCACGCTATACATGACATGAACATACATTCACAGGGTTCGGGGGGAGTCATACACACAGGAGGAGGGGATGACAAGACACACCTGGGAGCAATGAAACATCATGGGGGGTGGAAACCGATTTCCACTAACCTATGGAAAGGAAGGCACATGAGGTAGGTCAAAACCAACCACAAAACACGGACAGATTCTGACCAAATAACGCCCCCCTCTGCTGTAGGCGTAGTCCCTCACGCGCATATAACAATCACAACTGTGGGAGGGGGGGTGAGGCCCTCTGAGGTCGCGGGCTCAGGGACAGACCGGAGGAGCAGTGGGCCTCCAGAGGGCGGTACTGCGGTCAGGGTGCCAATGGCTGATCCGGAGCCTCGGGAGCACGATGGTGGCGCAGGGACTTGTCGGGAGTCACCCTTTCTGACAGAAGGAACTAGGGATCCTGGCGCTCAGGTAGAGTTATAGAGGCCACGTGGAAGCGGCCTCCAAGGCGGCGGCCCGGGGGGCAACCCAAAAACCTCCTCTGCCTCTATGGCTTGACCCTTACCCCCCCCCCCCCCCCAAAAAAAAACTTGTGGCCTATTACGGGGCCTGTACTCGGGGCCTGGCCCTCCCTGGGCTGAACTGGTCATACGGAGCCCTCCCATTGGCTTAACTGGTATCTTGAGCCCTCCCTGAGGGCTTTAACTTGTGCCATGAGGCCCCCCCTTGGCTGCACGGGGTGGGTGAAACGAGCCCTTCCTGGGCTTAACTGGGGATCATGAGCCCTCCCTGGGCTTAACTGGGGGGGATCAGGAGCCCTCCCTGGGCTTAACTGAGGATCAGGATGCCTCCGTGGGCTATACTCAGGATCAGAGCCCTCCCTGGGCTATACTTGGGAACAGGAGCCCTCCCTGGGCTTAACTGGTGATCCCGGAGCCCTTCCTGGGCTTAACGGGAAATCAGGAGCCCCAATTCATTGGCTTATAACCGGGGGGGGGATCGGCGTCGGGTCCTTCCTTGGGGCTACCGGAGATCAGTAGCCCTCCTAAGGCTTACCGGTTAACAGATCCTTCCTGGGCTTACCTTCCTGGCTTAACTGGGGAACAGGGTATCTGCATTACTTGGTGCTGGCCTGGGAGGTCCGCTCTGGAGTAGAACTTCTAAAAGCTAAGCGCGAAAAATTCAGGAGGCTGGGGGGGACTGGAGTGAGATTTGGGGCTTGAGCAGACACTGGATCGAGCTCTGGGGCTGGAGCCGACACTAAAGCGAGCTCTGGGGCTGGAGCCAACAAAGGAGCGAGCTCTGGGGCTGGAGCCACACTGGAGCGCGCCTGGGGCGGCTTGGGCTGAGCCGACACTGGAGGGAGCGAGTTTTGGTCTTGCCACCTTATCGTCTGCTGGCTTTAACCACATGACCTGCCGGCTGACCTTGGGGAAGCCGCGGACGCGGCGACTGTTTGTTCTGGCTCCTTCCCTCCAAGTTTTCCAGTGTGGTGGTGCTGGGAGTTCCACGTGGCATGGTAGTTGGCCCCGCAATAACATCTGATTGAGGACGGCCGGGGGGGTCCCGTAACGCCGTCCCTCATGCGAGCTTCAGAACTCCCGGGCGGTACTCGTATAAGGGGAATCGAGGTTAGCTAGGGCGGTCGACACGAGCGGAGGGGGGGGGGGCCAAATTTCCATCGCCGTGTGGGGTGGGGGGACCTAAGAACAAAAAAACGTTCAAAAAGGCAGGGAAAACAAACGCGAGGTAAGAACGTCGCTGCTCACTTTCAGTTTGGGTCCGATAGGTTTCACGGGTGCACTGCTGAGGTCGCCTGAGAGCCAGGCACGAGAGAGACGAGCGTACATTAATCCCATGGGTTTAATCAACAAGCAAGGACCTCACGCTATACCTAAACATTGACATTCACATTCACATACACACAGATGAGGGGATGACGAACACACCTTTTAGCAATAAACCATCATGGAACACCTGGGAGCCAATTAAACATGTGAAGGAAGGCACATGAGATCAAACAACCACAAAACACTGAACAGAGTCTGACAGTTACTGTGTGAGGTCACAACCCTCTTAGTCGCCCTTTACCAAATGGTTGACAATCAACAGTTCATCAGAGCACAACCATAGAATCACTGGTAGGGGTAGATTAGTGAATTTTCACCCTACTTTTTGATGCAGTCCATGCTTGTTGTAAATAGTGATGTTTGAAAAATGATATTATGTTGATTGGTTTGCAACACTTTTAAAGTAAAAGTCCATTATTATGCTAAAAGCAAATTCTGTTTTTATCCTCAAATAGATAACATTAACCTGTTTATTGTATGTGGTGCGGCAGTGGCAATGACAATATCCATGAGTGAGCTATAATTTCTTTGCAACCTAAAATAAAGCACCACCTAAACCTACCCTACACTAAACTAGTGCTGTCAAACAGACTGAATCACGATTAATCACATCCAAAGTAAAAGTTTTTGTTTACATAATATATGTGTGTGTTGTGTATATTTATTATGTAAATACACACATACAGTACATATTTTGAAAATATTTCCATGTATACTGTATATTTATAGTCATATAATTTATATCATATATAAATACATTTAATATAGAAACATAACATATTTTTCTTAAATATAAACATGCATGTGTTTGTATTTAAATATACATAATAAACATACACAGTACACACACACATATTATGTAAACAAAACTTTTAATTTGGATGTGTGATTAATGGCGTGATTAGATCGTTTGACGCACCTACTAAAAATGCATTTGCTGAAGCATCCATGCCATTTTAGCTTGCTTCTGTGTTTTTGAGCTTTTATATCATGACTTTTGTTTCATGGAACCCAAGTGCTCTGCATTGCAAATGCAGTGCTGTATGTACCAGGTGAGCTATCGAGCAAGTGTACACCATCAGAAAAGCTACACATATGGAGATTTTTATGTGATGTAAACATCAAAATGTATTAGTTTACAAAACATGCACTATGGCAAAAGCATTTTGAGATGGGCATATATTGGCTGTTTGGCGCTAGGTTCTAGCGCGTCTGACTTTGTAACCGGAATGTTGTTGGTTGATCTGGGTCTGGCAGGAATGTTGTTGGTGGAGTGACTAAACAGTGCTCTCTCTACGTTGAGGTGATACGCCGCTTAGCAGGTTCACGGGGGTAAACCCCAACTTGCTGTGTGTGTGCACATGAATGGGTTAAATGCAGAGCACAAATTCTGAGTATGGGACACCATTCTTGGCCACACTTCACTTTATTGTGCAAGGATCCATGTGAATTTGAATCAATTCATGTAATCACTTTTTTTTTATGTTGCCATTTTATGCATCAAGGACAGTTCTGTCATAAATAAATGTAATTTACACCACATTTCAAATCACCGTTCATTCTGTAGTGGAACTGACATTTTAAACACAATGCTGACTCCCTCATCTTGCTGAAGCAAAAACAGACAAATGAACTATCAATATTATGTCTAAAATGTAAGTTACTCAATATTGTTCTTTTTTGTATTTGATTATTGAGCAATATCACACTTGCAGTCATGCTGTTTGTCTGAATATCAGCGTCACTGTGATTTGGCTGTACAGCACTCTTTCTCATGTTGCTTAAATATGTTCTGTTTGGCAGTGATTGTGTCACAATGGATGGACAAATTCCTTGTCACTGAAATTATATTGTATCATAGATTGAACATGGACAATGTCAATCACACACATCTGGGGTACATCACTGCTCTGCTTTAGACAGCAAAACAGGGGCACCACTTAGTTTGACTAAAGCATGTGGAAACCTAAAGCAACTTCACATTTCTCATTTCACGCCTTTCTATCCTCTGCTATCCCATAACTCACCAGGACGGCTCAAGGGAGGGGTAGAGCAGGTGCACTATACATGAAAGGCCAGAACAAAGGGCCATCTAATCACAGAGCGTGGTGACCTGGGCCCCGAGGATGATGGGACCTGGTCAATGTCACCCCGAAATGTCTGTTACTACCATCAGGGTCAAAACAGGTATGTGTGGTAATGGGAATCACAGATCTCACGCTGAGATGGAATGCAGTTGCACCTGTCTTACTGAACATTCCATCTGTGTTGTTTTTATGCAGTTTTTGCCATGTTAACATCCTGCTAGGCCTATTACACAAATTACAAAGTATTTATTTTAGTGAAATTATACTGCAGTTAATTTCAATAATTCAAGTCTTTTTTTGGAGAGAGGTTCAGATTATTAGTTGGAGATGAGAGAAGGCATAGTAAATTAGGCCTACCCTAAAATAACTCAACCTTCAATGTCGGAGGCATTTTATGACCCTCCAGAGAGTGAAAGAATTAGTTCTCTTTCCTTTAGACTTCTCTTGCCCTCAGCTTAACAGACAGTCCTGTAATAATTAATTACATTCATTATTACTCAATGTGTCAGTCCTCACTGTAAGCAGAGATATTCCCAAAAAGCCAAGGTTTTTAAGGTTTTTTTCCTTTTGAAATGAAACTCTCTCATTTAGTTTATAAATTAAATAAACTAGTAAGTAGTTTATTTAATGTATATACTAAAACTATGGACATACATACAAGTCATTCTTTTTCCTGGACTGTCATAAGTCAATGTAATTTACACCAAATTTTAAATTACATATTAAACATTTTTGGATTCCCTCATCTCCCTATGGTTAGTTTCTTAAAAACAATGGTTCCAAAAGTGGATTTTCACTGTGATGCCAATGTGAAGCATTTTGGGTTCCTCAAATAAACTTTCTGTGAACAGTTCTTAAAAGAACTATTATTTTCTTACTCTCTAAAAAATGCTGGGTTAAAAACAAACCAGTGCTGGGTAAAATAGGGACAACCCCAGCTATTGGTTGTTTTTGACCCAGCGGTTAGGTTTTTTTGACCCGGTATTTTTATGGGTTGTTTTGAATTGGGTTCAAAACACCCAACCGCTGGTTCAAAACAACCCAAACGCTGGGTTTGTCCATATTTTACCCAGCACTGGGTTATATTAACCCAGCATTTTTTAGAGTGTAGTCTAAACAACTGTTTTACACAATTAAGAAACTTTTGTGCAGTGGAAATGTTTTTCATGGAACCAACAATGCCAACTAAAAAAAAAAAAAAGTGTGCATTTTTGTGTCCTAAATACACTTAATATGCAATAATATTTTCATAATTTTTCTTTCAGCTGCAGCTTGGCTGGAAAAGAAACACTCAAATATTACAGTTTTATCTATGTGCCTGAAGTTGATTTGATTATTCATAATCTCACATTTCCAAATCATAATGCACTCACTGACACTGTTGTCTCTTCTACGCTACTAAATGCATAGGTTTAAAAAAACATTTACAGTTTGAATTTTTGTATTGTTGTGGAAATGATGAGCAACTCAAAATGGCTAAAAACACATGATCTTCTATCTTCATTTGACCATGCTACTCTAGCCCTCTAGAATGATTCTAATTCTATTTTTATCTGCTTGGTTTTATTTTTATTTTTATCAACAAAAAAAGACCCTCTAACCCTTCTTGTGTTCCCTATTCTTTTTCTATCTACTTGTGTTTCTGTTTCTTATATATATATAATATATATATAATATATATATATATAAACCTTTCTACGTGTATGCTATAGGCTAACCCGAGCTTTCAAGCCTTACATATTATTGCTCTTTTTTGGTTTTGATTGCTTCTCTTCTGTTGACAATAAAGCGACTTGACTTGGTCCTCATTTGTAAAGTCGCTTTGTGAATACAAGCGTCTGCTAATGACTAAATGTAATCTAAATGCAACTTGCCAGATTTAAATTTGTGTAAAATGCCACAATAATTTTCACACAATAAATACTGAAATATCAATTTCCACGGCTTGGATTAATAAAATGTAATAAATAGTTTATGATTGCTTGTTATAACAGTAAGATAAAAGTAAAAATAATGTTTATATTTTACATTTATTTTTAGAATTATTTTATAATAATTCGTAGTAATATTTTAAACTAATGTTAATTTTATAAATAAAAATAAAAGCAAAAAATAAAATAAATAAATAATCTAGCGAATAAAGGCAAAGGAAAAAGTTTTCAAGACATTTTTAATGTGACCTTCATATATCAAAAAGAAAAAAGAAAATCTGTTATATATAAATCTGCAAATCAACCCCATGCAGGGACATAAGTTAAGGACATTTCCATAAAGGTTGGAGTAAGCAGACAAATAGCTGTGTGACTGTCAGTTGGGCTCGTCTGTATTCTGCCAGCACACAGCAGCAGTGGAGAGATGAGTATGACATGTGCGAAGGGCCACTGCTGCTGAGAGATGAAGCAAACCACAGATGCATTTGCACAGAATTATCACACATTTTTGCACACGTTTTCTATCTCAAACACATACAGACAAGTGTATCTTTTCACATCAACGAGACTTATAAATAGCAACCTTGATAGAAACGAAAGATGCAGTACATTGTACACATTGTTGCAGATTAATTTTTTAATATTGTACCAGCAGGTGGCAAAACTCATTGGCCACAGTTTAATTCACCTATCCAGCCACTCCACAGGCAATTCTGTACACTCTTAAAAATAAAGGTGCTTCAAAAGGTTTTTCAAGCGATGCCATAGAAGAACCATTTTTGGTTCCACAAAGAACCATTCAGTCAAAGTTTCTTTAAAGAACCATCTCTTTCTCAATTTTTTTTATAATCTGAAGAACCTTCTTTTTTGCCACAAAGAACCTTTTGTGAAAAAGAAAGCTTCTTCAGATGTTAAAGGTTCCATTTAGACAAAAAGGTTCTTCTATAGCATCGTGAAGAACCTTTATTTTTAAGAGTGAAGAATGAGATTGCACTCGCCCATCAACATGTTTCTAAGGGCTTCTTTCAATCCCAAGTGCATTTTTAACCATACAACCAAAGCGAGTCCATGCCAAAAGACTCTCCAAAAATCTATTCTGTGTATTGTGCATTCAGGGATGTGTGCTGGTGAATGCAGGTAAGTTGTTTACCTACCGCTATGGAAATATAGACAGCTCTGTTACTTTAAAATCTGATGCTGTTGCTTAGAGACCATGTTCTGCGTCAAGCCTGAAATGGCTCCCAATATAGAGCACAATAGCTCTCATTCAGCTCAGCTCCACCCCTGTCTGCACTCTTATTGATTGATCTCCAAATGGATTCAATCTAAGATTAGATCACTGGTACGTATGTAAGCTCATCATTATGGGGGCACTATGATTCACGATCCATACCCGACCACGAGTGTGAAATCGACTCACACTGCTCTCATTGTCAGGGTTCATTATATCCTAACTTGGTTTGACAAGGGAATATGTACTTCGAGGTACACGCTTCTGTATGTAAAGCGTTGATGAGGTGAATATGTCTTTCATATGATCAGGCTATTTAGTAAGAGCAGGCCTACTACACGTGCCTTTCTTCCATTTCTGAGAAACCGACAAATTATGTGTGAAGCTTTCAGCGTTTCCTCTTTCAGGCACATTACACTTCCCCATCCAAGTTTCTCTCTCACAAAAACAGCTAACAAGTCCCTGCCCACACTCCAGTACTTCACAATGACGAATCAAGAAGATATACAAGTTTGGAAAAAAGAGCATTGTTGTACAAAAGTCTGGAGTTGTTCATTTTTTGATAAAGAACTTGATAAATAAGTGTCTTATGCTCATCAAGGCTGCATTTTATTTGGTCAAAAATGCATTCAAATTAATTTTGTGAAATTATTACAACACAAAAGAGCTGCCGTTGGAAACCGTTTGTAACATTTGGACATTTCTTTACTGTCACTTCCGATCAATTTAATCCATCCTTGCTGAATAAAAGTATTACTTTTGCCATTAACTCTCACTATTAGGGTTTTACTTGTAGCATCAACTGAATAATAAATATAAAATTAGCTGTAAGTAATGCACAAGATGTCACAATACAATAAACGCTCTGTTAATTATCTACATATGCAACAGCAGCAAAAGAAGTGCCTCTGAGACACTAACCTCATACTAATACTATATATTTCAAAATATATCAAATGTTACTTAATGTTACCAAATGTTAGATACAGCATTAATTCATTATTTTGGCATTTTTGCAGATTTTAAATGAAGTATTTTCCCCCTGAGCCTTAGTCATTTTTACCGTTGAACACAGATAGAGAGAATGCATTGTCTAGTTTTGCTGAGTATGTGATTTGTCTGTCATAATGTCTCATAAGTTTCATAAATCACACAAAAACTCATCGCATGTCAGAGAGACATTTAATATGATTCCACTCACCGTAGCCCCAGACTGAGCGGCCTGGCCTGGTATGAGTTTTAAAGGGGAAGGTGTGATATCTTCTGCCCCATCCTGAAGCCCCATAGAATCTGTGTACCATGTAGTCTTTATAGCCTTCACCTAAGCCTGTCATTACAAAAACATTTTGGGAGAAAATCATGTTTACTGTGGAACAGAGAAACAAAAAAATCAGTGATTCATGCTTCAGTGTTACTTTAAAATCTACAGTAATACACTCTACTATATAATCTGTCTAGCTTGTATCTTTAATTTTATGATAATGCTAAGACTTTCGTATTTTCATAATGTTCCCATTTGTCCCAGTTAGCAAGTTTATGGTGCACTTACCACTCTTGATCTTCATGATGAAATCACTTCTCTGTTGCAATATGAATCTGAGATCATTCAAGCACACACACTTCATTCATACACACTCATACACTGAGTAATTCCTGTCAGAATGGAAGGAAGTGGTGTCTGAGGGCCATCTGAAGTTTTAAGGTCTCTGAAAATGATCTGAGGATATGAAAAAGTCACGCTCTTACAATTCCCCTTTCCCCATCTCAGCGGTTTGAAAGGATTGAAACACAGAAGGTGATGTGAGTCACTGGATGCCTCTCACTTACTGTCACACATTACAGCACATTCACAGTCCCACGTTACTGTCAGAAAACTCACGGTTTCAACACTACAACATATTTCGGTAACACCTCCTAAAACACCTGTGTAATAAAAAGCATAATATAACAGTTAGTTCCAGGCCTTGAAGTGGCTTCCAAGAGTGCTAATATGGAGTACAACAGTACCTGCCTTATCAGAGTCTTTTGTTCTGTAAGTATTTTTCCCACTCCTTTTTCCCATAAGTTTTCATTAAAGAGTCTTCGTTAAACCAACCAGCTACAAGGCGAATCACATCATTTCAAACTTTGATCTCCTTTAGGGAGATCTCTGATTGGTGGAGATTTTTGTGGAATCATGGGTAACGTAGTTTTTCACCAGTTATTCCACTGTTAAACACAATTATTTCAAAGGTCTGTCTTTAAAGGTTTCTTAAAGTTATTATAAATTAGGTTTGTGTGTTCCAGACTGTCTATGCATTAGTGATAGCGGCATAGTGGTGATTAGTGATTTCTGCAATTTAAAGGGGTCACGAAGTGAGAAATAAAAATTCCCTTGATCTTCTGACATATAAGAGGTCATTGTACTATAAAAAAAAATTACGTTTTAGAACTCAAAACTTTCTCGTTAGTCTAAAAACAGCTTATATCGAATCCAGTCTGCCAAATTGATCAGGTTTTGGAATGCGCCACTGTTGACTAATATTGTGGCTAAACCGCCTCCACAGAAAAGATCATGCTGTTTAGCTCCGCCCACCGATTCGCACATGTTGTGTAAATAACGAGAGGCAAACGCAGTTCTATGCAGAAACCAAACGATTAACTTTATTTGATGAACTTTATTTTTGAGTGTTACAGACCACGTCAGTAAGAACTTGGTCCTTTGTTCACTTCCTTTTACCACGGATTTGTTTACGAACAAGGCACTATTCGACACAGGATTTTAAGAAAGATGGAAACTAAAAGACGATGCTGTGCCGAATATATTGGATCCGACATGTTGCACCACACCAAGTGTGAATACGTGATCACTATTATGCTTTTGTCCTGTTATTACAGACATTTGATATAACTGAGTGTTTATGCGTTCGTAACCTACCTCTTAAAAAAAAGTTGCTTCACGTGCCATAAATCCCCTTTTTGTCTGAAATGGTTCCATAAAGAACCTTTAACTTCTGAAGAACCTTTCTGTTTCACAAATGTTCTTTGTGGCAAAAGAAGGTCCTTCAGATTACAAAAAGGTAAGAAAGAGATGGTTCTTTAAAGAACCTTTTACTGAATGTTTCTTTGTGGAACCAAAAATGGTTCTTCTACGGCATTGCTGTGAAGAACCTTTTAAGCACCTTTATTTTTAAGAGTTTGAAACACAGCAGTGTCCATCTGTGTAGGATGCAGGCTGTCAAACATACACAACTGTTAGCTAATCATAGCAGTGGGTGTTTACTACAGAGTCTACAATCCACCACGTCTATTCAAACAGAGCTTTCTGATGAGGGGGGTCAAAACAGGAGAGAAAATAGGCCTATTACTTCTAAATTATAATGTTTTTGATGTAAAAATCTTGATAATATTATAAGTGGACCTCAGAGAACAGTACTAAATAATAAAAAAGGCAGTTCATGACTCCTTTAAACCATTAAACCAGTAGGTGGCGATAAATTATGAGTCATTGAATCATTTACTCAAGCGATTTGCTTAATACACTGATGCCACTGTTGCTCGTAGATGTGCAATGGATAGGGCTGGGTATCGAAAAACGGTTCCATTTTAGAACCGGTTCCAAATTTCCAAGAACCGGGTATTTGATAAGACGCGTGCATTTCGATTCTGCTTAACGATTCCTGTGTTCGCATTTTAATGTGATTAAAAACGATTTAAGTGCAGGAACGGAAAGGACTTTGCACCCTGTTTGCGTGCAGCGAACACGAAGTGCGAGCTCAGAGAACAGGAAGTGGTACGGGTTCCCGGTTTGTGTCCATTCTCGAACCGTTCCGTGTATTTCCACTGTAGAAAAGGTTGTTCCGGGCCGAAACTGACTTCTTTCATATTTGTCGACCAATATGCAGAAAACTACATCTGTATATCATCATAAACACAGTCGTTTTTGTCTTACGAGAACGTAACCAGATAAGAAAGAAAACACACATGTACAGTATTTTTAGATCTGCGTGCTTTCGGTGTTAAAGAGACAGCAGCCTATAAACACCTGCCTGACATTAATGTTTAAAGGGGTCATATGATGTGATTTAAATTTCTCCTTTCTCTTTGAAGTGTTACAAGCCCTTGGTGCATAAATAAGATCTGTAAAATTGCAAAGACTAAAATCTCAAATCCAAAAAGATGTTCTTTATAAAAGTTAAGAGTCAAACACGCCTACCTAAAACGGCTTGTTCTAACACGCCCCCACATATCTACTTCACTATGTGGGAAGATTTGCATTACGCCGCCCAAATTTTCACGCAAAGAAAGAAGGCGTAACTTTTATTCTCGCTGTAGTATTGTTGCCGCCGCCGCCGCTATGTCGTGAAGGCGCTGTGTGTTTAGTTGTTAAAGCGAAACTATTTTGTTTGGCCTTCAAAAAGAGGACGATATCAGCTTTGTCATGCCTAAAGCTGATCCGTGCTGGTTGCTGAGGAAATACATCAACTTTGCTCTGTGGATCGCCGGATTGGCTTTCACTATGGACGAAGCGGAGTCCAGCCCGGGGGGTCGTCACATGTGGTTGCCGCAAGCCTTCCGGATGCTCCTTCGTCGAATCCGCTGGCCGCTCTGTTCTCAAGCCCGCCTCCTCTGCTCACTCTAGCCCTCCGACCATTCCTCACTTTATCCCCCGGCCTCCGCTCACTCTAGGCCGCCACCGCTCACTCTAGGCCGCCGTGTGTGACTCTGTGTGTTTTGTTGTGAAAGCTAAACTACTTTGTTTTGCCTTCCAAAAATGGACACGACTAGAATCATTTTACGTTGTATTACAACACCGTTCCAGAACAGTTCAAACCAAATATTCAGATGTGTGTGCAGCACATTTTTTGGAGGACGTTTCCTGATCCTGGGAGAGTAGACTACAATGCCAGCTGGTCTGACTCAAAACTGTAAGTACGTTTTTTTATATTAAAGAATTTGCCAATGATGATTCAAACGCGAGTTTTGGGCAGTGTAGAGTAGGGCTTTTTGTTTTGTCATTCCTCCCATCACAAATGCAGATAGGTGTTTATGTTTACGCGGCGCGATGGCACGCTACAGTAAAAAGACAGTAATACGCATTATACTCCATAAGTATTCCCCACTGGCTGCAACGAATTCCTCATTATAATGGGTTTTTTCATGGTTTTGAATCATCGCTTTGCGCACGGCCGGAACCGGGCATCCCCCAATATGGTGAGGGGCGTTACATTTTCGTCACACGTTTGAGGTATTCGGCTAATCACAACGCACTTGATAGCTGGCCAGTCAGAGCACACCTCACTTTTCAGACTGATGAGTTTTGTGAAAATCGACGTGTTTCAGAAAGGTGGTGCATAGAGGAGAACCAATAATGTACAGTATGTGGAAAATAATGTTTTTTTTAACCTTAAAAAAAAAAACACATTTCATTACACCAAATAAAAAAAAATGTTATTTTTAGCAACGTCATATGACCCCTTTAATCAAGAACAAAAAATCATTCACTGATCTTGACTGAATATATTTAATAATTTTAATTGATTAATCTATATTTTATTTTTGAAAAGAAAACTATGCAGTGTTTTTTAAACTTTTAATTACAGTTTCTGTACCTGAAAATTTTTTCAGTTGTATTTATTTATGATATTTCTAATTGATTTGTTTGTTCCTATCTTATTACTGACTGTTTACTTGTCTTTAACACTTTAATATTTGAAATTTATATTAATCTAATTGTTTTTGCTGTGGTTTTTTTTTTTAAAGCATAGGCAAAATTCCTCTTGCAGTGTTTTGTAGGCTGCTGATTTTTGCTCGTGTTATTCAGCTGCAAAATAATGCTTTGTAAAAAGACAGAATAAATGTTTGACTTAATTTTTTTTATATTGTATTTTTTTAACTACATTGGAATCGAAACTGGGAATCGAAAAGAATCTGAATCGATAAGCAGAATCAGAATCGGAATCAATCAAATTCAAACTCAAACCCAACCCTAGCAATGGATGATTTGGCTTTTCAGTTTTCATTGACAGTAGGGTTGCCAGGTCTGCAAAACAAAACTAGCCCAATTCCCATTCAAAATTAGCCCCAAACTAGCCCAATCGTATTTTTTCTATGGTTTTGCCTTCCTTCTGGGGTCTCCTTCCAGGTCCACCTCCATTTAAACGTTCCAGGGGGAGTGCGGGAGATCACTAAAAAAAAAAAACCTGGAGCCAATTTTATATCTAAAATTTTGTATCTAAAATTTAAGGGATTCAATGTTAACTTCTACATCACACTTGAGATAATGCTGTTGGTCTGAATATTAAGATGGCTTAGTGCCTTCACAGAAACCATTATTATTTCTCATTTCTTTCGCATCTGTAATGCACAGTTTGAACCAGTGTGTGAATCTCAGCATTGTTATGAAGTGAAAAAGTGCATCGTCGCTACTCCGAAAGCTTTCAGTTCTCACTTAAAGTAGCAGTAAGGAATACCCAAGAATGAAAATTCGGTCAACATTTATTCCTACTCAATTTCCAAATCCTTTTTTCTTCTTCTGTGGAACACAAAATATGTTCCAAAGAATCTTCATGCAGTTTTACATAAAACAATAATTCCCATAATACTTCCCTGTCTACATTAACCACTTGTGTTGATTTAAATAGCACTTGCGCTGTCAGTTCAGACGTTCTGAGTTCTGACACATAATTGTAAGAAAGAGTCATTAGAGTTGCCAACTGGAATATGTTGTTCTTACATTTCCAACTCACACAAATCTGTGGTGAGAATGATCCTGGGTTCACAAGGACTTTAGTTGGCAGTATGGTGATGACACTGCCCCCTCAAGCCATCTGACTAGAGAATTATACACCTGCTGGGTTTCATCAGGCAGAAGCTGCTCTGTGTCGGGAACGCTACACATTGTACAGAAAATGTTACATTTAATGAGAGCCAACAGAACCACAGACCTTCTGACTATGTATATATTAGCGGTATTAAAATACTCTACCCGGGGGTTTTTTAGCCATGTCTCACCTGATTTAGTTAACCTTCCCACTGAGCTGTCCCTGTGACTTTTTTTAGTCACCAGTAATTTCTTGACTTTCATCACACATTCTGTCAGAACTGCTGAACCATAATGAATTATCATCCAAACACTTGAGTAAAAGTGAGACTATGTTGATCTGGGGACAGAGAGTGTGAGATTTTTTCAATCTACTACTTTCCCATCTCATCACAAATTTAATTTGCTTCTAATGCTTTTCATATCAATATACGTAAGGTTTTTAATGTAATATTCCCAGATCCAACATAAATAGCTCTTTTCTACTAAAACTTTATTCAGAGATGTGATTGGCTGTATTATAAGCATTATAATATAGTTATTACAGGACACGTTACAAACAAAAAGTAGCTAAATACATTGTAGTTATTTAATGGTTAATTTCATATTTTATTCTGAGCCATATTTTTGTAGGTATAAAAAAGGTTTTTGAATAAATTCATTCAATTACAGTATCAACCACACCCTAAAATGACATAGCTAACTTAAAAACATTGTGTATATATGAACTTCAATCTGTGAAATGTATTTTGAATCTGTTTGTTTATATGATGCTTTTCACTAGAATTAATCAGACTTTACAACACTGAAGGTGTGGTCACATTTACTGTTGCTCCGCAGAAGCTGCAATCTTAGAAAAATCATTGTTTTTTACTGTGAGTGACGACACGTTAACCATCCCAAGTGTCTGGAGTGGGCTAATGTGGTTTCTATGTATGTATATCTATGAGAGAAAATGGAAAGCAGCTAATGGTAAAACTGTGTTAAATTAGAAGAGGCACTATTTTTAGTTACTCGCCTTTTAGTCACTCATGATAAGCAGGTTAATGTATTTAAATACACAACAGATTCATGCTCAGAATAGATCATCACAGTGTCCTGAGTTTATTGCATGCAATGACCTCAAAATAACAGCATATGGTTGAGTTATTTTCATACAGGAGCATCTTGTAAAATTATAGAGCAGTGTTTTTGTGAGCTCGCTTCTCCATTTGTACTGTTCTCTGTTCTTCTTTCCAAAACATGTTTTACGTTCTTACCACCTCGCTTGACTGAATTTCTGGCCTTGTGTATCTCGTACAGGTGTCCAATTAATGTCTGAGTTAGATTTATTCTGGTGTGTAACTTCAAGAGCTGGTCTCCAGCCAGGAGCACTGCATGTCAACACGACACTACATTTTCTCAAGCTGAGAGTTTCCCTCCGCTAACACTGTAAATCCATCGCCACATTTGTTTGCAGGCCTTGCACATAAACAAAAATCCTAAGTCCCCCAGGATCCATATACACATTTTCCCTAAAATCTTCTCTCCCTGCTTTTGTCTGAGGATGAAGATAAGCAGTAGGGAGTTTCTCTGTGCTGGATGATGTATTTTATTGTGCTGCAGTATGAGGGGGAGAGAGCCAGTTTTTGCAGGTGTACGGCTGCCACAGTGGTGTTTATCCTGGCTCTGTATTGTGTCTGATGGAAACTAAACGTCCCCTAGCTGCGGCCTCAAAAACATTCTGGAACATGAGGCAAAGGAGGAGAGAAAGGCTTAGCTGGTCGTCTTTTAGATTGTTTCTTGAAAGTATGTGCAGGTCTTTTTAAGGAACTCTGTTTTTGAAAATGTTTGATATAGGAGTTGAGGTAAAAGACACTTTGTGTCTTTTTGACATGAGACTGTTCTCCAACGAAGAAGGTGAAGTGTTACCTTGTATCATTTGATTTTGTTGTACATCTATTGCCTACTATATAAAGATGGGGGCGCCTCCAATGTTTATTTACTAATAAACTGTAACATATTTAGAGATTAGTTTAGCATGTACAAGATGATGATGCATCATCCACTGTATTGTTAATTGAAATAATTGAAAACTTTTCTAATTTAGAATAAAAAAGGGCCATCTTGCTGCACTGCTGAGGTAAGAAGACCCCCCGAAACAAGATTTTTTTGCAGAATATGTAAAATGCATCTGATATGATGTTTCTTTTATGTATAAAAGGTGTCACTGATATAAAACGCTAAATGAAATTCTGTGTAAATTTATGTATGTTGACAAATAATACATTTCAATAATTGACTGATGACACTCAAATAAAATAACAGAATCCCACTCCAAGAGACACTTGTGAATTAGTCTAATTCTATGAAATATACACAGTCTCAACTGAAATGATATCATGATAGCAATACAGTCACATATTATTCTCCTCAAATGGCCTACGATGTCTACTGAAGGTGTTTTAAATGTAGATCTAATTTATGAAATTGTTACAAATTAGCTCAACGAAAGTCTGATTCATTCAAGTAAATCAGTTCGTCCTGAAAGGTTCTCTTTCATGTTTAGACTTAAAAGTCTGATTCATTCTAGTAAATCAGTTTGTCCAACGAATAATCATTTTTAAAATATCCAATATTCTGCCCCAATTTGGAAGAAGGCAAATTAAATTTATTTATTTATATACAGTACCTATCTATCTATGCATGAATTACAATCCCCCATTATTATTTAAAATGAAAAAAAAAAATGCTGTTTTTTTTTGTTGTTGTTTTTTTACTACTTAAAGGGATAGTTGACCCCAAATGAAAATCTGTCATCGTTTTACTCACCCCCCCTTGTGACATAACCGTTTACTTGTTTATTTCTTCTGTTGAACATAAAATAAGATATTTTGAAGAATGTTAGTAACAAAACAGTTGACGGTGGCCATTGACTTCCATAGTAAAATATGTAAAATTATAACTTTGGAAAATCATAATTGAAATGATAAAGAGCTATCCCTTTAATTCCATGGTTTGATATTTTGTTATTTAATGCTGTGACATTCATACATTTTTATTTGTGAGCCAAATAATGTTGTGAAACCACGTTATAGTGGCTGAACTAAATTTTAATTACTGTCTGCTTATGATTTAGTGGGAACTCATTCTGCACATTACTCAGCTGCTGTTTTGGCTTGAGGGCAGAATAAACTGCTCACCTACTGTTCAAATTGCAATACTGACACGAGCCATAAAACTTCAGGCTATAGTTCAGAGTCCTAACACCGGTTTGATTTAAAGACATGATATCAGTTATGCCCCATAACCCGGGCCTGTCTCCCCTCCTTCACGGTCTGTCAGTGATGTCTGATTGAACGCAAGTAGTACAGGTACGCGTTTCATCCCTCCTGATGATGGTTGTGAGCTTGGTGTGCGTGGTTTGCTTTAGCACCGATTATATACAGATTTGTCATCGTCATAAATCCACAGCTGTTGGGGGCCTCACATTTTTACATGTCACTTCAAACGCATTCCTCTCTGTCTCCGCCTGCTTTACAGCTTCTGTTCAACTACTGACGGCTGCAGAAGAGGGTCACCCTTCTCCTGAGCTTCTCCAGCGAGATGTCACGTTTCACGTCATGCTGCCTGGATGCTTGTTAGGAGCCAATTGGAAGCCCAGTGGTCCTCCGTACAAGGTGTTGTTTGAACCATGTGTCCTTTCCTCATCTGCCTTTCCGTCTTCCTCTTCTTGGTGTTTATATCCTTTCTTCTCCTCTCATCTCCTCCTTTCTTCCATGACCCATACGCTGGAGGAACCAGTGAGAGAGAGAGAGAGTGTGTGTGTGCATGTGTGTGTGTGTGTGTGTGATCTCCTCTAACCAGCTGTTTGCTATTCCTCATGCTGACGGCCTGGGAGTCTCCCAGAAGCCAAGCTGAGCCCTTGACCCAGAGTCCCCCATCCTTTCTCAGATCGGTCTTAAACCGCACTGCTGAGACAATAATGAGGTCAATTTGCTCACAATAAATAAATGTGCATAGCGTTCTTTATTGCACAAATATTGAAAATGCAGTTTGGACACACCTTTATTTTTACTATTTTCCACATTTTAAAGTGATAGTAAAGTCCTCAGAACTATAAAATAACCAATGTAAGCATAAGAATTACGTAAGTATGGGAATTATAGTTTTTTTGCTTCTTCATAGTAGCCACCCTTTGACTAGATTAAAGCCACAGTATAATCCTTGGATCTTCTTAAACTGTATTGCAGGAGTTACTAAATATTTGGACACAGTAAGATTTAATTTTGTATTGTTTTGATTTAAAAAATTTACAAAAAAGAAAAGAAATATTTTTTATTTTAAACAATTATATATTATATAAATATATCATATATATATATATATACTATATATAATATATATATAGACTCGTATATATAGATATATTTTTTTTTTAGGTCATTTTAATTTATGTTTTTTGAAGATGCTGCTAAACTAAAAAAAACTCCACCCTAGATTAATTAAAAAAGTTAAAAATCAAATAAAGTAAATCAAACTGGTGTAAATTGCATTGTTTGACAATTTGTTTTTAACCACATGGAAGCATCATCATGTGATAATTTTAATCTTCTTAACCACTTTGAATTTAATTAGGGATTTGAATTTAATTACTGATGAATAAACTCTGAAAACGCAAAAAAAAAAAAAGACCGAAATGGCTTGTTGCTATTGTAAAAAACAACAAAAAAGTCATCATATTTTTACGTGTTTGCATAAATATATTTAAATGTGTCCAAACTTTTGACTTGTAGTCTATATAATGTAACATACAGAATAATTAACATTATCAAAATAATTATGTTAAACATCGATTTGAATGGAAATTTGGTCGATTTGGTTGGTGGTGATGTGAGATTATGGCTTCTTTGCTGTACAATATACTTACAGTAAGTGGCTGTATGTAGAAATGTTGTAAAGCTCACAATTGTAGTTCCAACTATAATGAGCCAAATCAAATGTCATGGCCGTATAAAAAGACGTAATGCAAAAGAGCTGCCTGTTGTGTATTGTCGAAGTGAGACCCTTTTGTTTTAGACAGAGAAAGACACTGATGATGGTGATCACACATTCACCGCCACAATGAAGCATAAACCTGACAGGAAGTATAAAGTTCAGAGGTCAGCAGGACTCAAACAGGAGTGAATACAGAGGCAGTGCAGGGGTGGAGTGGGCTTGACCTGCCCTGTGTCCTCCGGCCTCCCTCTACCCTCCCTGTGCTGGCCGTCTACTAATTCAGTTTGTGGGAAACTCCAGCCCTGCTAAAGGCAAATTCCATCTGGTGTTAGCGGGGTCTTATGGGGTTTATGGAGCCCAATCCATGGGGATTATCCTGCTCTGAATGGGCCGGTCCCCAAAGCTATGACACCATTAGCTGTAAAACTAAACATAACCCTGACTGACAAAACTTTCTATATAATTTTAACTGTCACCGTACTCTATATATATTAAAATATCCATCACATTAGTCAGCCGCAGTCTCAGCTGCTATGACAGACCATTAACCTGTCATTCATGAATAGACATTGGCTTAAAATAATTTTCAAGTAGAAAGAAAAATTACATAGGCACATACCTTAAAGCTACATAGGTGTTTTGCATAATTTAAACAGTAAAACATTTATGAAAAATGAAACAATTCATGAAACACCAAACCTACAAGAAGTAACATATAACAACAAACCAACAAACATTGTACTTAATACATGTAAATATATCACATTTTAAAAAGCCTTCTAAGAACAAGAGTATAAAAAGTCTGAAAACAAAATATTGAAAAATATTCCATTATTAGTAGCCTACCGCACATGACTTTTAAGTACCACAAATCTTAAATCATAGCTCTATAATCATATTTAACCATATAACCACATGTGGATACCAATACCAATAAAAATATAATAAACACATTTGTATTTTAATTTTCATTAAGTAACCCACCAAATCACCAACGCTGTAAATACTTTTTCAACCAACAGAGGGCGGTATTTCACCATCAGAGAGGACACAAACAACAGGAAACGTCTCAAACAGACTTGTATTAAAAATGTTCGAATAATCATAAAAATCCTACATCTCAAAATCTTTCCAGGATGCCACATTCATACTCATTCGAGTTGGTCAGAGAAGCTGACGTGAAGACATTTACAATGTAATGTGAGAGACTTCTATTTCAAGCAAAATGCGTTTATTGAACTATTATTCATAAGAGAATCGTGAAAAATTGTTTCCTCAAAAATATTTAGCAGCACAACTATTTTCAAGATTAATAAAGATCAGAAATGTATTTTGAGCAACAAATCAGCATATTAGAATGATTTCTGAAGGATCGTGGGACACTGAAAACTGGAGAAATGACCACTGAAAATTCAACATTGACATCATAGGAATAAGTGACATTTTAAAAATATTTATTTTAAGCGCCATGTTTCTGTATTCAAATATGCACAGTCTTAAAAAACCGTACTACTGACCCCTTTTTTCAGAAGCATTAATCATTTTCCAAGTCTTGGTCTTTCAAGTTTGGTCATCCATCAAAACACCTCAACTGCTTGTTCAACAATAGTGCTTTATGAATACAGCATTTTTGTAGAAAGCCAAGCATTCTTTGGTTTCCAGTTTGGTCAAAGTCTGTGTCTCCTGTGAAGCTAAACAGCTGAATTCATCTGTCATCGTCTGATTGCCTTCAATAGCTTCCCTCAAAGAATAAATGATCAGAAAATGATAAAATACTATACAAATGACAGTCTAGGGAGACCCACACAGTTTCCCGATTACCCTGATTACCCATCAGTACTCCTAATCATTACAAAATGCTATACTAAGAAAAAAACCTTTTCAAAAATTGAAGGGAATTTAAAAAAAACACAAACTGTTGAAAAATCCTCAGCTCAACTGAAAATACTGCTAACAGGAAGTCACAGCGTTGAGTAAATCAACTAAATAAATCATACACTATACAATATTTGGCCTTTGACTTCATTTTACAGAGTAAACAAGCTAGCATGTGAAGAGCTGCAAATTAGATAGCTATATTGTACTACTTAATAAACGTTGCTGCATATTTGCTGCATTTGCTGAAGGCTATTTACAGCTAGTGCTTTGGGACATTCTTTTGACAGGCCAATAGATTTGCAAATCTCATGAGAGACATTTAAAGAGACATTTATCAAAGTACTGTGACAGCACTCTTCATGTAAGAGGGAAGCCACTGATGAATGATTCTAATATCTAACTGATAAAAACAGGCTGGTTCTTCATTCATCTTAGACGTCATGCTGAGCCACAGGACATTTGTGCCTTACTTTGTCCATTTTCAGTCTTTCCTTCACCCCAGTTTCTGCTTCCTCCTCCTCATCCTGTACTCTGCTGGTGCTCTTTTCTGGCCCAGCCATTATGGGTTTGTATGACCACAGCCACTGATCATCCCAACCTCTCATAGGTATGAATGAAGTTCCACCAAGTGTTTTTGCTCTATTTCTTCATGATTGCCAGCTGATCAGTCACAAGTATCCTCCTAAAGACGGGTTTGGATGAGGTCTGCTGTCGTTCTGATGCTGGTCGGGATGCTGTGCCAGATGTGTCGTGTTACTCTCCATTGCATACTTTGTGTGGCTTCCATTCTGAAACTGATCAGACAAATGATTTTTGTATTATTAGAACAATTTGTAAGGTCAATTTGTTAGATCAATTCTAAAATTCATTAGAATCATCTTAATTATTAAATCCCAAGATTTTTCCAGCACTGATTTTCCAGCCTCACAGCAGAAGACTTGAACTGAATGGGCTGTAAACAATAACATACTGTACAGTGAACTAGTGAACTGGTTCTTTTAATTAACCAAATTCATAGAGTGCAACCAGTGTAGTACAAATAATGAACAAATTACTCTTTTCAGCTGGTCCTTATAATGAATGTACACATACACATATTTGTATATAAATTGTTAGTTTTACAAAAGTAAAGCTATTTAAATTGTGTTTTAAACTGATATATTGACTGTTATAATTGTTAATAAGCAGCAATTTTATAATTTGGGTCTTACTACCTTTCAATTTAAAATGAATTTGGTCATAATGTACCATGTTAGACGATTTCCTGTGTATTTAACCACATTAGTTGAGAGAACATTTCTTACATATAAGCAAAACGTTCACTGTAACTTCAATATATCCAAATGGATAAGAATTGAATCAAGACCTTGTGAATTGGAATCTGGAAATGTGTACCGATAACCAGCCCTAATCATTTTAATGACTGTCCATATACAACAAGGTTTTATTACAAATATTGATTTCATCACACATCAAATATATAAACATCAAAGTACTATAAGATCCAACTAGTAACAACGCTCTTCCAAAAGAGGATTTCTGCAGTGAGGCCATAGGAGAATCATTTTGGGTTCCTCAAAGACTAATTCAGTGATCAGCCCTTAAAATAATCATTTTTCTTTTGTGTCAAGAACATTTTCAAAAACGAAAGAACCTTTTCTACTATAAAGAAACTTTTGTGCAATGGAAAGCTTTCATTGATGTTAAAGGTTCTTTATGGTACCACAGGTGGCAATGAAGAACCTTTATGTGTGAGAGTGAATGTAGGTGAGCCTCACATTTGGTTGGTTCTTACCTGGCCTATGTAATCTTGTTGATCCAGACTCGATCTGACACCCACTCCTCTGTTTTGTCCCGAGTGCTCGTTCCTCTCCACATCACCATCCAGGCCACTGAGCAGCACTTCAAGGTCCTGAGCAGTGAACTCGCTCATACTTGTGTCACCTGCAGTGATATAAGGTGAAGAGTGCTGCTGGGAGCAGCTGAAGGACACAGTGCTCAGATGGTTCCTATTAGGGTGCTTCAGATCCTGAAGGGGCGACTCCAGGTAAAAGCATCCAGGCTGTTGGAGCTCTGGCTGGAAGAGAGGAGGAACCTGCTGAGTGTCGCTGACCAGAACTTCAGTGAGGTTCCCACAAACCTGAGCATTTTTGAGTGTTTTACACTCCAGCAGATGGAGAGGTGGAAGGTATGAGCACTGAGACTGTTGGCTTATCATCTGACCTTGGTGTTTTTGGGTTGTTATGTGTGAAGGTTCGCATTGTGTGATTCCCGTTTCGTTATATGGTTGAGACATTACGTTTTGGAGATCTGGTATGGCCTGCGGTTCACTCTGAGGGTGTATTGGTGTGAAATATTGTGTCTTTGTTTCAGGATGTTCTGTTGTAAAAGTCATCTGTTGTTCCTGAGGTACTAATGTGAGAGGATCACATGAATCCTGTAAGATTAATGCAGATGCTCGCTGTGGAGGTGTGAAGGTCTGCATAGGCTTCCCGACGAGATCCTTCAGGCTGTCACCAGACATTATACAGTCTGCCTCCGTCCTGAGAGAGTGTTGTACATAGGAGAAGATGCCATCTGTGAGGTCTGCCACATCATTCTGACCACCGAGGTCAATCCTGAGGAACAGTTCATCCTGAAGGAACTTCAGATCTTCTGGTCTGATCCCTAAGCTCCCCATGAAGTTCAGTATCTCACAGCTGTCGTCTCCTCCAGAGTTAACGACTGGCTCTTGTTTGAAAAGAGAGCTTTCAGAGAGTGAAAGAGCACTTTCTTGCCAGTTACTGGAGAAGATGCCACCAAGATCCTCATTCTCTAAACCCTGTACTGATACAGAGTGCTCATCTGCAGGACACACATAAATCGACTCATCCTGCTTCAGCATGGAGCCCAGCAGGGAGTCGGGGTCTACAGTTCCAGTGGATCTGGCTTGGGTACTGTCATCCAGAGCAGTGGTATCAGAAGGTATGGTGTTACTCTGAGATCTGAGCAGGTTCATGTCATAGAGAACAGCTTCTCCTGTAGTGAAGCTGAAAGGAAGCATCATAGCACGCTTTCTCAGGTTCTCCTCACCCTCCTCGTTCCTACAGAAGACAAAACGACTCATTATAAAGCACGACACCTAAGGAAACTATTTTTTTTGCCTTTGCGGACTAGAGAATCAAAGTTATGCCTTTTTCTTTGCGTATACATTTGGGCGGTTTTATGCAAATCTTCCCACATAGTGACTTAGAAATGTGGGGGCGTGTTTAAACGGGGTGTTTTAGGAGGGAGTGGACGAGTCTTAACTGTTATAAAGAATTCTCTTTGGGTTTGAGAATTTAGTCTTTGCAACTTCAGGGATCTTATCTATTCACGAACAGCTCGTAACACTCAAAAGAGAAAGGAAAACTTGAAATTGCATTATATGACCTCTTTAATGACCCACTGTATTTTCATTTAACATCCAGGAAATGAACAGTGCACAAGCTGTTACAGAATACATGACTTGAATGCAATTATGTTCACAGGAAGTCCTTTGCAGTTTTATGTAGATGTAATGAACAGTGGAATGGTCACAGCCTATGGACCTGGTCTGTGCCATGGGACAGTCAATAAACCAGCCACTTTTACTGTTGTTACCAAGAATGCTGGACAAGGTACATAAATGTTTTGCTTTGCATCAAAGCAAATGTAAATATTTTTTATTAAAAAAAAGAAAACGTAACAATTAGTCAATTTTGTTTGCCCTTCACAGGTGGTTTGTCCCTTGCTGTAGAGGGTCCATCTAAAGCAGAAATCAGTTGTAAGGACAGTAAAGATGGCACATGCACTGTGTCCTACTTGCCCACTTCACCTGGCGATTACAACATCATTGTCAAGTTTGATAACAGTCATATTCCTGGCAGCCCCTTCACAGCAAAGATCACTGGTATGACAAGCACTCTGAACTGGCAAAAATAGCGTTTCAGCGGTCTCCAGCCATGACCACATTTTTACGCTATGCAGTGCTTGGTCCAGCCTTGGCAACAAATCTCACCAAAGCCCTTGTATCAAAGTATAAAGCTGCTGTTGCACACCAATACTGTGTCCCTCCCTCCGTCTGGCGGCTCTCGGGTCGTTGCGCCCCACTTTTTCCAGTTGCACTGAGTGTATTAGGGAGAGCTGAGATAGCTGGGTCTCCAGCTGGGTCACCCTGGCCTGGTGCTCATGAGTACTCTCCTTCACCTCAGCCTCCACCTGCCTCGCTACTTCCTGTGCAGACTGTAGCCGTATCTTGTTTATTTCTGATGAAAAAAAGAAAAATATTTAAAACAATGTTTTTTATATAATAATTTTTTTATTTATTAAAGTTGAGGATGTTTTGAAGTTTTACGATGCTGCACTTAAATCAAAAATACAGAAAAAACAAAACAGTATCTTGTGAATGAATTATAATTAATGTTTTTTTTAATGAAATAAAATTTAAATTAAATAAAATATTAAAAAAAAAAAATGTTTTTGTGGAAACCGTGACACATTTTCATGACTCTTTGAGACAAGTTCAAAACAACATTTCTTTAAAATATATTTTTTTTCTAACAATTTAAAAGTCTTTTGCCAAGCCTCTGACTGAATTATTTCAATAAAAAAAAAAAAAACTCAACAGGGTGTGCAAATGTGGTGCTGAGGTGGTTTTCTGAGTGGTTTTTACCATGGTGCTATGTGGTTGCTAGAGTGTTCAACAAAAGGAAAAAAAAAACTGAAAATGTAAAGCTTGGAGCACACTGAACAAAGTTTAACCTTTGATATGGTTGTCTGAGAGTTTGGCACGGAGCTGTTCTAGTTCATGGGCATGTTTGGTGTTGAGCTGGTCAATGTCTTTGTAGTATCGGTCAGTGAGATCAGTGCGAGCCTGGAGTAGCTCTTCTTTATAAGTCAGAGCCATACTG
>JADLZN010005418.1:0-40803 GCA_018155175.1 Sinocyclocheilus anophthalmus
AACTCATTACAGTTAAAAATAGAATCTAATACATCACGAGTGCTTTAGTATGTTAGTCAACGCATCAAAATAAGTGTACTTCTTTAAAGCATGACAAAACATTGTTACAACATAATGATTTTATGTGTACTTTAAAGTAAAATGTTTAATTACAAAGTGCACCTATTAAAGAAACGATCATGAAAGTGTACTATCTTTAAGTAAACTTCAGTGGCCTTTTATTTCATTAAAATTATATTGTCTGCAACTAGAGTTTTTCTTTTTAAATATACTTTTAAGAATTGAAGTACACAACAATTCTTCAATACAATTAAGCACACTTCTTTTTTTCACAAGGGAAGAAAAACAACAACAACCGTAATTCACATAATATAAAATAGTATAAAACTATGCATGTAGTAAACTAACACAATAGCATAATTTGCACTAAACCAAAATGATATGTCTTAAATGAGTCAAACAATAAATGCAAACTAAGTGAATCATTTGCAGCAGCATGAATCAAACACTAGGCAGTGCTGCTGCCTGAAGCATGCAGTCTCAGGAGGATCTCTCTCTCTCGGCCTGCTGCCATACTTCTGTCTGGACAGGCTTTCTGCTTTCAGTCCAAGAAGCAATTCTTATCTTCCTGCCTGTTGGAAAACATATTTCCAGGCCGTTCCAAACTTCTCTGTACGGCTGATGATACACGGGGCAACTTTTTGAGCAATTTTACCGGGCAACTTTTTTTGAGCAATGTTGCTTGGGCACTTTCCCATTTTAAGAATGGGTAACAAATTTCCATCTGGATACTTTAGATTGTTCGTGGGTCCTGTGTCTCACCTGGCGGCAACATTGCTCAAAAAGTTGCCCCATGTATCATCAGCCTATTAGCATGTAATATGAGTGCATAAAGTACATCATGTGTGACTGCAGTTAATGAAAAGTGAGCTTTCACTTGTAGGATGGATGAGTTCTTCGGTATGAGTAAAGACGAGGCACCAGAGAACATTCCCATGATGCTCATCACCTTCCCCTCAGCCAAAGATCCCACATCACAGATCCGGCACCCAGGTAACATGATCATCTGGCCAATGTCAATGACTTTTTAGACAGCAGCTCTCCATTTAGCATTGTCACTGCAAGATTCACTGTACACCACCACTTAAAAGTCTCTCAAGGCTGCATTTATTTGATCAAAAATACAATAAAAACTGTAGAATTGTGAAATATTATTACAATTTAAAAGAACTGTTTTCTATATTGTAACATGTAATTTATTCCTGTGATCAAAGCTGAATATTCAGCATCATTACTCCAGTCTTCAGTGTCACATGATCTTCAGAAATCATTCTAATATGCTGATTTGCCGCTCGAGAAACATTTCTGATTATTATCAATGTTAAAACAGTCGTGCTGCACAATATTTTAGTGGAAACCATGATACATTTTATTTTTCAAGATTCTTCGGAATCGCGCGGTTCAAAAGAACAGCATTTATTTAAAATAGAAACATTATAATTGTAACATCATACATGCATCCTTGCTGAATAAAAGTATTCATTTAATTGTCTATATGGGTCTGATGTACAGTAGAAAAGTGCATTTTTAAAGGTTGCGTTTGTTCTTTCTATAGCTTCAAATTTAAAGCAAGAGACAAGTTTTGCTGTTAATAATGTCATATGTTAACAACAAACTAATTTTCCAGGCAAGTCATGTATGACCATATTGACCATGGTGAATTATGAATGGTTTGAAGAGTGGAAAGATACTAGAGTGAGAAAAAGAGGCGACGATTATTTCAACTACAAGATGAGATTTGCCAACTATCTCTTTGAAGGGGCCTGCAAACACTTCCCAAAACTCAGAGACAAGGTACTAAACTCTGCTGCAAATTTGAAATGTGTTATATGAGCATGAAAAAATAGTGATAAAGGTACCTTTTTAATGTTAAAATGCTTTTGTCCTGTGCCTGTACAATGTGCAGAGGCGCGTAAGTCAAGTTAGTCATTCATAGGTTGACTAAAGAGACTAAACACTGATTCACTAAACACCAAGACAATGATGACTGAATTATCTGCAATACAATTACAAGGTCGCGTGTTAAAATCTACCTCATGCTCATGAACCACCCACAGCCCCGTTCAGTGACTTGCCAAGCAGGTCCGTTAGCAAATCATCTGAACTATAAAAATTGATGTCTACTGCAATGGCACCAACGTACAGTCATAAAGAGCCTTGCAAAAAAAATAATATATTATGATTTTTACATTTGAAATAAAATTGTGAGAATTCTGTCAAACCTTGACCCTCTTGAATACTGCACACAAGTCTGCTGCACACAAATTGTGATGGTCTTTTCTTCTTTATTGTGATGTATATCTGAGCCAGGGTTATTATCGTTAACTAAAGCTAAAACAATAAAAACCGTTTCATTACTTGAAATAAAATAAACATTACAATAAATATAAAAAACATCAAAATCAAACAAAAATCTAATTCAAAATATTAACATAAAATATAACACTATATTATTGATACTAAAATGAGAGTGATCTGAGTGAAATAGATTAAATGAGGAAAAACAATAGGGCAGGACTTGATTTGAGGACATTGGGAATCGGAATCTAGTAAGGATTAAACAAGGGCACATGAATTACATTATAAAATAATGATGCACAAGCATAAATCATCTATAAAAATCTTTATTTTAATTGGTCTCTTATGCTTAACAAGGCTGCATTATTTGATCAAAAATATTTGATGAAATAATATTACAGTTACAACTTTCCATTTCATGGTTTATTCCTGAAAATTCAAAAGAACAGCATTTATTTGAAATAGAAATTTTTTGAAACATTATAAATGTCTTTACTGTCAATTTTGATGTCACTGTAGTGGCAAAGCTGAATTTTCAGATTTCATTTGATTTTATGTTGATTTGAGCAGAACTGTAGATTCAGCTTTGTTTTCTAGATATTTATATGAAGTTATCAGTACTTCGTGCACTTGGATGGGCATAAATCTGCAGTGTCATTAGTGAGAAAGTGAGTGGATTCTGCATTCAGACTGATGAGTGTGTGTGTGTGTGTGTGTGTGATTCAGCTGGTGTTTCAGGAGGCCGCCACTCCTCTGACAAACATGCACTACCTCAGCTGTAACCAAGGGGCCATTTACTCTGCTGATCACAACCTGGACCGCTTCTACGCGGAGGCCATGGCTCGAAACCGATGTGACACTCCCGTCAAAAACCTTTATTTGTCAGGTACAGAGCTCTTCCTACTGTATACGGTTTTCATACTGGGGCCTAGATTAAAGAGGGGCCTCAAAAACATCTGATAGAAAAAAGGTAACACTTTAGAAAAACGTTTCATTTGTTAACATTAGATAACTAAATTGGTTAACAAACTAACAATGAAGCATTTGTATGTTTATTAACTTGGTAACAATGTTATTTAATCTGTCACAACTTATTGCTCATTGTTAATTAATCTTACTTAATTTGTAAAGCGTTAATGAAAAAAATTCTGATTATTCTGTATTTTAAGGGCTTTAATAGTATGTGTGTGTGTGTGTTTTATATATAAAACTAATTATTATATATGACAAAAGTAAAATATTTAATATATATTTTAGAGCTGTTAAAGTTAACATGCAGTTGTCATATTATATAAATACACTGTAAAATACATTTATACACACACACACACACATCAATTCTTACTATTTAATATTTTTTAATTAATATATATTTTACATTCCATTTTAAACATGAGAGCATTTTAGCATGTTTGGGTGTTTTTCGGGTATTTCCGGCCAGGACATTTTTAGCTGTCGGTATCGCCGTGGCGTTGCATGGTGCTCCTCTGCGCCTCCACCGTCCTAACTACCCTGTGTACATCGACCTCTTGTTGATCAAGACAAACTCAAGTGGAAGAACGCAAGGAGCGCAGCCAAACTGCAAAGCAGAAGCAGCATTGATGAACTGTTAGAGGGAGAACTGCACAGCAATGATTACTAAAAAAATTGTTTATAAATATAGAGACATTATAAATATATATATTCATATATTTCAAACTATAACATTAAGCACCTATTGCCATATAAGACACTTAAAAAAAATAAAAATAAAATCAGAAAAAAAGTCTTTTCTTTTTTTTTACCTAAAACAAAAACAATATAGAGTGCTGCAGTGATGATGTATTTTTAGGCCAACCCATAAGTTAACATCATCCTTGAGATTGTGTTCATCACAGACCTTATTTCAGGCATTTAACAACAAAAACCCATTGACTTCAGGACGATGGACCCAGAAGTGCTAAAATGCTTGTTTTGGGGTTTTGGCCTACAAAAATATGTCATCCCTGCAGCACTCTATTCAACCCAGGTAAAAATCTCGATGCAATGAAAAAAAACGGACAAAAGAGCTTTAAAAAGCATGTCACTTTTCACTCCAGATTTGTAAAACTTTGTAATGGTAGCATCAACATTCAACACATTACCTGGTGTGTTTGATTCGCTAAAGCTTTTTCAACCAGACCTCCCACCTGTACTCTTCTAACCCATGTTTGATCCCCATGGATATTTGTGCACTAGCAGGACTCAAAGGAACTGTGGGAAACCTCAGTCTTCCTGGTTTAAGTGGACATTTCCCCTGGGATTCCCTTACAGATTGGTTGGCATAACACGAGCTCTGATGGACTTGTGAATTTGGGATATGAATGCCCTCACTGTGATTCACTGGGTCTAAATAACCGCTCTGCTCCTGTAAGCCTGAGTTCGTCCGGCAATGAAGTATATCAAAGGACTAAAGCCTTAAAAAGTATGTTTTAGGAAAGTCATGTTCATTAAAAACACAGTTTTCATTAAGGTACGTTTGTCAGGGCTGAAAGTGAAATGCTACAGACATAATGAAGTTCAAAACTCTGTAACTACATTCATCTTTTATACAAATATCATTAAAAGCCTGATAATAAAATAAAGTACTCCTCCTGTCTTCCAACTAAGAGTTATGAAAATGTTTCAGGACTTGGATTACACATTTTCAAACAGGCCAGAATAAACAGAAATGAACTTGTTTAAGATGCAGAGGAAGAGCGTTTTGTTTGAACAGCGACCAAAAGCACTTCAGAGAACCAAAACATATAGAGTCAGATGCGTGAAATGGACCCAGTAATCACACCGCATTTCATGGATGATTACAACTGCATGAGAGAGCCTCTATCACAGTACACAAAATGCATTCGTGTAGTGACTCAATACAGTTGTAGAATGCAAACTAATGGGAGCAAAACCAGGCAGACCCGTTGTATTATGACAATAAAAACACAAACCTGATGGTCAGGTGTCCAGTGTTATTATAGTTAACTAAAACCATAAAAAATTCTTACTTAAAGGGATAGTTCACCCAAAAAGGAAAATGTGATGTTTATCTGCTTACCCCCAGGGCATCCAAGGTGACTTTGTTTCTTCAGTAGAACACAAACGGAGATTTTTACTTTAACCGTTGCAGTCTATCAGTCGTATAATGCATGGCAATGGTAACAAAATCTATGAGAGTTAAAAAAGCATGCACAGATAAATCCAAATTAAACCCTTCGGCTCGTGACGACACATTGATGTCCTCAGACACAAAACGATCGGTTTGTGCGAGAAACCAAACAGTATTTATATCATTTTTACCTCTAATACAGCACTATGTCCAACTTCCTTGAGCGCGTGCACGGCATCCGTTGCGTGAGGTGTGTACGTTGCGGTAAGCAGATAAACATCAAATTGCATTTTTTGGTGAACTATCCTTTAGCTATTGTTTTAACTGAAATAACAAAAACGATAAAAAAAAAAAACTAATATACTATTTAATATATACAACAATTAACCATTCTATTTCAGCTTGTTGTCAAGGCAACATTTCTCATTTTCTTTTAGTTTAACTTGAAGTAAAATAACTCTATAAACAAAATAAAAATAACTAAATAATAAAAAAAAACTGTATAGACATGTTAAAAAAACTGTTAAAAGCCCACAATAAAATGACTAAAACATTAAATAAAATTAAGGTGAAAACAGAAAATATTAAAATAAAATCTAATTTTTTTTTTTTTATTTAAGCAGGAATGCAAGGAGAGAGTCATTTAAAGATTTTTTTAAGGTATTTTTTTTACTGGGAAAGCAATCGGCAGGTTTGGTCTGATGGTCTCAAGTATCTTAACTAGTCTCATTCCTTCGATTTTTGCTCTAGAAAAGGTCTGTAACAATGCAATGAAAGAGATGATGCACGTGGTAGCTGAGTGAAACAAGCAGCTCAAAGGATTCAGCTGTTTACAATTGTGCCATCATCATTTGAACTATCTTAGCATAGTAACTGGCTAAACACAGCAAATCACGGATGATGGGGTCAGGGTTTTTGATGTCTCCGCCCCCTGCAGTATTTAGCTCCTCCTGTGGGCGGGGCTTTACTGGGTGTCTTTTGTCCCAGAGCTGTGCTGCTGTGTGGAAGCCAGAAGATCCAGCTGGTTCTAATCTGAGTGGGCTATTCAGAGAGTCCGAGCCAGAAATACAAACAGAGATCTCTGAGGAAAGAGAGAGGGGAGAGGAAAGAGAGGAAACGTAGTTTTAGCTGAAGAGTCTAAAAAATGTCTCATTAACTGTAAGCATTAATTACTTGTAGTATATTATCTGTACTAATGTGTCATCACATACAATAACATTTCCCAAAACTATCAGTTTGAACACTGTTGACTGATAGTGAAGTTAAAGATGTATTTGCTTACAGACATGCTTTTGGCTTCAATAAATTCACCCTCATCACAGACAAATGGGAAATGGATGTATCTAATGTTTTCTAAGTAATAAAAAAGGAGGCTGTCTCTAATATTTTTTGTTCTATATCTAACTCAGTTTATGGGTTAGAATGAGCACTGTTGGCGCATGCAACACTTCACTACAATCCAAAAGATTTTTCCATGTCTGGGGAAAACAAGCCAGATGCAAACACAACAGCATGGCTTTGACCTTGACGGTGGGACTAAGAAAATGAAGGCAGATCTCACATCTGAACATTAGTGCTTTCAAAAACCTCCAAATCAGAAAGAAACTGTAAATCTGTAATGGCGAAGGAAGCTGTTTTTGTACCTGTTCGTATCATCATTGGCAGTGTGGTTGTAGGTCAGACAGGCTTTGCAAACTCCATCAGTCTTGTTCTGCTGAAGGTGCTGTGCTGCGCTTCTCACCCACAGTGCTGGAATTCTCCTTGGCAGCTTCTCTCCCCTCCGTTCAGCTGTTGGATATATTGCCTGGGCTAAATTTTGTTACACGCACAACCAAGCAGGAGAAGGAGCGAGTGGAGGAGGCCTTGTAAAGGGAAAATCTCGACTCAGTTATGTTCACTGAACAGAAACAAACAAATATATATCATATCTATATATTTATTTATTATGATTATTTTTTAAGAACTGTTATCTGAAAGGTACTTTGGAGATCCAAAAATGGTTCTTAGCATTGCAACAAAAACCCTTTAATGGTATATTTTTGGGAATCAAATAATAGTACATGACAAGGGAAGCAGGTATAACAACTCATCTGAGCTGTAGAGGAAAGATTTAGACAAATCATTTTTGTTTAGAGATCATTCATTTAGGGTTAGAAGAACCAGGAATAAGGATGATAAGGTTCATGTGGTTTAATGTTTGTTTCAAAGGCTTGTCATTATAAAACAACACACTCCAAAGATCAATTGAGAAGTACTTGTGTCTCATTTCAAACATCTATTCCAGGAGACTTGATGGGTTCTCTGTTTGCTGTAGCCTAGTAACAGACTGTGCTTGCATGTTGAGTACCGCCCCAAACAGAGATAAACACCATCAGTATGATTTTAAAATTTATTTTCTGAGTTATATATTTTTGTCATGTTATTGCACAAAACAATTGTCAATAGGCAGCAAAACTAAAGCCCAGGTAGATAAAAGAAAATGACAAACAGTGGCCTGATGCACTGGGCACGTTTTTATCCAAAGTGACTCCCATTGCATTTGAAGTGTTCATTTTATCCATTCATATATTCACATATATTGAATAACTGTACCTTAAAAAACAAAAAGCTAGTTTCACCACAATTAACTTTAGATACATGTAAAATACATACAGTACAGTACATTCTTCATATAAATGTTGACATGAAAATCTTGACATTGAAAAAATGCAACCACTAGTCTTTGCATGGTTAATGTTACAAGGTGAAGAAAGCACACACACATACACACAAACACACCCCTGCTGTCTCACACTAATGTGCTGCAGGCTGACTCCCATCACACAAACTATACCCTCTCTAAACAGACACAGCCCCTAATTCAGCTAAATAACCACCTGCTGACAGCACGCCTCACTTAAGCCATCTCTGCATTGGCACATAATTGTATTGAAATGGTTGGGGTGGGAACTACACTCACTCCATTCTCTGCTATTAAAAGACTATAAACAAGGGATAAAAGAGTATTTGATAAACTATACCATATGCCATATAAACCCTGGCATTCTGAATCACACCTATAAACATTAAAGAAAGAGAATGTTTGTGATGCCATATGTCTGATAAATGTAGCAATATCACAAGAATGATTTTCACACTAACTGGACAATTTAGTGTGATATTACTCTTATACAACAGTTCAATGCACAAGAACTTACATTTCACAATATTTTCAGTTATGAAGCCACAGCAGCATGATTTGTAGTGGCGGTCCGTTCCTAAATGAATAAGTGTTTAGAACAAATCGGTCGAGTGAATGATTCAATGATTCACTCATAAACACAGTAATTTGTCGCCACCCCTCATGGCAGAAAGACAGACTGGATATGTTCACACAGCCAGTGCTGTTCATTGAGGCCATGCAGAGCACAAACCCGAAGTCAGCAGCTCCAGTGCAAGACAGTAATGGATCTTCAGTTGACACACAGTTATGCCTTTGTAAGTTACCGAAATCACACATGAAAACACGTCCACACACAGGAGTCGAGTGGCTATCGCGTTGTATGGCGTGGCAGACAGCTAGTTGTTATAGTTTTTGCTGCTGCTTTCAAGTGCACCTGGGAACCTCCTAGACTGGCGTTCAGAGAACTCCATTTACAATAAAGCTAGCTAAGTTGTATATACAAAATGCAATAGTAGCCTATTGTACAGTAAAATGATGATACTAACTATATAACAATTTAGTTTACAACACAATCATAAATGTAATAAATAAATAGATAAATATAAATGCAAAAACACACCTGACAAAAAAGACTCAGGTCTTTTAGACCTGAGCTAAAAAATATATTTATGTATTTATTTATTTAGAGAAAGCACATTGACATCTTTCTCTGACAAAATTGACTCGACCACAACTGATGTTATAATTGCAATTTACCAACTCGTGCATAGTTTGTAATGTTGTGATTTACCTTTAATTCATGACTTTTAAACAAAGACTTTTTAAAAATACCTATGGGGAAAAATGAATAGGAAAAATAATTCCAGAATCAAAGCCACTTAAAAACTGGGCGGCTCTGTTTCACTTTATTAGATTATTCCACAGTGTGTAGAGCACAGAATAACTTTTCTTTCCAAGAGGAGAATGCCATGTTTCTGTATTCGTTAGATGTGTAAGGAAACTGTGCTTATGCGCTCATTTTAGAATAATGACAAAATAATTCAACTAGCATTAGGATATGTATATATTTCACAGGGAAATCCATTTTTGTTAGTGTATCAAGTCAGGTTTATTTTGTCAGTAGGGGTTGTATGTGTGAGTGTGTCTCTGTATCCGGTCTCTGTCGACTCCTCCGCGAGTGCTGAGTGTGTCGTCCCAGTAGGAAAGGGATGCGAGTGTGTGAGGGAGTGTGTGTGTGTGTGTGTGTGTGTGGTGTGTGAAGTGTTTTCTCTGGACGCACTTCAGTGCCTTGATCGTAATGGAGGAGGTCTTACAGCTTGCACCCAGAGGGGAGGCTTGGCTAAAAATGTTTATATTGAAGCAAAGTCCAAAATCAGTGTGAGGGATAAAAATCCTGTTCCACGTTTGTGTTCTTTAGCAAAATTCTTGACACCCAATGTAGCTATTAGCAAAACAGAGCTATTCTACTAGAAATAAGTATATTATCTCTTAGAGATAATAACACTTCACCAAAGTGCTTTACATCAGTCTGCGCATAATAACACTTACACCAGAGTTTACTGGGATTGTTTTTATGGCTTGCAGGAGAGACTGTTTAAAGACAGAGAGGATTATGCTTGAGCTGCATTTAACCTCTGCTTATTTTTGAGTCATGATTCACTCTTTCCTTTAGCAAACATTAAGTCGCTCTATCGTGGGTCTGTTTCTGCTGCCTGCGTCCTTCAAAATGGTCAAATATTGTAGACGATCTTGGTCTTTTCTCGCAGGAATATTCCCTGTAAAATTTTAAATATTAAAATTGTCTATACAGACATTGAGAATAAAGAAATTTATCTTTTATTCATCAAGGGTGCATTAAATTGATCAAAAACGACAGTAAAGACATTTATAATTACCTCATTTGTTAAATTTCAAATAATACTGTTCTTTTGAACTTTATATTAATCAAAGAATCCTAAAAAAAAAAAAAATCCCTAAAACCCACCAGAATGTGCAGCACAACTGTTTTCAACAGTGATAATATGTAGAAATGTTTCTTGAGCAGTAAATCAGCATTTTATAATGATTTTTGAAGGATCATGTGTCACTGAAGACTGAGTAATGATGCTGAAAATTCAGCTTTGCATAACAGGAATAATTTACATTTTAAAATATAGTAAAATAGAAAACAATTATTTGAAATTGTTAGAATATGTCACATTATTACTGTTTTTACTGTATTTTTGATTAATTAAATGCAGCCTTGATGAGCAGAAGAAACTTCTTTAAAAAACATTTTTTAAAACTTCCAGTCCCAAATGTTTGAATGGAAGTGTAAGTCCTGTTAAATCTAATATGTATTCTCATTTTTACTTTTTAATAAAATTATGAAAAAATGCAACATAGTAATGCATTATTGTGAGTGAAATGCTATTAGCAGTATTTCATATAGGTTTCGAGAGTACAGAAATGGAAAATAGTTCACTTTTTAAAAGGCTCTGTCTGGAGTTCACATCTGAAGACATGACCGACGCCAGACCACCGTAAATCACGCAAAGGCCTCTCGTAAATAACTGAACACAATGCTGAGTTTCCACAAAGCCGGTAAATCAACTGTCGACCAAACAGTCTAATACAGATCTGTCTGAAAATCTTTCTTTGCTGTCTGAAAATTATAAATGTGATTAATGTGACTTATTCTCTCAAGCTAAATATTTTGTTGAACATCTATCCAGAGATTATCATTCAAATTTGTATTTAGAGCTGTGCATCATGATAATGTTACTGTCAAAATTTTGGCAAGAAACACATTGAATTGCCTTAAATTTTGAATAGAAAGACTGAAATAGTATTTTCCTGTAAAATGTACTCCAGCAATCTTTATTTACAACTTTGAAAAATCTTTTTTAACAGTGTACATAAAATGAGAAAATGGAAAAATGTATATATCTAATGTTTAAAAAGCAAAGGTCACAAAGGCAAAAGTAAAAATAAAGGTCACAAACAAAAAGTTTGATATTTTTTTAGCATTTATTTGTAATGAATTATAATAATAATAAATTACAATTATAATAACTTACAATATATGCTGTATAAAATCTAGAAGTGAGTTTAAACCGAGTTTAGTCTGGGGCTGAGCTCTATTTGTATCCTTTGTAGACTACAGAGGGCGATAAAGAGGCGGTGAGAGAGGGAGCTTTTGCTCTGTTTGCTTCTGCTAGTGAAACCATCTGGAGCAGTCATTTGCAACTCTTCTCTGCAGATGGAAAATTTTAGGTGTGCACATATTGAAAACATGTTGAAGAGTAGAGAATCCCAGCAATAGCAATGATGAGCATTAGCAATGTTTTTGAAACCATTGAGAAAGCCTTGTATTTGAGATGGAAATCAGGTGTAAAACCACCTATTCTTGTTTCCATCTGTTCTTTAGTTTACAGTAGTTCACCTGCGCATACTCACCACATCCCTTTTTCTAGAGCATATTCATCATGGAACTGTAAGAACTTCAATGGATCTGGATGATGAAAACTTACATGTGTTGGTTGGTTTGCAGTCATCTTTTACATTCATTGCTCTCAAAATCTAAAAGGTTGCTTCTGACCAATGCAATCATCTACACTCTTAAAAATAAAGTTGGGTTTTTGAAGCAATGCAATAGAACAACCACTTTTGGTTCCCCAAAGAACCTTTCATGAACGGTTCGAATAATACCATTTTTGGCTTAATGTGGAAGACCTTTTTTTAGTGTGAAGAACATTTTTTTCCACTTTAAAGAACCTTTTGTGCATTGAAAAGTTTCCATGAATGTTAAAGGTTCTTCATGGAACCATCAATGCCAATCAAGTTTTTTCAGGCTCCACGAGGTATCAGCTATTGTGAACTATTGATCTATTGATGCCTTTTAGTATTAATACATTAAGTTTTTTTTTTTTGGATGACAAGTAGCTTAAAATCTGAAAAAGGTAAAAATCTGAAGGGTTTCACAAACGAGATCTTTAACATCTTTATTGTTTCTTGTAGACAACAAGTGGTTGGTTTTTCTCCTGCGAAGCCTCTTGCTTCTCAGACGTTTTTCACCTGAGATGAATCCCCCAGTAATCTCGCTTTTGTCTCCTTTCGACTCTCAAAGGAGATTTCAGCGTCACTCAATGTGCTCAGATTTGCCAAGATACCAAAATCTGCCAATTAAAAAAAAAAATTATAATATATTCTACTTTGACCAAATGATCTGACATTAATTTTATATTGCTGTTCTCTAATTGGTTGTCTCTAATTGGCAATACAACATTTTCTGTGGGAGATGATAGACTAAGTCACCATCTTTGTTTTATCTTCACAAGAGACCACATGGACAGATCTCTAGAGTAAAATGTCTTTGTGTGTGAGGAGAAAGCACGGTTCTGCAATTTTGAACCAGACAATTACCTCTCAAAGCAAGAAACACCAGCTGGCATAAAACAGCTTCATCATTATACAATAATAAAAGTACAGCAAAAGCAGGGAGATGTTCAATGAGGCAAAGTAGTTTTAAGGTCTGTACCCTTGAGGAGTACATGTTACGTGGCTGTTTCCACCACTTATTTGTCTTGTTTTGCTCATGTGCCAAAATAATGTGTTTTAAAGCATATTTGTATGTGTTATAAAACAGCCATCTTGCCTCAGTTTTTATTCACAGTGTCAATGTTTTGTTATCAAAACTGTGTTTCACACCGCAGATCAGCGCCTGAAGTCTCCATCTGCTTAAGCACTTCAAGATGTTTCTAAACCTTAAACGCTTGTGTGAGGAAATGATGTTCCCCATCCCAGTTCCCCATGCTTTTGCTTAGTTTGAAAACTCTTGCAATTAACTGAATGATTATTAACAAAGATAATCAATTAAAAAATGCATTGTTTTTCTGCACCGTCTTTGTGTCTGGGAAGAAAGAGTTCAAGAATAGACCAGGTCTCAGACCAGCATTTTCAAATGAGTCGACCTCTTTGTAGGAGAAGGACTGAAAAGCAGAGGGATCGGATTTCGCATGAGAGCATGGAAAAAGTAAGACTTACTTTTGGATAGTCTTGTAAAAAGAAACTTTCATTTGCAGAGAAATTGTGACTATTTGATATTCCCTTTTCACATCAGCAATGAAAATATACATGCTACTGATTGATTGATTGATTCTTTCGAAGAAAGAAAATATTTTTGGTTACTGCTTGTATTATGATAACTTCACCCGAAAATGAAAGTTTTGACATTTTCTTACACTCATGTTATAATTTTCTTTGTTCCGCAGAACACTAAAGCCGATGTTTGGCATCCATGTTTCTCTTTTCCAAACAATAAATCTGAATGGGGAATCATGCTGTTGAGCTCAAAAAATGACAAGACCATCTTAAAAGTACCATAAAAGTTGTCTTAAGGCCCTATGAAATCTGGTTTTGCCCCCCAAATTCTTACTTTTTTCCCAAAAGTCTGCGTTTACCATTTAAATTTTTCTGGATTCCATTTTAATGGTTATATTAGTTTTAAAGGCATGGTAATGATATCGGTTTTGAACAATTGTTTTTTGTTATGCTGGTTGAAAGTCTCTTCACATCCCGATAGCAATTACTAAATGAAGTGGTCTAAATGTATTTCTATGTATTTATATCATCTGTGGAAGGTTTAGGGCCATAAACTGTTCATCCAATCCCATCCCTCGGTCCGAGGACTACGATAGGCTGTTCTACCTGCCTGTCAACGTATGTATTTGCATACCTTTGCACATTCCATTACGCTACTGCATTGAGTCGTGTTCGGAAGAGGGCGTGGATTTGGCGAGTGATTGCAGGGAGGGTGGGATCGTATGCTTTCAAAGCTAGCTTGCTATTGCTAGCCTCTTTCAGTCTCTCTAAACCCCTCCTTTCCGTGAGCCTACTCTGCTCTGATTGGTCAGATGGCCCAGTCTGTTGTGATTGGTCTACCGTGTACAGCACGTATCGGAAACAATACGCCCATTGCAATATTTCCGTATTTTGAACGCTCTATAGAAAATATAAATATAAATCTATTATTTATCATACTTACAGGTTGTGATTCATTGGAGCCAGCTGGTCCAATAAACTGGGTACTGAGCCATCTTTCAAGAGCAAGCTTTTTGTGAATCCCGCGTTGAACTCCCCGTGATTAGAGAAGCAGTCGTCAGTAAAATGACGTGGGTGAGGGCGGGTCAAGTTGTTCGCGTTCGGCCAATGTAGAACATAGACGGGCATTATGCAAATGTGTGACCTCGTGATGTGGGATTCTAATTACTGACAACTCGTTCAGGCTGTTCAGAGTCAATTCTTTCTTTTGAGAGAGAATAACTTTGTTTATCGTGCATTTTTCGGCTTTACAACTTTGCAGATCGTTTGCATTCACATACAGATACATTACACACTGCATGAAAGGCAATTTTCGAAATGGCATAATAGGGGCACTTTAATGACTGGATCCTGCCATAGATTTTGAGTTACATTTTTTGGTCTGTTCTTCACACAGGTCTTGATATACTTAGCATTGGGTACCAAACAGTTGACAGTAGCCATTGACTTCCATTGTTTACTACCAGCAACTTCTTGTTCCCCAAAATTTCCCCCCCCATTTTTCAAAACATCTTCTTTTGTGTTCAACAGAAAAAAGAAACTCATACAGGTTTGGAACAAATTTTTATTTTTGGGTGAACTATCCCTTTAAGAGCATTCAAGTCACTTCAGATCATGATAGCACCTGTAAATGCATATTTATTTGCTATCTCTTTCAGAAAAACCGAGTGGCATCAGATGTGAGGTCTGCTGTGGAGTGTGTCTGCGCAGGAGATGGAGGTGAGGCTTCTCTACGAATTCAAGCTTCTTTTTTTGGTGAATGGGGGTTCAGATAAGTGATTGGGGGATTCAAAAGGGAGCAGACTTAAACCAGCCAAAATAGAGAATCCGGGCAGGTGGAGACAGGCAAAAAACACATGGACTGTGTTGGTTTAGAGAGAGATGGATGGACTAGTTTCTTTCAGTTTGCCTTTCAAAGCTGAGTTTTGTGTGGAGCCACTGACTTAGCTTTAACATCACAACCAAGCCAAACTTAGAGATACATATATGCATGTATACACACACTACTGTATAACTCTCACAGTCTTGTGCACAAAACAAAATGCTCAGAGCATCATTCACTTTCACTTAGTGTCCTCTATTTATACATTTATTCATATCAGGATTCCTATGAGTGGTGATGACGAAGGATGAATGAATACTGTGATATAGGAATGCTGCCTGCTCATTGTCTCGACATGTTCGGCTGTGAGCGGGGGGAGGAACGCCCGGTGTCGGATAGCTTACCTCAATGTCTACCCATTGCATGGGGTCAAGACTGCTCGCGATGTAAACAGTCATGATGTCAGCCTAAAAATAGATAGAGAGCTCTGAGACTTGTGTAGCGCCAATGAGCTTTTGTTGACATTTAAGAGGTGGGCATGATGATTATGCTTTCCTCACAAGCCTGTGTTTCATCCTAATTTAAGGGTTTCTTCTTGGCATTTGTGATTTTATAACCCTTTATTAGTACACTGTAATGCTCTCTTACGCTGCAGTCTTTTGCAAACAATTCAGACCACCAACAAATTCTCACTTTTTACTGAAAAACTAATCTTGTACTGACGTTTAGTCCGCTGTGAAATTAAACACTGAAACACTAAATACATTTGGTTACACTTTAGTAAACCAAATCTCACTATTAAACTAACTATAACTACAACGTTTGCCCAATAAACTCATACCTTCTCTTATTTAATAGTTAGTAAGGTAGTGTTACGTTAGGTATAGGTGGATTAAGGGGATTCTAAACGATATTAATGCAAAATAAGGCATTAATCGGCTTTATAAGTACTAATAAACAACGAATATGCTAGTAATACATGATGCAACTAGTTAATAGTGAGAATTGGTCCCTATAAACTAACATGTTACCATAAATTTTAATATGCATGTTTGATTATTTTTCATAATTGACCAATCTTAGAAAAGATAGATTTCTATAAAGTGTTTATATAAAGTTATATTTAAGTCAGTAAAATTGTTGAAAGAAGTCTCTTAAGTCACCAAGTCTGCATTATTTGATAGAAATACAGCAAAAAAAATTATAAATTTATTCTTAAGAATATGTTAAAAAATTTAATACCATATTGTATTATTAATATTAAATATAAAAGAGTAAACATATATATTATAATATAGATAATATTATTAATCTAATATTTTGTGAAACCCACAAAATTAAAAGTATTTTGTAACATTCATGAATTTAGTTACATCTAATCAATTAATGTGTGCTGTATTCTTGAAATATTTCTTAAACCCCAAACTAACTACTGTATATAATAAATTATTTAATTTACAAAAATATTTTATAGATCCATGTATAAGCTCGCACAAGCTCTACTCCAAAAGGCAGCATTTTTTCTAATACTAGTTCATCTAATATCAAAAATCTGTTTATCAAATCAATCTAGCTATAAGTGTATTTTTACTTTCTGACTACGGAAAGTGTTCCTAATCAGTCATTTATGAGGTTCTCTTACATTTCAGATGCTGTCTGTGTAGGACAGCGAGCTGCTCATAGGTTTGGGAACACAACCATTGTGTGTTGCTGTGTTTGCAAACTTCAGAGGACATCACAATCCAGCCCTTCCTCCTCTTCCTCAACATTGTTTTAACCTAAATGATAAAGTGGAATGCAGTGAGCTGCACACGTCAAACAAAGACACCATCAGCTCTGCATGATCCAGATCCCACCTCCATCTAAACCAAGATGAACCGCTGAGGTGTGGGTAGATCTGAACTTCGCTTTCAGACAGACTGTATTCATGCACGGTAGATATGAGTTTGGCCTCAGAGAGAAATGGGAAAATGTGAGAAACTAATGAGAAGCAGATTCTGAAACTTAAGTTGCATGCCTCAGAAACAGTCTTCTGTACTTTCCAGCTCATTTTCAGAGTCTTTGTGATATAATATGAAATTGTAAAAGGTAAATCCATCAAATGAACAGTAAAAAATGGCAGCTGTGTTAGATGTTAAGTGATGGACTGGAGTGGTGTGGATTGCTTGTGGATTATTGTGATGTTTATCAGCTGTTTGGACTCTCATTCTGACGGCACCCATTCACTGCAGAGCATCCATTGCTGAGACACTGATGCAATACATTTCTCCAAACCTGATGAAGAAACAAACTCATCTGCATCTTAGATGGCCTGAGGGGGAGTACATTTTCAGCAAAAAATAGTTTGGTGAACTATTCTTTTAACTGCTTTTTACTGCAGCATTTTTACAGTCTTTTGCTTTGCTTTTTACTTTTTTAGCTTTGCTGTTCTGTGAGACATACTTCATCTGATTTTAGACCCTCACTGCACTCTACAGAAACAGTATTGGAGGAGGGGACTGAGTACTTGGCCAGACTTTCCATGATGTGACAAGGAGAAGAAAAATACCAAAAACACAACCTTGCTGTGGTCTGAGAAATGTCTCAACTAAATATGGCCATCTGCACTTAGCCAATCAGAGGGCTTTTGCATAAGCTCCACCCACCCCATATTAGCACATGTGTTTTTCCTCCTTGTCTTTGTCTTATTTTTCTGGGCAAGTGTGACGATTATGGAGATAGAATTGTTGCATAATTCCAAATAAATAAATTATGATCCACAAATAAATGTGAAGAGATTAACAAAAATTAAACATATTGACAAATAAATAGAATGAGATCCAATCCAATCACATTTTGCTTTACAATCAGGGCGGGAGCAGATTCATTTTTTTCATTTTTCAGATTTATTTGTGGATCTCATTCTATTTATTTGTCAATATGTTTATTTTTTAAATCTCTTACTGGGATCATGTGACCTTCGGTAATCGTTGAGGGCTGGTGCATATAAACAGAAACGTGTCGCAAAACATCCATGTAAATATAATGTGTTAAACCTCTGTCTTGTTTTAATAGACAGAAAGCATGTTTCTCACGTTATCTTGTTCAGTTTTGCACAAGTGTCTCTGCTTCTTCCAGTTTCCATCCAGACCCTTCTGTCTTTCCTTCCTGGTATTTCCTGCCAGATATTTGACGACACAGGAGGCGTCTGCCATAAATCACTGGAGGCGTCTCAGCAAAGCGCTTTGACCTGCTGGCTAATTTTGAGGGCTTTTGCACTTCTAACCTGTTGTCTCCTGTTTATGAGGTAGTGAAAATGCAGGAGTTTTAGTACGTAGACCACCTGTCTGTTTAAAATCACTTAAACATAGCCTTAAGATACAGCTTATAATTTATCATTTATCTATTGCAAACATAATTTTTTTTACCCTCAAGAAAATGTACATAACATATTAAGAATTGATTTCAGAGAATATATAGTGAATTATGTTTTCTAATCCCATTGGCAGATTGTTTTGACTTGTTTTAAGCATAAATCTGGCAAAAATTTGGGATTTTTGTTTAAAACTAGAAAAAAATATTTTCCAAAATAAACTTAATTCAAGATATATTATCTAAAAACAAGTGCTGTTCCAATCAAGATTGCATTTATATGACCAAAAATACAGTTAAAACAGTAATATTGTGAAATATTATTACAATTGAAAATTATAATTTTTTTCTATTTGAATATATTTTAAATTTATTTTATATTGCCTGTGATCAAGCTTAAATTTTCATATCATCTCCAGTCTTCAGGGTCCACACACTTCCGAAACATATAATTACTGAATTGGGTTTATAATTATCAGTTGAAAACAGTTTGTTAATATTGTGTGGAAACCATGATGCATTTTTATCAGGATTCTTTGATAATTAGAACGTTTTAAAAATAGCATTTATTTGAAATGAATCTGAATTTCGATTAATTGAATGCATCTTTGATGAATAAAATTCAAAAAAAAAAAAGTTTACGTATAGTTTACGTAATTCATATACTAACGTTTTAAATGGATTACACTTTTTTTGTAATATGCAATGATTATAATGTTGTTTGTATATTTTATTGGAAAACAAGGCAAAGTGTTTAATTTAAATGTGTGCTTTTTTGGGTCAGTGTTTTGTTAATATTTATTCATTCATTAATTTATTTGCAGCTATTATTTTTAATGCTTATCTTTACATAACAGTGTTTTTGAGCTGGAATAAATGATGAAAAAGCGTTTAAAATTCCCTCTTTCACTCATGTCATGTCTCTCATTCCCGAAGGCTCCTCCTTTCCCCACTTCTAAAGGCCATTGAGCAGAGCTGTTTCTTCCTCTGACCAACAGAAGGCGTCTCGCAGTGATGGGAATCGTTCACTGGTGGTAAGCAGCCCTCGCAAGTCTTTGGTAGGAAGCCAGATTCATTTTACCACCCGAGGCTCACGTTTATTTTGTGTTTCCAAATGTTTCCTCACAAATGTTCTGGTATGGGGCTGCATCTGCGCTGATTATCCCAGATATATAAAACACAGCTGTCGATCACAGCATGAGAGGAGGCTTTGTAAAGAGCACAGGGACAATTTAAAAATTAAATTCAAATAAGAAAATATTCCATTACTTTAGGAATTAAGAAAATGCTTGATAATATAAAATCTTATGTTGTTAAAGGGGTGGTTCACTGTTTTTTTTTTCTAGGCTTGATTGTGTTTATGGGGTGCCGTCTAACATGTTAATGCTTAGTTTTTTTAAAAACGCATTATTTTTCACATCATTTACCTTTATTCCACACCCTCTCGTCCCTTCTCTGAGAAAACGGCTGATCTTTTCCTGGTTTGTATCAGGAGCCCCTCCCGTCAGAAATAGGTGCATGGCTCTGATTGGTTACTGGCCCAGTGTTTTGTGATTGCTAAACGCCTCTAGTGCGCGTCTATTCGTCCGCCCCTCAATCCGTCGCGGCATGTGCTCGGTTTTTATATTGTAAACGAAGGCAATCGTTTACATGTCGCTTATTCAGATATTGATTGAGAAAGCAGGGGATATGTATTGTAACTAGGGATACCTTGCAGAACCTGTGCAAGCAAACGTCTTTTAATGGTAACCTTGTTCTGTCTTTTTTGTTGTTGTCTCCTTCCTTTTGATGATCTGCTGTTATGTGTAAGGAGGACCTGCTACTGCTTATGTTAGCTTTAATATACGGTTTTATCCTGATTAACTTAATCAGTACAGCAACTGCACGTGTGTCCATGTTTAACGCTTCTCATAGCTCTGTGAAAATAAGTGTATAATTGGAACAACAGTCATTCTGATTGGAAGCGTGCGGCTGAATGCGAGAGTCTGACTTGAGCAGAGGAGAAGAAGAGATGCAGAGCGGTGCAGAGACAGGGGAACGCGAGGGACAATATAAGAAGAACTGCTGCTTTAGAACATTGGACTTTTTGAATCCATTAGAACTCATAGAAATTTTTTTACGTGCACCTTAGTTTTCCTCTACGCCTTTCTCTAAAGCAGCGCGCATGGCCGAGCCCGCCCCCTTTGCTGGCCCTTTTTGGCGAGGCGGGTGTTATCTGGGTTTTGATGTCCACGTCGAACCCGAAGTACCTCGTTTTAGTCCCTACCACTGTTTTGTTCGTAGCATATGCGCCGCCAGAATTCTTAACTCCTATATCTCCTGTTGGCATTGAATCTTCCACTTCGTAACTTTGTGCAGATAGTTTGTGATTATGGCTCAAGAACAGGACAACATTACAACGCCTAACTAAAACTTTAAAAAAAAGTGAAATCCGCAATCACAAGCTGCACCCCTATTAATATATGCTGATGATGTGTAGGTCCTACTTACTTGAACGCGTATCACCTTCCGCATTCTTTCAGAACGTACTTGTCCCATGGGGAACTACAGGTAAACTTGCTGGAAGTACTTTATATGACCTACAGACTAGATTACACTAGCAATCGTGATTTTACTGTCTGCAGTTTTAACCTGCATCTAATCGTGCCACGAGAAGGAGGGAATTTGGAGGAACGATAAATGAATTTGGATACTCGGATGATGGCAAAAGGCGTGATACAAAAATACTGTTTTCCAGTGAAAGGAGTTCGCAGTTTCGGGTGTCTACTTACCGTTTAAGTCTTATATCGACTCTGTAAAAAATGGATTTGTTGTCACAATAGGCGGGGATTAAAACAAAGATTATTGAAGACTTTACAAGAAAATACTATTTCAGGCTTTACCTTAGCGAATGACTTATGCACGGCCGGACTTACCATGGGCTGACTGGGGTGCACAGCCCATAGTGCGGCCCCGCTGCCTTGTAGAGGGCCCCACCTTTGCCCGTTTCCGTTTGTTTGATGTGTTCAGTGATCCAGTCCCAAGAATTATTAGCCACATTTGCCACATGCGCCCTAGTCGGCAAGGCTATAAACAGCAGGCGCCAGCCGCCTGGCTACAGCTCTACCAATTAACGAGCTGGTCGGGGCCACCAAAACGGGTATTTATGCAATGATTTCACCATAGAAGAAGGACACGTATTGTACTCTGCGCGTGTCCAGCCCACCGATTATTTTATCCGCGCTGGCTACTTTGAACATTTCGTGGATAGTTGTGTGGTCCATAAGGATGTACTATTGTGATAGGCATTTAGTAGTGTATGGGCCCACATAACCCTCAAGCCCCGTTGTGTGCGCTGCCCCCCCCGGCCGGACCCGTCCCGTCCCTAAGTCCTGGGCCCTGCTTAATGGATGCTTAGTTTCTGCCTACTGGGATTACAAAAATACAGTTTAAATTGTCACCATTTTTTTCTACACGTCTGATGATACACTCAGATTTCGCAGACATGGAAAGACAGACTAGCATTCGAAGGAAATTTCCTGAAATGTGAATATAAACTGTGGCGTTCTATTTTCACCAATCAATCTAGAGTTTGTTGGTTTAAAAAAAAAACACACAATTACACAGATATAACTCAGAAGTTTCGAAAAAAAGTCAAATGTTTGCAATCATGTAAACTTGTAATTGGCAATGTGCGCGTGTTAAGTGCAAGAAATTGTTAAGTTTTGTCTCTGCTCAGACGAACCGGTCAAGAAAAAGTCAGAGTTGGCGAGATGTAACTCCTCAACTTGAACGAAGACTTTCCGAATCACTGAGACAGACAAAAGTCACAACTCAAGTATGTGTGGCGAATGGGCTCTCCATAGAATTGAGAGATGTAAGGTCAGAAGTCAGCAGATCTTGCAAGAAAGAAGTTCATTAACCACAAAAGGTCTGATTGTTTGAGATATATAAGTTCCAGAATATAAAAACAAAGCTGAACTGTGAGAATCCAAAAATCACAATTACCTTTATTTATTTATTTTTGTATCCCTTTCTGGGTTTCATTCTAATTATTTGTGGAATTTACTAGCAATTCCTGAGTGAAAACCTAAATCCTACCCATGGTTTTCCAGTGCAATAGGATTTTTTTTATATCATAAATGCTTATGAAAGGAAATGAAATGGTAAGTTTCACTAAACGGTCAAAGTGCAAAGGAAAAGTTAGTCTCATTAATGCTGATGCGATTCTAAAGAAAGTATGATGTTTTTTCACGGGATGTTCACGCATCGTTTATCTAGCGCAGCCTGAAACCATCTGGGAATTTACACTGGTTTTAAAACTCTCTGAAGAGTTGATCATGCAGTGCAATTTCCTCGTCGTCGCCGACAGATTGGCCTCGAAAGCATTGTATCTAGGCAGAATGGTCTTGAAAGATCAAAAACAAAGTCGGCAAACTTTAGAGTTGTTACTATTTCTCCATTTCCTTTTTCTCGTCGCTTGATCTGCCTAATTTGAAATAAATCCATTTCTCATCAAGATTTTTGTGTTAATGAAATCTTCTGTTTTTCCTTCGGTTTCTCTTGAGTGTTCACACAGAGGGTTCATATATGCGACATTTGCCAACCAAACTTCTACTCTCTTTCTCTGTGTTCTACCCTCATCCGGCCGTCTCTCCACAGACCTCCTTACCTCCCTCCCCTCCTAGTCTTTAGCGTTTTCCTCCTTTCTTTCTCTTTCTTTCTTCATCCCGGACTTTGTCCTGGGGGTTTCAAACTTCGCACAGTTAAGAGCATGTAAGGTCAGGACAGGTCTGGGTAGAAGAAAAACAAAGGTACACAATATTAGAGAAGTTCTGCAAAAGCAGAGGTCCTGCTATTTAATTTCAACCCATGTGTGGTGCAAATTCAGGTCCAAAGACAGTGATAAACAGAGAAGAAATGGACTTCTCACTCACTGGATTGATTGGATGGCCTCCAGAAACGAGACCTCAGCGAGTCTGTCCTCTCCGTGGGTGTGTGGGACAGACACATCCCTCAAAACATTTTTAAAGAGCTGCTTTGCCACTTTTTTTCTTGTTTGGTTTAACAGCCTCTCATTTTGGTCGCATATTTTAAGCAGAGTTTACTGAGCCTTAACCGAGTGCCCAGTGAGTCCGCAGTGATATTTTCTGTGCCCCGTCACTTTCTCTGTGGCAGTGTATGTGTCTGGGACCTCTGCTGACCACGACTGACCTATAATTGAAACCCTCATGGCTTCGTTGTATTATAGTGTGTTCATGCGTTCCCTTGTGATTCACAGGTTCACTCTCCCATGAAAAAGACAGTCAGTTCTCATGTGTTTATGTGGCTGCATATGGTTTGTAAGTTAGCTACAATGACTGTTTAAACATTAAGATCCATGAGCGCTTCAAAAGTGTCATTTATGGAAACCTGTTTCCGCCTCAAAAAAATTAAAAAAGGCTATTGAAAAGGAAATTATAACTTTATATTTAGCAGCTGTGCCTTTATTTCTCATAATTACATCTTTATATTTTGTATTTGCGACTTTGTTTCTCGTAATTGTGACCATATTTTTCAACCGCAACTTTATTCTTTGATATTGCGACTTCATATTTTGCAGTTGCGACTTTGGTTCTCATAATTTGCGACTTTATATTTTTCAATTTCAGCTTCATATTTTTCAGTTGTAACTTTGGTTCTAATAATTGCGACTTTATATTTTGCAGTTGTGACTCTTGCAATTTTATTTCTTGTAATTCGCAACCTTATTTATTATAATGTTGTCAACTTAATGTCTCACAAAGTGACTATTTATTTTTTTAAACTTATCACTTCAGTTTTCATAATTGCAACTGTATATTTTGCAATTACAACTTCAAGTTTTGCAATTGCGACTTTGGTTTATGTAAATGTGACTTTATATATAGCCATTGCAACATTTGGTTTTCATAATTGCGACTGTATATTTTGCAGTTGCAACTTTGGTTCACATAATTGTGACTTTATATTTTGCAATTGTGACACTTGCAATTTTATTTCTTGTAATTTGCAAACTTATTTATTATAATGTTGTCAACTTAATGTCTCACAAGATGACTTTATTTCTTTTTTTCAACTTATCACAATTTAACTGAGCCATTCTGTCATACTGTGATGTTCTTCAATAGCAGCTGGATTTCTCAGATTTCGGTTTCCACAAAAAAAAAAAGGATTGGAGAACTAGTTATTGTACTTAATGGGGATGTTATTGCTACCTGGGTCGAAATGATGAAGCTGCGAGTCACTAGTTGCACCCGGTGAAATCGTAAATGGGGTTCAGGTTTCCCATCTGATGGCAAAATAAATTCTCTTCTAGACCGCCACAATCAGCACAATTGGGGTACACCAGTCTCTCTTTCTCTCCTCTCTCTCTCTCTCTCGCTGTAGTGTGTGTCCTATTCCCACACTTCTGGATTAAAACTCAAGATGGCAACAAAGCAAATTAGTCCACTTAACTAGGTGCCTAAACAGAATCCTTAAAAGGGATAGTTCACCTCCCAAAATGAGCAAATGTGATGTTTATCTCCTTCTCACCCCCCAGGCACAAAGATGTAGGTACTTGTTTCTTCCGTAGAACTAAACGAAGATTTTTAAGTCAACCTTGCAGGCTGTCGTCTATCATGTAATTTGCTGGAAGTCACCACTTTGAGAGTCAAAAACATACACAAACAAAACAGTATTTATATAATTTTTTACAAGGCTTCTTCTTCAGCCTTCTCTTAAATGGAGCATTGACGCTCTATCTACAATCTCAATTGGGAGTACCAATGGTCCACTTGAAAGATAGGTGGTGGTAATGCACTTATAAGTCTGCGATCCGCCATAAAGCAAGAAAAAGAAGACACATCTCAGGACGTTTCGACATTGCGGTGAATCAGAGGTAAACAACGATATAAATACTGTTCAGTTTCTTGCACAGACAATCGTTTTGTGTCTTTACACATCAATGTATCGTCACGAGCCGCAGGGTTTCATTTGGTTTTGTTTGTGTATGTTTTATGACTCTCAAAGCCGTGATTCTCATCCACTTACATTATATGACTGACAGACTGCAACGGTTTGTGTTCTACTGAAGAAACAATGTCACCTACATCTTGGATGCCCTGGGGGTAAGCAGATAAACATCACATTTTCATTTTTGGGTGAACTATCCCTTTAATTTTTCAGTTGGACATTATAATATATGACAGAGAGCTACTAAAAAATGTAGTAGCAATTTCTATATAGGAAGGCTCCATGAAACTGATGCAGATGTGTCAAGTTTCACCAATGTGAAACGTGCACACACTCATCACTGACTTTTACTTACAGCGCATCAGACGTGGCAACACTAAAAAAAGGGCTGTGGTCATCACTGCACATTACAGTCCTTCCTATTCACCACAAACTGTGGGTTTTCGAAAGAGAGAGAGAGAAGGAGAACATACTGCCTGAGTTTGGGGAGGGTGCAGAGAGCGCTGTACATTCTTTTCTATTGAAGTCACTGTTTCTGCTCTATTCTCAAGTGCTCAGTCTGCGTTCAGCAGACATGGACGCAACACCTCTAAAAACTGAGTTAGACTGAAATAGACTGTCATGAGAGGATTGAAGCTGTCATTGACTGTGACAGGGTTTGAGTAAAGATTGACAGACATATCTTTGTCTTTGCCTGATGTTCACATGCATCTTTAGTAGAGAAATAAATCTGTTTGTGCATAAACTTCTGAATACATCTGAAGAAGAATAACAGAAATACCCATCATGCCTTTAGTGCATCATGAATCAGTTTGTCATTTTCCTTTGACAGCATTATGGGCCGCTCAGTCTCCTCCTCTTCTTTCTTTCTTTCTTGCTGTTCAACATGAGCTCTGTTTCTAGAAGACAGGGATAGACAGTGCGTTCATTATGCTGCATGACTCTTGTGAGAAATTATTAAGCCTGATGAACTTTTTATTTAAAATAATTTTTACAACACTGAATGCAAAGATTAGTGTAGAAACAATTGAACATATTTTGAAGTAAAGACTGAAATAGAATTTTCTGATCTTTGTATATAATCCAGAATCTTTGTTTTACTAAAAACCAAAAAATTTTTTTTGCACTGTCGTTCTGTACAAAAAAAAAACTAAATAATAGATAAGATACTCTCAACGCAAATATCAGATGATGACATTTAAAACTGTGTGTTTTTTTGTTTGACCACACCCTATATTAGTAATAAGTAATATAGAGATATTATGTATATATTATATATATATATAGTTATAGATATTACTATACTAATATAAAACATGCATTAAAGCTATTTGGTTGCACAGAACAAAATAGCTAATGCATGTTATTTATAACTACCCACTTTGATTGGTACAGACAAAAACTTTACTGCGATTAGTGGAGTAAATAATATTAAAATGTAATACTAGTATTAAAATGCTTAAAAGGAAATGCGACAGTTTTCCACCCCACCTTTTTTTTTGGTTGAAAAAATCATATAATTTAAAAATTATTTTTTTATAAACTATAAATTCAGATGCACACAAAAAATTGGTATTGTATTATCGACCCAACTACAATGTGATTATATTTTTGCTTGTTGAGTATCATAAAAAAACAAAAACATAAAAAAAAATAAAACGTTTTCTGGATTAAGTGATGCTGTTCTTCTTCATATTGTCAGAATAGCTGTGAATCGTGGGCGGGACACAGCTGCTGTGTGTGTTTTGATTGGCCGGTTCTTCGGTGCGGTGTACTGGCTGATATGGAGAGCATCGGTGGCAGCAGCCAGAGGGACAGATGGATCTACCTGATGTGCTCAAGTGAACAGAACAGATCTGTCATGAACACAGACAGCAACTGGGAACGGGGATAGAGAGGAGGAAACGTAGATTACTTTTAGTGCAGCTCTCTGGCAGCTTGTGTGTTTGAGGAATGGAGAGGTGCTGGCTCGAATCAACACAGCAACAGAGCTTGGCTGTGTTCAGGGAATTTCTCTCTTGTAAGGTATTACTTACAAAGCTACACAAAACAGCTGCCAAATCAAATCATCCCTTAAGAGTCTTCAGCTCCTGTTAGAGACACCTGTTTTAGGTCATCCAGGTGAAGGAATATATTGTAGACAAATAAGTCTTTTAAATTATTTGTCATATATCATGTTTCATAACAAAAAAAAAATATCAAGTAACGCATTGATTAAGCATGATCGGTTTTAACTCAGAAATTGTTAGTAAATTTCACAAAAATTTTGTACAAAGAAACAGCAAGTAACACATTTAATTAAATGTGAAATTTTGAAGTTGAAAGACTTAAATGGTATTTTCTTGTAAAACATATATACTCCAATCATCTTTGTCTTTATTTACAATTTTGAAAAATAATTTTTTACACTGTATAGCAGAAGCTATATGAGCAGTCAAATTCAACATTTGCTGTTTTCTCTATTGTCAGTTAGATCAAGCTAATTAGTTAGCCAACTAGTTTTCACTGTTATTCATATACTCAAGAACGATGTGAGCAGGTAAATTTGACAATAGAATATATATGAAACAGATATAAAAAAGGAAAACATAAAGGGGACATATAAGAGAACAATATTTTAAGTAAAAACCCATTTATTTTCTCCTTAAATAGAACTAACACATTTTTAACAATAACTTTTCTGTTAAAAACGTAAGTACTGTGAACTGGTTATTAATCTGTGGTGTATGTTTTAGTTGAAGCGGTCATTTCACATTATTTCAACTTTTTTTTATTACTATGTTTAACAGCCAAATTCTCTTGGTGAAAACTACATTACCCATGATTCAGCAAAAAAGCACCACCAATCTGAGAATTAAAACAAAATACAAAGAGATCTGTTAGCTCCGCCCTCCCATTAAAACACTGTAAGTGCAGTTGTCCTCTGCTTAAATACTCAACTACTTAACTATTGGTATCCTTAGTTTGATAAAAAAGGTCAAATATAATATTAGTTCGTATACCACAAATATCAACATTTTGACATACAGTTGGTCCTAGTTCTAATTCGAGTTTATGTCATTCGCAATGCTCGTGGGATGTTGTTAGTTCTTATCTCCTTCATTAAATCGGTTAGAGTTCAACCGTGCTTGTGCATTTGTCGTTTTCTTCATTTTCAAGTACTTTTTTTTGCTTTAAATCAAAGTTTGTAATGTTGTGATTGCAATCGTAGCTGGTTTAATTAATTGCTTATAACTCCCTAACAAAGACTTGGTGGAATAGGGAAAAGTAGTTCTGACACAAAGACCACTAAAAAAGTGGACGGGCACCATAATGCACTTCATTTAAAAAGTATCCACCTTTCACAATTCAAAGCTCTTTTCTCGGTACACTGAGACCATTTATGGGAAATAAGATGCAAAAATTGGGTCATGCAGAAATCATAACCATATTGTCACCACATCTTCATTCCCATTCAGCCGTTTTGGTCCACCCTGAAGGATAGTTTGAACTACTGCAATTCAGGAGATTTAGCCAATCATTTCAGAGGTCACTTAATTATACAGGTCTTAAAGCTACAGTGCAGTGTCTTAAAGATTAAATCTTTTTGGTGCAGGAAACATTAACTGTAAAACTAAACTTCATCACATCTGTTCAACACGTCAGAGAAGTGTTTGGATTCCAGCATTCAGAGCTGTGTAACCCTGTTTCTTATATGAGATTTGTGGGTGATGGGCTGCAGTCTGTCTGTGGTGGAGCTTTGCGAGGTCTGACTCGCACTCATTCTGCTTCTCTTCCTGTTCAGGATTTTCCAGGTGATTCATGAGACGGTCGCCAAGCAAGTCTCTTTATTCTGTGCACATACAGACTACATAGTAAAAAATATTTTTTCCCAGGTGTACGACTTCTACCGTTCTGCTTCGTGCTTCGTGACTTGCTGTTTCTTTGTAATTGTTTGTGAAATTTCTGAGTCTAAATTGTTTCTACAACACATTTCTTTTTGTCAGATTCTCCAACCGATCTCTTTCTCTGCTCTGTCCTTTGTCATACCTTCTGATTTGCCCTTTTTCATCCTTTGCTTTCTCGCCCACATCTCTGTGACTCTTTTTTTCCCTCTTACATTTCTCTAAGTGCATGTGCCTGCAGCAGTATTTATGAGTGCTTGTGCTGTGGTGTCAGGGAATGATGAGCTTTCCAGACGCAGCGCTGAGCTAATCTCCCCCACACATCTCACTGCTTCAGACTCACTCAGCTCTCTCTCAACTCCTCTTAACTCAGAAATACCCCCAAAAAAAAGCTCCTCGGCAGATTTCAGGAGTGCCACTGCTGGTGTGATGATGACATTAACATTTGTCTGGCAATTATCATTTACCTCTGATTCATTTAGCTGACGCTTTTATCCAGATTATCAGAACCTTGAAGAAAGTGAATCAGTTAAACAAAAGGGTCAATTGGAGAAACATGATCAGAATTTTATTTGGTCCAGCTTAACCTGTCTCCAACACAAAAATATAAATGAAAACATATTTCCATTCAGTAGATGGAATTGAATGATGACATTTAAATTTATCTGTCAGTTTCCACTTACATTTTATGCATTCGGCACACGCTTTTACTCAAAGCAACTTACATTGCAATGATGCATTTAAATCCCTTTGATCAATTCATGCATAGCAATCAAACCCATGACACATGCGTTGCTAGCGCAATGCTCTGTACTCTTTGAGCTGAATTTTTACGAAATGCATAAATGTTATCTTGCCAATGAAATTAACAGGATTTAACAAGCCTAAAATAGTCCTTACGTCTAGAAATAATTCTAATTAAAATTATATCATATTATATCTGGTGCAACTACATATTTTACCAAATATATAATAATATATATTGATATTTCATAAACAAGTGACTTTTTTCAAATTGTTTGCATTGAGTGGATGGAATTAAATTAAAATGGCTATATTTTATTGGAATTATCACAAAAATTATAAATCTATTAATAAATAAATAACTTTTAATATAAATTATTTATATTCATAATTATCTCTGGTGCAGCTCAACATGTCTCCACATATTTCAATGTAGAATTTTTAATACAAAATTTACATTTACGTTTTTGGGTGTTTTTTTGGCCTCACTGGTTTAATTACATTCAGATCAAAATGAGCTAATATGATAAAACTATATATATATACAGTGCATATAGAGATGTCTGATTTTGTTGATGTGTTGGAGCAGTTCATGCTGACGTACTAAAGCTTGAATTGGTCATCCCCATTTTGAGCAGGGAGGGATTTGAACTGGGAAAATCTACAGCCAAAACAGCCAAATCTTCAAATCAGCCTCCTCAAAGTACATGAAATGACTATTTCTCGTATTCCTCTGAATCTTTAGACACCTGGCCCAATTGACAAAAGAAAGACATGAAAGTGTAATGAATCTTCAGATACCTTCTCCTCTGATAGGACTTTCATTTATCACTAAGCTTTACCAGTTGAGTTACAATGAACACACAAAAACCTACAAAAGAGAAAAGAGTGTGTAGCCTCCAATTGCTTGCTACTGAAAGGAGTTAATGCGTTAATGCAGATACAGAACCAAACACGCCAGCAAAGCCAGGGAGTGTTGAACAATGTATTAGAGAAGACGTGGAAAAGCTCTTTTTCAGATGTTTCTCTGCAGAGGTTTCCGATGTTGTAAATGTCTGCCAAAGCGGTTGGAACTTGTGTCTGGAAGAGACTGAAGAATAACCCTCAGCTCCACAGTGCTGAAAAAACACATCTGTCGTGTGTTCAGCCTGATGCAGTGTATAATACAGACTGAAGCGTTTTCCAAACATCATGTGTTAGAACATCCAATACATCTAATAATCACCACATGTAGTAACTGCAGGCTTTTCGGCATTCTGTTTTCTTAGCATTTTGACTCGGTTTGAATTGTTTTTATTTCCGAAGTCTCAGACTCTCAGTGTCTTTTCCCTTCAGCAGGTTGTGTCATGAGTTCCAGCTGCCGTTTGCACATTATCTGTAGTCTGGGTAGAATTCAGTCATATTTTCCATTCTGTTTCTTTCTTGTTTTTTCTCTCTCTGACTAGGAACTGAACTTGGAGGAGGAGAACAGGTCTTAGTACGTGTGTCTACAGAGACTAAACCCAGCCATTAATGAGAATAAGATGGACTGTGAGAGAGAAACTAACGTTCAAAAGTTTCGGGTCAGTACAAGAAATTAATATTTCTGTTCAGCCAGGATGCATTCAATTAAATCAAAGTTTACAATAAAGACATTTATAATGTCGCTGTGATAGAGCTCCAATTCTAACTATTAACTGTGACTTTTCTGCTCGGCAAACTCCTAATTTCCTGCTAATTAATGTTAAGGTAGTTGTTAAGTTTAGATAATGGTTGCGTAAGGGATCTTAAAATATGCCATGCAGATAAGGCATTAATCTGGCTTTATAAGTACCTAATAAACGCCAGTATATGCATCTATTTAATAGTGAGAAAAAAGGTTGGTCCCCTAAACGGAAAATATGTTTTTCTGAAAAAAATTCCTGATTTTTTCGTCCGAAATTTCGCACTTTGAAAAATAATATGACCTTCAGCGTTTTCTTCACATTCACCCTGCCTCCGAAACTTTCGTCTTTCATAAAAAAATTTAGACCAGGTTCGATTTTCTGCGTTTTCGCATCCGTAGCAAGCTCATTTTTGATATGAAAAGATGGCGAATTGAAAAAGAACTGCAAACTCATACTCAGTGTCAGAACTTTATCCTGACGTGTTGTCTTTCCCTCACAATTGCAAGTTTACATCTTGCCATTCTGTCTTCTTTTTGTTTTTTTGGTTTTATTTGCAATTAACTTGCAATGTACGAATATCTTCTTTATTCCCCTCAGAATGGGACTTTATAACTCGTCCATTGCGCGTTTGTATTTCAATTCTGGCTTGTTTTTCCTCACAATTGGAACTCTTCGCTGGAATTGATTGACAGGGCGATATAACACGTTTAGATCTCGCAATTCTGAAGAGAGATAAAAAGCCGAATTGCTGAAACTGTAACTCTGCATTGCAGAAAAGTCAGATTGTCCGATAAAATGTTTGCAATTACCTTTTTTATTTTTATTCAGATATCTGTCCATAAAACTTTTTAAAACATCAGTCATGTATTTCACAACATTTCATTGACAGTAATAACTGACACAAATGCCTTTAGACAACTTGCCCCAGTATATATATATATATATAAAAGTATTTACTCAATATTTGACAATACAGATTTTTGTGCATTCATAATGCAATGCTAGACGTCTCAACAAAATGAGAAAACATCTTTATGATCTGTACTTTGGTGCTCCAAGTTTGGGTGGGGTCGGAGGAGGGCCATGCGACACGATCCATGAGGTCTGTTTTCTCCTCCTCCTCGCACTTTTTTCACAATTCTTCTGCTGGTGACGTGGTTTGAGAAAAGAGCACAAAGTGACCTGGTAATGAGGTCAATGCTAGTCTGGGTTGCCGTGGGCTGATTTGAATTAATTTCACACAGCCTTTCATTAACCGTCAGCTTCCTGCCAGTTTTGGCAATAGAGAAGATTCTCAAATGCAGAAAGAATAACATTTAAACAATGCAAGAGATGCAGTGTTTAACTGCATCAGCGAAATCCCACCACTAACACAGAGACAGTAAAAAACTCTCGGCCTGTGAGTTGAAATGTAGGAGCTGCGTTTGGCTTACAGTCTGTCTAAAGACAGAGTGAGTGAAAGCTGTGTGATTACAAAATGACCACATATCACAATGATTCCAGCTTTCCAAAGTGCAAGACTGCCAAGCAATAGGAAGAAGGCCTTCCACCCTGCAATCAACTTAATGTTTTTTTAGTTTTTTTATTCTATGCGTAGCTTATTGCATTTTGCAAGGAATACTTTAAAGCAACGGTGCAATGAGCTCAAGGAGGCAGCATGAAGACTCTTGTTGAAGGAGATATTTGCACCATGTAGAGTTTGCCTTCAGGTGATTGTCTAAGATAGAGTGTGAATGCGATTCAAATTTGGCCCTAGATTTCCATAAAACCACCGACTATCAGTACTAAGACAGTCCAAACTGTTTAAGCTGAAGAATTTAAGCCTAAAGCAATAAATGTACATCTGACCTGTTGAAATCTGATCTCTCAGATTGCCATCTGCGTAACCTTTAGCCTGTCTAGCTCACAACGATGGCCTGAGGATACAAATCACTTCTTGGGGAGTGAAGGGGTGGAGAACAAGAGAAAACAGAGAGAGTGGGCGGATCAGGGTACACGGCCTGGCTGACATCAGTGAACAACTGAAAAATAAAACAATGCAAAAGACAGAAATACTGATTAAGATTTGTTTTAAAGTGTAAAAATAGTTGCTCACTGAGAGCTTTTCATGTTTTCATAAGTATTTCTTTCAACCGAGTTACTCTTGTGAGAACGAAGTGCACTTGAATGTGCACTTGTAGTATTAACTATTAACTATTTTTTTTAAGTGTACTTGCAGATAATAATGAAATAATAGATAAAAGGTACAGACTTTCACCACTGTTTCTCAGCACACTTTTGTACACTTTTAAAAATGCACTTTGTAATCATGTAAAGTTTTACTTCAGAATACATTTTAAATCATTGTTTTAATAAACTTTTGTTGTGCTTTAAAGAGGTACACTTATTTTGATGTGTTGACTAACATACTAAAGCACATGTGAAATATTTGATTATAATTTTAACTGTAGGGTGTTTTTTTTATTTTAAAGTAAATGTTTTAAATTAAATGTGCTAAATTGCAACTTTATCATTACAAATATGCAATTACATATGTGACCCTGCAGCACAAAAGCAGTGTCGAGTTGGCTTGGGTAATTTGTAGCAATAGCCAAAAATACATTGTATGGGTCAGAATTATAGATTTTTCTTTTATGCCAAAAATCATTAGGATATTAAGTAAAGATCATGCTCCATGAAGATATTTAGTCAATTTCCTTACCGTAAATATATCAAAACTAATGTTTGATTAGTAATATGCATTGCGAAGAACTTAATTTGAACAATTTTAAAGATGATTTTCTCAATATTTAGATTTTTTTGCACCCTCAGATTCCAGATTTTCAAATAGTTGTATCTTAGCCAAATATTGTCATATCCTAACAAACTATATCTCAGGAAAAAGCTATTTATTGAGCTTTCAGATGATGTATAAATCTCAATTTTGAAAAATTGACACAATTGACTGGTTTTGTTGTCCAGGGTCACATATTTCATCTCATGACATAACACATTTTATAAATTATATTACAAGTCTTTTTAGTTTACATAATGTGGTGTGGGTGGGTGGGGTCAGTACATTCAGTCAGCCGCACACTTTTTAACCTATGTCAATAGACGTCATTGTGAAATTACATATAAAGATGCACAGTGAAAAACATCACTCAGAAATTAGTACATTTTGCAAATAATTACAAAGCTTACAAATAATTACATATTATAATAATCTGTTTTAGAACTTTGAAAATCAATTTTTTTTACAATGTACTTAAGTCCTATTTAAGTGGGTCAAAAAAACACTCTAATGTTCAGCTAACTGCATTTAATATAAATTTAAACTACAATTTATTTTCATGGTAAATAACATGCAGTTAGGTGTACAAAAACAGTTCACACAAGTAGCCTATTCTTTTAAGTGTACTCAGAAAGTATGCCAAGTGTACTTCTTTTCACAAGCTTGTAAAATAAGTTTTACTCTAGCAAAACACAAAATTCATTTTGATGTAGCAGAGGCCATGCCTACAGACTGGGTTTGAACATTTTGCAAACAAAACTTGGACACGAATCAGATTTTGCTCTAGGATCACCAACGGAGACGTCTGGTTATGGAGTCCACGTTTTTAACTCAAATTGTATATGTGTTATAGGCTATGCAGTGTCAATCTCATATTGTGAATCTTGCATTCTTGAGAATCTTGAGTTCAACTTAAATATTCATTCAATGCCTAAAAAACTCCAAGTTATTTGGATCAGAACTCAAGGCATTCGTAATCCAGCATAAATTTTCTAAACAACTGTGCAACTGCTAAACTATGTTCTTGCAGTGCACTCAAACGTTTAGAGTGTGATTGACTGGACATTATATAGGAACAGCAAAGTGAGGGAAAGTAAAGATGAAGCGAGGACTGTTGGACAGAATGAAGAAAGGAATCAGGGTTTGGAGTGGATGGTCTCTCGCAGCGATTCAACTGCAGCAAGCAGAAACATGTGTTTCATGGCTGTGCTTGTAAAAGAGAACGGCTGAGGTATCCCCACCATCTCCCAGTGAACTAAACACTATCCAAAAATACCACTTCCCATCTGAACAAATGTGTCACGTCCAGGACGTCATTTTATAAGAGTGAGGTACTAAAGCATTTACTCCATTGATTGACTGTTCTGATCAGGCAGACACAGAAGCCAATGGTGGAAGTTTGGGGCGGGGCTTGACTATTTGTCTGACCAATGGCGGACAGGGGGAGTGTTCAGGAAACCTGTTTGAAAATCATTTCATTTATCATTTATTTCTTTAAATTTAGGGTACGTTTACATTACATGGCATTTTGTTGCACATTCTTGATTTCAGATTGACCCACACTTTGTTGGGCAGCTCTGCACCAGAATAAGCCAGAAAATCCCCCAATGATTTTTTCTACAATAAGTACCAATGATTTTATGAAGACTGGCGTGTGAGCCTAGTTCAATCTGAGACAAATAAACGTGTTGCAGATTTCACTGACTATTGGCTGGTGTAGTTGTTTGTATATCGTTAGCTGTTTGCTTGCAAGTTTATGTGCTTGTTATTTAAATTCGATCTAAAAGTGTGTTTTGGCTTGATGTGATCAGCATTTGAGTGGCTTTTGGGCAGTGCTGTGGTGTCTTGTTTGGTCTCTGGTAAATGTGGGAGAACTCTGAAATTTGCAAAAAGCATTGGAGAGGAAGTGCAGCTGTATTAAGGGTGAAAGGTGACTTTTTAGTCATATTTTAGTGTATATCAGCATTAAAGTAATGGTTCAGACACCTGGTTCAGAGAAGGCTGTGCTGGCCTTGTATAACTCCATCCTGACCGCCGGTCTGAGTTCTGCCAGACACTTGCCACAGAGGCGCATATTACTGCAACTCCTGTAAAACAAAAACACTGAAAATGACCACTTCTATTTAAACCTCGCCCTGCCCAATCTGTACTGTCTTTCCCATCTCTCAATAAGAAAACGTTCTCACTATTGAGAAAGTTAGTTAATACAGTTTAAAGGGGAAAAGTGATTGTATGTTGCTGTATAGGGATGGAATGATTGGGCTTAGACTTAAATATCAATGAATAAATAATGATGAATGCTGCATGTTTAGTATACAGTATACACAAAATATTACTGAAACCAATTTGTCAAACAAACAAACAAAGAGGCAGCATTTTCTTATTCATACCACATTATGTGTTAATAAAATAAAACAGCTAATTACTGTCAAATCTACATTATTATTAAAAAGGCTGAACTGTTGTAATTATTGGAAAAATATAATTAGGTTAAAGGGTTAATTCACCCAAAAAATATTAATTACTCACCCTCGTGTTGTTCAAAACCCGTAAGACCTTCGTTCATCTTCACGCACACCATTTCACGGATATTTTTTGATGAAAATCCGAGGGCTCTCTGCCCGCCCATATACAGCAAGGTACTACCACGTTTCCAGGTCCAAAAGACCAAGCAGAATCGACAAAGTATCCGTTGACATCAGTGGTTCAACTGTAAACTTACGAAGCTATGAGAATACTTTTTTGCGCAAAAAAAAAAAAAAAAAGACTGTATTCCACATTTTCGTCTCTACTGCGTCACTTGTGGACGCGCGTTCACGACAGTATCATGACGCGAGCGTGTGGCGCAACCAGAGACAACAGAGAGCCCTCAGATTTCATCAAAAATATCTTCAATTGTCTTCTAAAGATAAACGAAGGTCTTACGGCTTTCGAACAACACTAGGGTGAGTAATTAATTACAGAATTTTCATTTTTGGTGAACTAACCTTAATAGCATACGACTTTTACATGACAACCTTATTAGAGTTCATTCGCATACAGTTCAATGAAAACAATACAATGAGTGGAGCCAAAGTTTGGCGCTTAAAGTTTGGGGTCAGTTAAATTGTATTGAATATTTTTATTCAGCAAGGATGCATTAAATTGATTAAATGCGACAGTTAATTCATATTATTATAATGTTACAAAAGATTTCAATTAAATGCTGTTTTTTGGACTTTCTACTAATCAAAGAATCCCAAAAAATGTATCATGGTTTCCACAAAAACATGAAGCAGCTCAACTGTTTTCAACATTGATAATAATCAGATTATTTTATATGAAAACAGTTTCCTTGGATATAGTAGGCCATTTAGAGGGTTCATCCAGAAGGACAGAAATTACAGCTGTGTCTCAAAACAAGCTCACTCACCACCTGCTGCATTCATGGGCAATAATTGTCTGATTTGAGATGTTCATCATCAATAACAGCCTCCTCACATTCACAAGAGACTTTAAGACTCATACGAGACACTCAGTGTTGACATTAGTTGCTAAAATACCAGTTCCATACTGAAATAACGACCACAATCTTAAGACAGTGCTGATTATGCCCAAAAGGTTACAAGGATTTGAGACACAGCATACGTGTCTTTGATATTTTATTTTAAACTTAATTTAACAGAATTTGCAATGTTGCAGTCTGGCCATTTGGAAAATATATATATATATCATATAGAATATGAAATAAATAAATAAATATGTGAGATGACTTTGGAAGCCGCAAAATGAAACAATTCAATATTCCATTCAAAATGTGCTTATTTCTGTTTTAGACTGGTGGTAACATTAAAAGGTTGTTAATCTCAGCTTGATAAGGCATGGTTTCAGATTTCTGCCTGGCTGTATAAAACCAGCATCACCATATGGTTTTCCTGGGATAGGATCCATCTACTCTGCTATATCCAGCCACACAATAAAAGATGATAAAGTCTTTGCTAACGTGTGAGCCAGTCGAACATCCTGGGGCATTTGAAGACAATCCTCAGGCATGTACACGTGCTGATAAATGCTATTATTCAACCTTAGTGAGAATGCAGAGGAATAGGAATAAAAAACATGCTGTTTTGTTTACCCAAGCATCTATTGAATCCGGTGAACTGATTTCAGATCAATCCACATGGTTTTAGAACCACTTTTTCATGTTCATCTTCTGTTATTATCTGTTATTATAATGTTGCACTTATCATTCCTATTGTAATTTTAAAAAGTGATAGTGAACAGGCAATAAATGTTAAAACATAAAGAGAAAGGAGGTCAGAAGTTGGAGCTTGAAGTTGCAACGTGTCCACAGAGCAATGAGTATGGTTTGATATGATGCCAGATGTTCTTCTGCCTCTCTCTCTCTTTCTCTCAGTTTGTCTCTGTCTCTCTTTCGCTTACGTTGGCATAATCTGGGAAAGCTAATGGCTCACAGCTTTGCTCATATGTTCAGGCATGCAATGGACATTTGCACAAATATCCATGTTCTGTTGTTGTTCTGTCTATGGCTAAAATATTGAACATTTATCACTTTATAACAACTGTGGCATGCCTTTGTGAAGAGGATGAATATTTTCTGTCTTCATTTTAATTTTAGTTGAAGTTTTAGTATTTCTGTTTGTCATTGTTTAAAAATATGTACGTTTATTCGTTTATAACCCTGTGGGTATTCTTTAAATAAATAAATAAGCCTTTGTTAGTAGCTTTTAGTCATCATCTTTCTGAGATCATTGCAGGAGCAAGTTCTCTAATGGACTAATATGAAAATATATTTTACCCTTCAAATTATGTGGCTAATAATCTAAAACCAGAAAGGTCCAATTGGGCCTATATGGTCATGTTTAAGGGATATTTCTCCCCAAAATGAATTTTTGGTCAGTATTTTCTCACTCACTGACGTTCTTTTTATCTGTTAAATGCAAAATAAAATATTTTGAAGGACGTTCAGGTCTAAAACGAGTTATCACTGAGACATTTTTCACAGAAGACAAAGTCTTAAGAAATAGTTCACCCAAAAATAAATTTCTCTCATCATTTACTCACTTATCTTATCTGTGGAATGCAAATGAAGACATTTTAAAGGACAATGGGGTCCAAAATGAGTTGACTTTCATTGTGTGAACGCACAAAAAAAACATTGGAACATTTTTCAAAACATCTACTTCTTTTGTGCTTCAACAGAAACAGATAATCATAAAGGTTTGGAATGACATGAGGGTGAGTAAATGAAGACTGAACGTTCCGGTTAACATTTATAAAAAGAGTAAATCCACCTGCTTCATTCCATTTTCTATCCATAAATCTCCCTCAAACCATAATTCTGTTCAAACGTAGCATGCATGCTGATTGCAGTAACTCAGTTCACCTTCATGTATAAAGAAACTGCAGAATATGATCATCATTTGGCGACTAAAACAAATGCCTATTTGTAAAAAGCAATAAAATGATCACATCCACCAAGAGGGTCCAACTTATCCGAGTGAAAATGAAACACGCTGAATCGAACCATCCAGAGATTCAGAAAATACAATCACGATATCCAGAATCCCTGACACACTTCTCCATGTTTCAAAATGTCCACGTTGTAATGAGGACTCCAAATAGTTTGACATGTTTTAAGGCGGCCCTTCGTCTTGGCTGAAGGAGGGACTCACTTTGACTTGAACATGTAGCAGATATCTAGCGCACTCAGCACCTCCCCAAAACGTTGGCATATAAAAGCCAGGGTCAAACATTTGTTTAGGCAGTAGGGAGTTTCTGCTGGGGTCTGGATTGGAGTTACACAGACCGGACCCTACGTGTATGATTGAGGACAAAACAGGATTCCTCTTGCCTCAAAGAGTCTACATGTCTAATATTTAGACATGTTCAGCTTTGTGGATATCCGGTTAGG